>SJYT01031607.1:249904-296557 GCA_006410635.1 Cephalophus harveyi
GTATTGCTGAAGCCTGGCTTGGAGGATTTTGAGCATTACTTTACTAGCATGTGAGATGAGTGCAATTGTGCGGTAATTGGAGCATTCTTTTGCATTGCCTTTCTTTGGAATTGGAATGAAAACTGACCTTTTCCAGTCCTGTGGCCACTGCTGAGTTTTCCAAATTTGCTGGCATATTGAGTGCAGCACTTTCACAGCATCATCTTTCAGGATTTGAAACAGCTCAACTGGAATTCCATCACCTCCACTAGCTTTGTTCGTAGTGATGCTTTCTAAGGCCCACTTGACTTCACATTCCAAGATGTCTGGCTCTAGATGAGTGATCACATCATCATGATTATCTGGGTCGTGAAGATCTTTTTTGTACAGTTCTTCTGTGTATTCTTGCCACCTATTCCCCAGGAATCTGTATTTTAAGTGTGCTGGGTGCCATCACTCATGGCCTGGTCATTGGGACTCTTTACAGTGGACAGTTGCCCAGGCCGCTTGCAGCCTTGGTCCTCCAGGATTTGAGAACACACTCGAAGCTTCAGGGTTATCATTTTACACCACTCATCTTCTTCCCATTGGAGTTTCCATTCACAAGGAGTTCCTGGCCAACTTTTCAAAAGAAAGAAATGATTAGCTCCTCTGCTAAGGGGTTTCTGGAAAGCCTTCCAGTCAAGACTTTCCCTTCACTCTTCTTGGGAATCTAAGAAAGAGGAATTATCTAGATCCCCGTGGGGCTGGGCCACAGTTCAGGCCACTGTAGACAGAAGCTGAGAAAGTCCCCTTCCTCTCATTGCACTTTCTTATTAAGCCACAGCTTCAGTCCTGCAATGGAATTATTTTTTTTGTCCTCCCTTCAATTCCAAATACAAACAGCGATCCTCAGAAAAGCAACATTTATTAAATCAGGAAGATTACAATATCAATGGGAAGTTATCATGCAATAACCTTCTATTGATTTGTGTATTGCCAGTAATGAAATCAACTGGAATATTATTTATTAAACATATTGATTAGCAAAAAATAATTTGCAGGGATGGGAGCCTGGCTCTGCAGGGTATCCTACTGAGCTCTGGGTGTACATACAATTTTCCCTTTTGCTTGGAGAAGAACCCGAGTGAGAAATAGCCCCAAAATGCAAAGTTCTCACCAGCATCCATCATGGGTGGTGGGCAGACTTGCAGCTTATTGGGACAATGCTCGACGTTTGTGCAATCAGTCAGGGAGGGTTTGTAACAAGCTACCATTTTTCCTCCATTAGAAGGATGGATAAATTAATGATTGGCACTATGATTTCCTTCTCCTGCTTATCCCAGGAGGAGGGGTGGAGTGGAGAGCCGAGAGGGGGAGGAAAGGTAGAGGAAGAGTGTTTTGATTTAGACACCCCCCAAAGCAGACCCTGAGACGAGAATTTGAGTGCAGGCAATTAATTTGAGAGGTGACCCTCGGCAGCATAGTGAATGAGAAAGTAGGAAAGAGAGATGGGAGAAAACAGTCATCAGCAATGTGTTATTGATGGGGGTGGGGGTATGGCTGTCAATAACTGGGGCTCAGTTCTGCTGGAGACCCTCTGAGAAGTGTGTGATGCTCTTCAGAATTATCCACTGAAGGTCATAGATGTTCGGGCATTTACCAGTACTCCTGCCTCTCATGGATGGACGGCCTCTGCTTATTGTCTTCCCTGATGACTTAGCAGGTAAAGAATTCACCTGCAATTCAGGAGACGCATGTTCAATCCCTTGGTGGGAAAGATCCCCTGGAGGAAGATATGGCAACCCACTCCAGTACTCTTCCCTGGAAAATCCCATGGACAGAAGAGCCTGACAGGATACAGTCCCTGGGATCGCAAAGAACTGGACATGACTGAGCGACTAAGCACCTTGTCTTAATTCTCTGGGAGCATTTCTGGACTGTCCCGCGTGCTGGCCTTGTTTCCCCGGTAGTGAGTAGTGTCAGGCAGAATGGTAACAGGTGCTTGAGCTGAGAGGCTTCTGAGTGTATGGGAACTGTCCAGCACAGCTTCAGGATCTCCAGATTTCCCAGGAGATGTGGGAGGTACCTTTACAGCATCTCCACAGACTACTAAGTTTCAGTCAAGGGCTCATTCTCTCTGCAGCCGCCTTTGACTTTTAACTCCCGCCTTACAAAGTTTCTGCAACCTGAGTCCCCTCTCTCCTTTGAACATGATCTGGAATTTTTCAGTCTGATCCAGGAAAATGCTAGTGAAACAAACAGCACATTGCCAAGTGCTTACTAAATGCCGCTGAGCTTACTTTTCCTTACAACAGCCCTGTAGGTGAAGTAATTATTATCCCTGTATTGAAGGGGAGGAAGCAGAGTGCTCTCATAAGAACATGCAGAGCAGGAAATGAGAGATCTGGAGTTCAAGTCGCTTTGCCTGACGCCAGAGCATATAATTTTGTTCTAAGCAGAATGCCTCTGAGCCACTTGATCTGGGGCTGCATTGCTGAATATGGTATCTTGGCTTCATTCCTATTAGTTCTGGGACCTGGAATGAGGAACTTAACTTCTCTGATCCTTAGTTTCCTTGTCTGCTCTCTGGAGATAATGCTAGTCCCTGCCCTATAGGCAACTGTGAGAATTAAACGACATATCGGAACTTGGTTATTACATAGTGATTTTAGTTAAAACTAATACGATATCAGCACCATTATCCACCTCTGGACTGCCTTTACCGTATTGTGTCGGATTTATCTGTTTGTTTCATCCCACGTCCTTCTCTTGCTTTGTTCTGTATCACAAGGGAACAAGCCACATTTTCTGGACTCAAATTGCGTCTGGCTGGATTTAGCCAATAGGAGGGACTGATGGGAGATTGGCGGGCAGGAAGAAGGGAGAGGCCAGGGCACTGCTCTCCCTCTTGTGTGGAAGCAGCTGTTTCCTTGGTGGCTTCTGTCCTAATGGGACACTCTCCATCGGATGACCTTGATTCCCAGAGTCCGGTGACCCTGCCTCTTCCCTCTGTCCCTCAGGTGGTGGCAGCGTCCTGCTGTTGTCAGTCTCTATTTTTCCTCACTTTTTATTTTTGTTTCTTGGTCCTTTCATCATTGATGTAGTCAATTTCCTGGAATAAATTCCCTCTGTTGTAAACACTTAACTGGCTTGTTTTCCTGGCTAGATCTTGACTGGTACAAACACTTCAGCATGATAATGTCATTTCCATCTGACATAAGCTCGTGATCCCACTGCTGAAGGCTTTGGGCTGCATACACAGACCAGCAAGGGTGGGGATGGGGAGATACGGGATCAAGGTGAGGCAGGAAAAAAATCTATAACAAGTGATCAATCACCTGTCCAAGTTCAAGCCTCTCTCACGTCTCTCAAGTTGGGGAAGGCTTTCTTCCTCACCTTATTCACAAATTGTTAACTTCTGAATTTCTTCTTAAGTGCAATGAGTGCCTCATTTATCTCACTCTAGTCCTGGCCTGTGAGAGACCTTAGCAAGAACCGCCTAGCTGGTCCCAGTCAGCCCAAAAGAAACATGCAAGATAACAATGTTGGATGGATTTGTTTTGCAGCAGTAGCTGACTGATACAGAGAGCACTGAAGCACTAGAATCAGTTTACCTGGATTTATTTATTGTTTAATGTTTTAAAGTTTATTAGGCCAGAATTAATTCAACCAAAACAATATCATAATCTAAAAATAAGTAGAAAGAAAACACTTAATTGTGATGATGAAATGATGGTGCAATATGGAGAGATGTGGAGAGTAACACAAAACACCTATGTACTCAGAGTCCAGCTCTGTCAGAGCCCAGTATTTCCCCTTTTGCCTAAGACAATAAGATTAAAGTCAGTTGGCTTAGATACTACTTAACTTCACTTAAGGACAAGTCACTTAATTTCGCTGAACTTCAATTTTATCATCTGTAAAATAGGCACAGTAACAGCACTCTCTTTTGGGGACTGATGAGAGAGAATGAAACCAGGTGGTCCAAGGCAAGCCCTTAGGATATTGCCTTGCAAACAGCAAGTGTTCAATAAGTGTTCGCTATTGTTATATTTGGTTTGGTATTCTGTTGTTAGATAGAACTTGAAGAAAGAACCTGGGTAAGTTCTTCTTGGACAAATGCAGGGAGCTAGCATCTTTCCATTACTCTGTGTTACACCATGGAAGAAGATTACCCTGCTTGCTACACTTCCTTCCCAAGGGGGCACATCACTGCTGTATTTTAAACCCAGATCAGAGATATTAGCAATCAAAAGCATTAAATATAGAACTGTCAAATAGATGAACTAACTACAAAAAAAGCTCTTGATAAGAACAACTGAGTTGAAAGAGAGACATGTTTTCAGAATTTAACAGAACTAGACAGCTGATTAGCTTGTCATTTCCCCCCCTGCCTGGCTGGTGCTCCTTTTTATTTGTGAAAATGTATAAAGTGTTTGTATGTGAGTGAGTGGAACTGGAGAGAGAGAAGAGATTTCTGAGTTTGTCAAACATGTTTATGCTTGATGTGTGTGTGCCCGAGTGTGTCAATGAGTGTAGGTGTATGTGTGTGCCCACATGTGAGAATGTGGGTGTGTCTGTGCACATTATGTGTGTGTAGAAGCCAAGTGCCTTGCAGTCGCTGGTACAGAGTAGGCACTCAGTATTTGTTGAATGAATGAATGATGTATGTGTGTTTGTGCGTTTGTCCATGTGTGAATACAGGTTAGGGCTGCCTTTCTGAGAATGAGGGTATGAATGTTTGAGCAAGGATGGGAAACCTATATCTGATTGTGTGCTTAGGTTTCTGTAAGGAACTTGACTAGGTGGGGACAATAGACGGTCTTGCAGTCTCTGACCCTAAGTGTCTTTCCATTGCATTGCATCCCACCTTAGAGGAAGACTGCTTCCATCCTATTCCTTGGGTCTCCCTCTGCGTGCCGAGCTGAGCTGTCCTTTCCACCAGCCTGGAGCCAGCTCCCCCACCCCACCCCCATTTCGGACCTTTGCTTCTGCATGTCTTCCGGAGGACACAGATGGCAGGAGCAGGGAATCGGAAGCACTTGGCAATGAAGCAGTAATTCACTGCAATCCCTTCGGTATTCATTGCAACAATGCCCCCTCTGATGGGCTCCGCACGCTGAATGCAGCTTTCAATGTGCAATCCGGCAGGAATTACGGCTCTGTGTGGTCCTCATCACGTCCACTTATTGTCAAGTGTTGCTGAGAATTCTCCCACTTGGGGTGAGGGAACCACTTGTTTTAGCAACTGATTTCCGAAACCTCCTCTGGTTTGGGGTTTCTGTGAAGCTCCCGGTGATGTGTTATTGTTCCTGGTTTGTGTTTTGGACACTCACGCGCTCTGCTGAAGTATGTAAATCGCCATAATGCAAGGAAATGAGATACAGAAATAACTCTGGGGCAGCAAACACCGGAGGAACTCTGAGATTGGCTTAGCCTTTCCTGGGTTTGCTTTGGGGCTGAGGAGAGTCTCTGGGAGGCAGTGCTGGGAGAGAAAACCTGAGATACCCTGGATGAATGTGAGGCTCCGTGGAATGCGCTGGAATGGGCTGGTCACTGCCCACCCTCCTGCAGCTGGACTGCTTGAGATGGGCCAGGGGAGCCTCATCCTCAGGAAGAAGTGAGAGGCTAGATACTGATTGTCCCCTTTCACTCTCACTTATTAGCCTGGTCAACTGAACCAGAGGTTTGCACTTACTGGGGGAGTCTGTTGCCCACTCGCTAAGGGAAAGTTTGCATCCTTGTTGGCTCATGATCCTTTCGCCTTCATGTTAATTCTCTCCTTCCCCCAACCTGGGCTCTTGACAGGAGGCTGATGCCTGCAGACTCCCAGTGCAGCTGACTTTGGTTGGGTTTGGCCAATGGGAAGTACAGGTGGGGACTGGGGGATGAAAGAAGGGAGGAAGGGGAAGGGAGGACACCTCTCTGACTAAGATGGCATCTCCAGGAGCAGCTGGTCTCCTCCGTAGATCCAGACCCATGTGGGGTCCATCCCTACCTCCTACTGGGTGACCCTTGCCCCTGGTAATCTCACCCCTCCCTCGGACCCTCAGCCTGGGCATGGTGGTGGCCTCCTGCTATTGTTTATTCCTGGGCTCACTCACTGGCCCTTGTTTCTCTTCTCAGCTCCTCCATCACCTGTGTGATCAATTCTTAGCAATTAAACATCCTCTGTTTTAAATGCTCAATGGTTTATACTTTTTGTTTAGATTCTAATACACTTAACAAGTGGTGCTAGTGGTAAAGAATATGCCTGCCAATGCAGGAGATGCAGGAAACATGGGTTTGATCCCTGGGTTGGGAAGATCCCCTGGAGGAGGAAATGGCAACTTGCTCCAATATTCTTGCCTGGAAAATTCCATGGACAGAGGAGCCTGGTGGGCTACAGTCTATGGGTTCATAAAGAGTCACAAATGACTGAAGTGACTGAGCATACACACGCACACTCCATTATTGATGCAGTCTATTATTGTTATGTGAGATGTTGGGAAGGCATAGTCCATAACAGCGAAATTCTTATTGTTACACCACTGATAATTACACAGAGGCCAGAGAATAGTGCAAAGCAAAGCTGCCTTTTGTTTTTCCAGTTGAATCCATGATGAATGCATACTGTGTCCTCCCTGGTTGGCAGTGAGAGAGTCCATTTTCTTTGCATTCCTTCTATGATCCCTTTCATCCCCTGCCTCATTTGTCACTCACCTCCAGACACCAAGTTCCACCCATTAAAGAAAATTGTTTATCTATTATTTTTGGCTGTACTGGTTCTTCACTGCTGTGCTCCAGCTTTGTCCAGTTGCGGGGAGTGGGGGCTACTTTATTTATGCCGCATGGGCTTCTCACTGTGGTGTCGTCTCTTGTTGTGGAGCATAGGCTCTAGAGTGTGTGGACTCAGTAGCTGTGGGGCAAGAGCTCAGATGCCCCTTAGTGTGTGGGATCTTAGTTCCCGGACCAAGGATTGAACCTGTGACCCCTGTATTGGTAGGCAAATTCTTAACCACTGGACCACCAGGGAAGTCCCCCCGTTCATTTTATTCCAATGTTAAGGAGCTTGGATAAAGGCTGGGATGTAGATCTGGGGGCTTTTAGGTTCTACTATTATGAAGAAATTGAGCCCCATAAGATCTTGCTGTAAAGTGAGGCTCTTAAAAGACACATAATTTTTTCTTGTATTGACTATCGTAGTTATGCTAGCCCATTCTATAATCTTCCTTCTCCTTACCAATAACCTTTTATAGTTTTACCTTGACAAGGGTCAGGATCTCCAAGGGAATTAGTAACTTCCACAGCCAGGCAGAGGATTGCGGGGCTTCACAAAGCCTATTCTGTCCCACAAGAAAAGAAGACTGGAGCAATAACTACAGTCGAGACAAAACATTTGCTCTTACTGGGTACATTGTGTACAAAGCCTTTCATTGACCTTCTTTTGTCTCTGCTTTCTTATGATCAAACTGATACTTGGCTATTTGGAGCCAATTGCCTAAGGAAAACAATGAGAATGCACCAGACACAAGAGTGATGCCAGGCCCATGTTTAGTCCAGGAAAATGTGTCACTCCCCAGTAGGAAGGTGCCCTGCCCCGAACCAGGGCCGCTGAGAACACATGGCCTGGAAATGTTTTGCAGGGTGTGGCAGAGTTGCCCTCAGTGGTACAGTGATGGCCAGGGATGATTTCCAAGTCGTGCTGGCCCATAGAACAGGAGGATGGATACCCCGAGCATCCCCACATCCCTTTCTTTGCAGATGGTGTTGTCACTTGTCACCCTATATCTGTAGCCCCTCCACTGAAGCATTCCCCACTCCATCCCAGACCCACCTGCTGGGTTTCTGCTCCATTCTAAATAGGACAGAAGATCAGAGGGTCAAGGACCACAGCAGCAGAAGGCAGTTCCCATGAACTTCTCCTGGACCACTCATTACCATATTAATGCCTGGCCTCCCCACTGAGAACCGAGCACAGTTAGGGCTCATTTAATTGGAAATCTAAAGGACAGCACCTGCTGCAGCCTACACGGAATTTATGCACGTCTGTCTTGATGAGCTTGGAGGGAAGAAGATGATTCATGATGGGTCCGCCTGCTTCCTGATTTACGACTCATCGTTTATATGTCTCTGAAGTCAATCAGAACATGTAGAGGTCATCCTCGGCTAGACTCACACTCGCTAAACCTCGGGGCGCCTGGTCTTCTAGGCAAATTGTGCCTGATCACAGACCTCAGGCACCAATGACCAGAGGCAAAAACAGAGTTCTGGGCCCAAGAGCCTTGCCAAGCACAGTGGCCATCCCCAGCGAGGCTCCTAACTGACCACACACATGGGATTCTGGGCGATTGTTCAGAGTGAGAGATCTGGAAAGAGAACTGGAGTGTTAGCCCTATAATTATGGGTTAATTGTTGTTTTAGTTGCTAAGTTGTGTCTGACTCTTTTGCCACTCCATGGACTGTAGCCTTCCAGGCTCCTCTGTCCATGGGATTTCCCAGGCAAGAATACTGGAGCGGGTTGCAATTTCCCTCCCCCAGGGGATCTTTCCAACCATGTCTCTTGCATTGGCAGGAGGATTCTTTACCACTGAGCCAACAGGGATGCCCATGACTACGGGAAAGTCAGCTAATCTTCCCTAGCTTTTATTTCTTTGTCTGTAAAATGGGAACAAACTAAGACCAACCTCATAGGGAAGTGAAAATAGAGATAGATTAAGTGTTTAGAACAGGGCCTAAAGGAACTCAGTCCTGAATATTCATTGGAAGGGGTGATGCTGAAGCTGAAGCTCCAATACTTTAGCCACCTGATGTGAAGAATTGACTCATTTGAAAAGACCCTGATGCTGGGAAAGACTGAAGGCGGGAGGAGAAGGGGACGACAGAGTATGAGATGGTAGGATGGCGTCACTGACTCAATGGGCATGAGTTTGAGTAAACTCTGGGAGTTGGTGATGGACAAGGAAGCCTGGCGTGCTGCAGTCCATGGGGTTGCAAAGAGTTGGACACAACCGAGTGACTGAACTGAACTGGGATATGATAGTGCTTGGATATGAGATATTATACCCTAGTAGTTAAATGGTTCATTTTTGGAATTAAGATGGCTTGTTTTCATATTTGTGTCCTTCTCTCCAAATTGTTACATTGAAACCCTAACCTTCAATCACATGGTATTAAGAAGTGAGGCCTTTGGAAGGAACTCTGCTCAGTGTTATGTGGCAGCCTGGATGGGAGGGGAATTTGAAGGAGAATGGATACATGTCTATGTACGGCTGAGTCCCTTTGCTGTCCATCTGAAACTGTCAGGGTATTGCTAATTTCCTATACTCCAACATAA
This sequence comes from Cephalophus harveyi, assembly GCA_006410635.1. NCBI lineage: Eukaryota > Metazoa > Chordata > Mammalia > Artiodactyla > Bovidae > Cephalophus > Cephalophus harveyi. Next base: position 259,182 of record SJYT01031607.1, read on the forward strand.
AATAAAAAGTTAAAAAAAAAAAAAAAGAAGTGAGGCCTTTGGGACATGATTAGATCATGAGGATGGAGCCCTCAGGATGGATTAGTGCCCTTCTATGGAGAGATCCCAGAGGGCTTTTTTGCTTCTTTGCTTTCTCTCTGCCCTCTGCCATGTGAAGATGCAGCAGAAAGGCGGTTGTCTATATGTTAGAAAGCGAACCCTCATCAGAACAAGACCCTGATCTCAGACTTCCAGTCTCCAGGACCGTGAGAAATAAATTTCTGTTGTTTAAACTAACCCACCCCGTTGCTATCTTTTTATAGCACCTCAAACTGACCATGACGCTTGTATCCAAATCCCAGTTCTCCCATGTAATAGCTGTAAGATCTGGAAAAATGTACTTATGGTCTTTGAATCTCTATATTTCCATCAGGAATCTGTGTCAATAACAGTGTTCCTAATTCTCAGGGTTGTAGTGAGTCTGAATTTAAGGAGGTAATTTAGGTAGAGACCTCAGCATAGTGTGTGGGCTGCTGAGTGTTCATTAAGTGTGAGCTGCCCGGAGAAGCTCAGGACGAGTCTCTGTTTGGACATGGCCCCAGTCTGAGCAGCTCTTGTTTCCCGGCTTGCTGTGTGTGAGTGGCAAGCTGGCCTGTTGGCTCTTCATATGCATTTTGGACAACAGTCGTGGTTCTCACCTACAGGATGGGAGAGCCTCCTTTCTTGGCTGTGCTTTTGGAAACATCTGTACTCCTGTTGTCTGCTGCCCTGGGCCTTCCCCACGTTTTCCCCTTCCAAGTTCGCTTTGTAGGACTTCCCTGGTGGCTCAGCTGCTGAGAATCAGCCTTCCGATGCAGGGGATACGGGTTCAATCCCTGGTCTGGGAAGATTCTACGTGCTGCAAAACAACTAAGCCCGTGGGGGCCACAATGACTGACCCCGACACTAGAGCCTGAGAGCCACGGCCACCAAGGCCTAGAGCCTGTGCTCCACAGCAAGAGAACCCACCGCGGCGAGAAGCTGTGCGCACGGCGATGAGCCTGTGCTCCACAAGAGAAACCACCGCGGCGAGAAGCTGTGCGCACTGCGATGAAGAGATGAAGAGCAGCGCTAAGTACTCGCCACAGCTAGAGAAAGCTTGCGCGCAGCAGTGAAGGCCCAACGCAGCCGAAATAAATAAATAAATAAAATTCCTTTCTCAGTCTCTCTTCAGGTCCAAATATATCTATCGTATCTCTTTTGACTTAGGAATGGGATTTTTTCTTCCCTCTGACGGTTTGAGTGTGATACATCAAACTGCCAGCAAATGGATTCTTTCCACGGCGGAGGCTGCATTCACATTTAGTGGGATTTTGACCTCAGCCCTTCCTAGACCATTTTGTTGGGGGGAGGTCTTTAGGTTCGAGAAACAGCCTGTAACACCTCAGCTCATAGCATGGTGCTCCCTGTTCTACTGACTGATGACTCTTGACAGGGCTTGGCTGGCCACCTGCTCTGACCGCTGGGTGCTGGACCGTGACTGAGTCAGCAGCCAGCTCCAGGCACACACAGAGTGGACCAGCTCAGGGAACTTGTGCTGATTAGAGAAAATGATGAATAGGGATGCAGAAATTAGAGGGTATTTTTCCTCCTTCCTTTCTTCTCTTAAAGAGAGTTAATAAGTGATGTCTGTCTTTGAGGTATAACATATAGAATCAGCATTTTCCTTATCAAAATGTAATTTTCAACATAAAAAAAATTCTCAGTGGGTTGGTTCTATGGAGAGATCCCAGAGGGCTTTTTTGCTTCTTTGCTTTCTCTCTGCCCTCTGCCATGTGAAGATGCAGCAGAAAGGCGGTTGTCTATATGTTAGAAAGCGAACCCTCATCAGAACAAGACCCTGATCTCAGACTTCCAGTCTCCAGGACCGTGAGAAATAAATTTCTGTTGTTTAAACTAACCCACCCCGTTGCTATCTTTTTATAGCACCTCAAACTGACCATGACGCTTGTATCCAAATCCCAGTTCTCCCATGTAATAGCTGTAAGATCTGGAAAAATGTACTTATGGTCTTTGAATCTCTATATTTCCATCAGGAATCTGTGTCAATAACAGTGTTCCTAATTCTCAGGGTTGTAGTGAGTCTGAATTTAAGGAGGTAATTTAGGTAGAGACCTCAGCATAGTGTGTGGGCTGCTGAGTGTTCATTAAGTGTGAGCTGCCCGGAGAAGCTCAGGACGAGTCTCTGTTTGGACATGGCCCCAGTCTGAGCAGCTCTTGTTTCCCGGCTTGCTGTGTGTGAGTGGCAAGCTGGCCTGTTGGCTCTTCATATGCATTTTGGACAACAGTCGTGGTTCTCACCTACAGGATGGGAGAGCCTCCTTTCTTGGCTGTGCTTTTGGAAACATCTGTACTCCTGTTGTCTGCTGCCCTGGGCCTTCCCCACGTTTTCCCCTTCCAAGTTCGCTTTGTAGGACTTCCCTGGTGGCTCAGCTGCTGAGAATCAGCCTTCCGATGCAGGGGATACGGGTTCAATCCCTGGTCTGGGAAGATTCTACGTGCTGCAAAACAACTAAGCCCGTGGGGGCCACAATGACTGACCCCGACACTAGAGCCTGAGAGCCACGGCCACCAAGGCCTAGAGCCTGTGCTCCACAGCAAGAGAACCCACCGCGGCGAGAAGCTGTGCGCACGGCGATGAGCCTGTGCTCCACAAGAGAAACCACCGCGGCGAGAAGCTGTGCGCACTGCGATGAAGAGATGAAGAGCAGCGCTAAGTACTCGCCACAGCTAGAGAAAGCTTGCGCGCAGCAGTGAAGGCCCAACGCAGCCGAAATAAATAAATAAATAAAATTCCTTTCTCAGTCTCTCTTCAGGTCCAAATATATCTATCGTATCTCTTTTGACTTAGGAATGGGATTTTTTCTTCCCTCTGACGGTTTGAGTGTGATACATCAAACTGCCAGCAAATGGATTCTTTCCACGGCGGAGGCTGCATTCACATTTAGTGGGATTTTGACCTCAGCCCTTCCTAGACCATTTTGTTGGGGGGAGGTCTTTAGGTTCGAGAAACAGCCTGTAACACCTCAGCTCATAGCATGGTGCTCCCTGTTCTACTGACTGATGACTCTTGACAGGGCTTGGCTGGCCACCTGCTCTGACCGCTGGGTGCTGGACCGTGACTGAGTCAGCAGCCAGCTCCAGGCACACACAGAGTGGACCAGCTCAGGGAACTTGTGCTGATTAGAGAAAATGATGAATAGGGATGCAGAAATTAGAGGGTATTTTTCCTCCTTCCTTTCTTCTCTTAAAGAGAGTTAATAAGTGATGTCTGTCTTTGAGGTATAACATATAGAATCAGCATTTTCCTTATCAAAATGTAATTTTCAACATAAAAAAAATTCTCAGTGGGTTGGTATCTTTTGAAAAAGTTGGTTCATTTACTTTCATTTTGATTTGGTTTCATTGGATTTTATTTTGGAAAAAGACCCAGAAGCTACTTATCAGGCATTTTATAGTCAATTAGTCATAATTACTAATATATATACAGTGCCTTTTATGTGTCAAGTACTAGGTTTTGTGCTTGACTTCCCAATTGCCTTTTATCCTCACCAAGATCTCAGGACATGAATATTTGTATCATAGTAGTTGCTTCAACTGTCCCAACACAGTAACTCCAAGATTTCAGTGGGTTAACAAGGTAAGGTTTTATTCTTCACTCTGGCACAGTCCCATGGGACTGGGGTGGCCTTCCCCCAAGTTACAGGTACACAATCTGGACAACGTGGCTCCCAAGGTCACTGCAGTAGAGGGAAAGAGGACTAGAGACTTTCATAGATGTGCTTAAAGGGTCAGGCTTGGAAGTAGCTGATACCACTTCCATCTACATCTCATTGGCCACAGCTCAGTTTCATGGCCTGACCCAAATGCAAGTGAGTCTATGAAATGTAGAAGACTGTGTGTATGTTTGGTCACTGGTATTATCTGCCACATGTCATTTCTCTTTTATAAGCAAGGAAACATAGGTTCATAATTTAAGTAATTGCTCTGAGTTACACAGGTAGTAATAGAAGAGCCAGCAACAGAAGTCAGTTCTCCTGACCTAAAAGCCTATGCACTACACCAGCAATCAGCAAACTGGGGCTCATGGGCCAAATCTGATCTACTCTCTGTTTTTATAAATAAAATTTTGTTGGAACACACCATCCATACCCATTTATGTGTCATCTATGGCTACTTTTGTGTAACAAAAGCAGTGTTGAGTAATTGAGACTCAGACTATATGGCCTGCTGCTGCTGCTGCTAAGTCGCTTCAGTCGTGTCCGACTCTGTGTGACCCCATAGAGTCTAAAATATTTACTGTCTGTCCCTATGCAAAAAAAGTTTACCATCTCCCCCAATCTATGCCATTGTATAAGAAGTCCAGTTACCCTCCAGAGAGATAATGGGGAGAGACTGATAACTTGTTGTTTCAAGTTGAAACTGACATCATTGTTGTTGTTGTTTGTTATTGTTTCAAATCATGAAGTCATTGGTTGTTGTTTCAAGTCATGAAGATTTGGGGGTGCAGTCGTGTCTGACTTTGTGCGATCCCATAAATGGCAGCCCACCAGGCTCCCCCGTCCCTGGGATTCTCCAGGCAAGAACACTGGAGTGGGTTGCCATTTCCTTCTCCAATGCATGAAAGTGAAAAGTGAAAGTGAAGTCGCTCAGTCGTGTCCGACTCTTAGCGACACCATGGACTGCAGCTTACCAGGTTCTTCTTCAATGGGATTTTCCAGGCAAGAGTACTGGAGTGGGGTGCCATTGCCTTCTCCGAAATCAAAAGGCTAGAAGATTTTTTTTAGCAATTACAAATTATTTTTGCTTTTGGTTGCTCTGGGTCTTTGTGGCTGCATGTGGGCTTTCTCTAGTTTTGGCGAGCAAGGGTTACTCTTCATTGTGGTGTGTGGGCTTCTTATTGTGGTTTCTTTTCTTTTTGCAGAGTACAGGCTCTAGGGCAGGTGGGCTTCAGTAGTTGTGGCACACGGGCTTAGTTGCTTTGTGGCATGTGGAATCTTCCCAGACCCGGGAATCGAACCCGTGTCTCCTGCATTGGCATGTGGATTCTTAATCACTGGACCACCAGGGAAGTCCTGGCTAGAGGATTTTAATATTTGTGGTCCAGAAAACATATCTTGAGAAACAGTGTGTAATTATCTATTTATGTTTATCTCTTCATTCATGCATTTTAAAAATTCTTTAGATAATGCAGCCCTGAACACAGAGATTTTTGCAGTAATTTTAGAGTTTATAGACTCCCTCTACCCTCCCCACCCCAATACCTGCCAAGAAGCCTTCTATGTACCTCTGCCAAGAATCCCTGTTAGATGTTTGCTAAAAAAATTGATAGGTGAATGACTGGCTACCTTGATGATATATATGGTATACATCTATAGTATATTTAATATCCATAGCATGTATACTATTATATTTACATGTATAATCACACATATGCATTTTTATTTTGATTGAGAGGTAAGGGTCATTGTTAACTGACCACTAATGGAGTTCACTGAACTTATCCTTCTCTTTTTTGACCCTTAGTTATTCTTGAGGGACTTCCCTGGTGGCTCAGATGGTAAAGAATCTGCCTCAATGCGGGAGACTTGGGTTCAATCCCTGGTCAGGAAGATGTCCTGAAGAAGGAAATGGTAACCCACTCCAATATTGTTGCCTGGAGAATCCCTTGGACAGAGGAGCCTGATGGGCTACAGTCCATGGGGCAGCAAAGAGTCGGACATGACTGAGTGACCAATAACACTTTTCTTCTTGAGACTCTGGCAAACTGTAAATGATGGTAGAGCAGTCAACTGGTCACTTCTCCCAAGACTGAGGGGTTCCTAATGTGGGATGTTTAGGGGTCAAGCTGGGACAATCCCAGCAAACCAGGATGAATTCTCCCTCAGTGAAGATGAGGCTGTATGAATATGTATAATGAAATAACTTTACTGTACACCTGAAACTCACACAACTTTGTGAATAACTATGCTCCAATAGAAAATAAAAAATTAAAAACAAAACAAAAAAAGATGCTGCTAAATGTACTCCAAGCTCTCCCATGATCTGGCTGCTGGGGACATTGTGTCTTACCCCCTGATCAGCAGTTTCTGTCACATCAGCACCGTTCATACATTTTCAAAAGCCCATCTGTGCCCGCAAAGGAGAGACTTCCTGTGTGCATGGGCAGCCTCGGGAGGCTGGGTCCTGAAGAGCCCGTTTTGGATTAGAAGCCTTTGAAGACATCTGTGGAGAGGGGATAATTCATTCCAGAAAAACTGCTCTCTGTGCCATACAAGCCAGAGGCCAGGAATGGAAATGAGATTTCTAACTATACGGGGCATATTTAGAGCCACCTGCTGGTTCGGGCGACTCGCTGACTTGCTTCCATGTAGAGGAATTAGGGAGTTGGGCTGGTCTCTGAGGTTGGGCTGCCAGGAAGACTTGAGGGGGCTTCTGGGGTCAGGGCCCGAGCTGCTGCCTTCGAAGTGTTCTTGCAGCTTCATCCAGCTGGGTCTACAGGGGGCTGGTGCTGGGGAAGGTCTTCTCTGAACTTAGCAGGCGTGTCCTCCTGCTGCTAAGAAAGTTCTAGGCTCAGGACTAGTGCTTCATTTTGTCTCTCCGTGTTCATGGTCTATGTCCTATCTATGTCCTGTTCATTTCCTGATCTATGTAGGCCTCCTCAGCATAGGACCAGGGGAGCAGAATGGGGGCTGACTACTGATAACTGCCCCCTTCCTGGCAGATTCAAACATGCTGTGCAGTCCGACATATCTCACAGGCTCAGACCTCAGCTCCCTGGCTCACGTTCGATTCCCCAGAAGTTAATGCTGAGGTGGAGGTTGATATGCAAGATGCCTTTTGGGATCAGCTCCTGTGAAAGGCAAGAGGGACACACGATGGGGCAGAAGGAAAAATCAACTTGTGATACAGGTCCAGCAGAAGCTGGGCTAACCCAGAAGGGAGCATTGCCCATCTGAGTTGTATTATGTTAAGTTAAAATGACTGAGCTTTTATAATCCTGCTTTGCTCCATCATAGGATGTGAGCTTTACAAGGAAGCTTGGGTGAATGATTTCTGTGCAGCTGAGACAGACACTGAAGGGGCTGAATCAGTGGACTCTGTCCCTGGACTGCATTCCCTTCAGATGGGCAGTGAGCAATCCAATTGAAGGGCTTCTGGGCAGGACAACTTGGCATCCACCATAGTCTGCCTTTTAGCTCTTTGACCTTAGGTATGTAAGTATGTTTCTGAGCTCCAGTTTTCATGTACATAAATGGGGCTAATATCATAAATACCTAACAGGACTTTAAAAAAACTTTTGTATCAAAATTTTCAAACATACACTAAACTCACACAAAAGTAGTAAGCCTGCATAGTGAACTTCTGTCCCAATCACCTGACTTCAACACTTATGAACTCATGGCCATTCTTGTTCCAACTGTACCCCACCTACCACTGCTACTGGACTGTTATGAAGTGGGGGTGAGGTTCAGAAATATTGTGCCTTGACCATTAACACTTCATATCTATTTCCAGAAGATAAGGGCTTAAAAAAATCAAACATAAGCCCAAACAACCTATCAGTGTTTTGGGCAGATTAAATGAGCTAATACAAATAAAGAACTTGACACAGTGTTTGGCATGCAATTTTAGCCAAATCAGAACACATCCTCTGTGGAGATAGAGCTTGGGAAAGGGCAAAAGGAGGCTTAATTCTGTCGAGTGTAAAGATTCAAATACATGGCATGTATCCACATATCTACCCCCCTTTATTCTTTGCCCAAAACAGACATCACTGTCCGATCACAGAGCTAGGGAGCAAACAGTGTTCAAGGCAGCCACCGCCCATGGGATTTGCCCATGAGATGAAATCGATTTGCCTACATTGTCCTTGTAGCCTGAACACACCCCTCTCAAGTGGACTGACGGCTAAATCCAGAGCCTGCCCTCAGCCCACTGGCTCATCTGAGAGCTCTCACTCCAGCTGCAGGGTTCAGGGGGTGCTCTAGTTTTGTGATTCTATACAGAAGCTGCCCATAGGCCCCTCTTGGCCATTTCCAGTGGGGTGGGCGGGTGAGGAGAGCAGTGGTGCTCAGGCTTCAACAACAACAACAAAAGAAACTGGTGAGAAACAGCCCTGAAATGCTTGAGAACTACTCAACCCTGGCATGGCAATATCTGCCTCTGTAGCATCCATCTCTTCCACTGTTTTCTTTCTTCTACTTCTTCCGTGACTTTGGCAGGTCATCCTTGGGCTTGTTAATGCTTGTTCTTCATCTCCTCCAGCCTTCCTTACTCTAGACAACTCAGGCATATTTCCAGGTGGAAAGCAGTTGGCTAAAAGGAGCCAAAGATATTGACGTGTGTGCATATATGTGCAATAACTTTTAACATGTGTCCATGATTCCATAGTTCACAGAACAATTTCACGTTGATCTTTTCACTTCTGCCTCACACAGTGGTGTCAGAAAGTTCTCATCTTTCTCATTTTATATACGCGGAAACGGAGACCCAAAGGGGCTTGTTATATTTTCCTCTGTATTACACATTTTAGACACGAGGCTAAAGGGCAGATTGAGAATCTTGGCTCTGAAAAGATGTTGGTGTTTCATGGTCCTGGGTGTGCTTTAAGCTATGGAAACCTTTCTTTAAATGAAAGTTTATATTCATGGTCATTATCTAAAATTCTGGGTGAATTGAGATGGGAGGGTATGGTGTTCTGTCTACCATTAGTGTGTGGTAGGGGAAAAAGGAAGGTTGGTTTATGGAATCACTAGAACTTTGGGGAGCTCAGTTTAAAAACCACCGTGTTATACAAGCAGACACAGGGTATAATTTTACTAGCCTTGGGTATAATTTTACTCCTGAGAGTTTTGATAGAATGTCTAGGGAATCACTGATTATGGGAGTCTGTATTTCAAACCCACATTCTACTCATTAGAAATGTGAGACTTACTATGGGTTGGGAGCAGCCGTTAGGGTAAATGTGCTGGCTTCTCGGACCAGAGCTGAGCCAAGTTTAGACCTGCCAGGTCTGCCCTGTCCTCATGGTGCCAGGCTTCAGCTGAGAGAGGAGTAAAGGAGAGGTGACTCTAAGCCTGCACTTGGAATAGCCTTGAGCTAAGGTCTTCACCCAAATAAGGCTGGAAATAATTGTGATGTAAGTGACAAAAGACAGAGATTCTTGAATATTTGCTTTCTCTGTGTTAAGCATTATGCAAAATACAATTTAATTCCTACACAAACTGGAAGTAAGTATTTTTATGTCAGTTTTATAAACTATCAGGATGCGTAGGGCCAGGAAGAGATTAAACTGGAATTCAGACTCAGGTTTTCCCAGCTCTAGTTTCCACACTCACTTATGCATCCATCCTGACTCTTCCAGGCAATCCTTACCATAGTCTTTGAGATGAATATCTACCTCTATTTGCTCAAGGTCATTGGAAGGACTGTTGCTGAAGCTCCAGTACTTTGGCCACCTGATGCAAAAAGCTGACTCATCGGAAAAGACCCTGATGGTGGGAAAGATAAAGGCAAAAGGAGAAGGAGTGGCAGAGGATAAAGTGGTTGGATAGCATAACTAACTCAGTGGACATGAATGTGAGCAAACACCAGGACGTCGTGGAAGACGGAGGAAGACAGAGGAGCCTGTCGCCTATGGCTAGGCTAGGTCTCAAAGAGTTGGACACAACTCCGTGACTGAACGCCACCACCCATGTAGGAAGGGAAAGCGCTTGAACACAAATGCATCTGATTCCAAATCATAAGCTTGATTGCCTCCAGAGAGGCGGGTAGTGCCTTGAGAAGGATATGTTGCTTCTGAGAAAGTCATCCATTTTATGGGGACTCTGGTTTACCCCCCTAAGTGTTGGTGAGAATGGTGTCTTTGTAGAAGCAGATGTAACCTCTGTTCTGCTATTTTCATTTGGGAAAGCAATGTATGTATGCAGGCATATATGTAAAAACACTCTGGATTAAGAAAGCCTCGTTTATGTCTCTATTTGTATAGACTAGCATTCAGGCAGTCCTCTGGCAAGACTGAACAATAGGACAAGGAGAAAGGTAACCTTAACAGTATTGAAAATGAAAGGGGCATAGAGCTACAACTAAACAAGGGTTGTAAACAAGAAAATAATGGGAACAATGTTTTATCAATCAAATTGGAAGTCTAGATAAAAGAGGCAATTTTCTAAAAAGTTATAAGTTATCCAAATTATCTCCAGAGGAAATAGAAAGCATGAGTAAATTGATGTTTGTTAAACACATTGTACAGTAATAAAAATATCCCCACAAAAGCATTAGGCACAAATGATTTTATGGACATCTTTTATCAAACATTCAGTGAGTGGTTGTTTCAGAGAATACAGAAAGGTGGAAAGTTTTCCAACTAACTAAATGATGCAAATTAACATTGATATCAAAATGGAAAGGAATAGTAAAAGCAAAAGAGTGAAAAGTCAATCTCACTTATGAATATAGATGAAGAAACTTAAATAAAATATTAATAGACCAATCCAGCAAAACGATAGTAGCACTGACAATAAAGAACAAGACCAAGAACAACAAAACCACATCATGACTGAGTATACTTGATCATAGGAATTCAAGGATGGTTCAACATTGGAAAACCTATTAACGGAACTCATACTTTTATCAGACCAAAGAAGAAAAACACATGTTCATTAGGGTAGATGTTGAAAAAAGATCAGAGATATCTGATTTCATACCCCTCTCCTCTTTTTGCAAGCAGCCTAAAACAACACAAAGAACCATAAACAGAAGTATTCACTTTATCTTTGATGAAAGTAAAAGATGTGTAATCATGAGCCATACAAGTTGGATAAAATGTGGACTGAAGTACAGTGAATGACTTAGCAGAGGAGAGGAAAGCCAGAGCTGAAGATGCCTGCGGAAGGAAGCTGCACATAAAAAGCCAGCAGGACCACTATATGTTATTTATAGAAACATCCATATGTAGTATGTTTTTTCTTGATGTAAATATAAACAGATGTAGGAAAGCCTTAAAAACTCAGAAAAGAAGGCATCACCCCTTGATGCTGGTAAGTTTGGAGGCATAAAAAGAGGGAAAAGATGTCGTGGTGGAATGGGGAATTTCTCATTTCAATTTGGAAAGTTTTATTTCTTAAAAAATTTGAAGCCAATATGACAAAACAGTATTTGTTAAATGTGAGTGGTGAGTACGTAATTTTGATATAATTTTCCTCATACTTATAAAAATATTTCCAACAGGCCAAAGTAATTAACTGTAAAGTGACACCTCCTCACAGTAAAAACCCAATAAGGAAAGCACAGAGCAGAAAACAAAAATGTTCTGAATTTCTACTACTGATACTTAGCCCCTATAGCCATTGCCATTTGTAGTATGTACACAGTGTAGCAAAAATGTATTTGCGACATCCACTGTTCAATAAAAGAAATTGACATATAATCTAATTACACGTAACTTAATGGTTAAGAGTTTAGGTTCCATAACCAAATGGCCTGGGTTCAAAAGGCATCTCTGTCACTTCCTAAATTTGATTCCTCTCTAATCCTCAGTTTTCCCATCTGCAAAATAGGAATAATGATAGTATTTATTATTATATAAATTCAATAATCTGATAAAGCATATAGCCCAACACACAATAGAACTTATGTTTTTTAATCTATAATTATATATATATAAATATATATATAATAATATAAAAAGTGAGATTGACCTATGAGAACTCAATATAGATAGTAATCATTGCTATTTGCATGCTGATTAATGCCATCTTAGGTGTAAGGCATAGTGCAGATATTTTGGAAGAAAGTGGAGCTTTTACCAGTGTCTGGGCAGGGGAATACGATTGAAGGGGTCCTTAACGTAGTGAAATCACAATCCTGATCGGACTTGAGTCCTGTGGATCAGCCGTCAACTCTCAGAGGGGTCCAAGTATGGGGAACTTGATAAGCCAGAAGAAAACTGGTGACCTGTTAGAGGATACCCAGCCATCATCCCATGATTGGTACTCCCCAGAGCAGACTTGCAGATTACATTTCTAAAAGTTGAGAGACAGGCTGGGGAGGATCTCTGTAGAACCAATCTTATTCACCTGCCATACATGGGGTAAAGTTCTGGTAGGCAGGAGAAAGGAACTCATTACGTGAAACTGGGATGTTGGGGGAGAATAGGGAATTCATTCAAGTTTCTTATGTATGAGGAGTAATGTGAAGCTTTCCCTCCCATTTCACTAGGGTGTTTTTAGTAAGATGTCTGGTTTCCATTAAAGCATTCTGCATCTGGGTCTTTGGCAGGGCTCATCTGATGAAGTGTTAAGCATGGCCTTGAGATGGGTGTGGTGAAAACCTAGGGCACCTGAAGAATTGGCTCATTCATGTCTGTTTTTTTTCCAAGTACACAGCGTGCAGTAAATGCTCGGTGAATAGTGCTGTTAATAGGAGCTACGGTTATGCTTGCCTCCTGGCTCCTCCTTCTCTCCCATACTAAGATCTTTGAGAGTGCAGGGCTTGAGTACCTGCTTAATTCACTTCTGGATGTGTACCCATTGGCAGAACGCCTGGCCCAGAGCTGGGTTCCAATGAATATTCATTTTTGTGATTAAAGAATTCTTGTAATCTCTGTCATCAACGAAGTTCTATCCTGAGCTCTATTTTCTTCTTTTTCCACACACTTCCATCTTCAGAAAGCTCTCACCTTTACTGAGTGGGTTTCCACATCTGCAAATCCATTCCTGGCTTCTTTTAGTTCCGGTCTTAAATTTCTTGTATCAGGTTAAGCCATTTGGAATTGATAATATTTAATGTGTTTGTTTAAAAAAAACAGCAGTTTTGTAAGTTGCACGGTAATGCTTTTGGGATTTCCATTCGAATGTTTTACCTTCAACACTACACACCCACCCTGAGCTGAGTCACCTCTCTGCCTGTTGGCCGTTGCTCTTACCAACCCTGATTTATAGGAAAATGCTTTTAGAATGGGAAGACATCACTCTGTCCAAAAACATATTTTACCAGTGGAACCCAGAAAGGGTAAGTGACTTTCCCAAAGTCACACAGTAAAATGGTAGGGAGGCAGAGTGAACCTCAGTGGTCAGGCTTTTGTTCTAGTTTTAGGTCCATCAAGTGCTGGGATTCTTCAAATTTCCAAGGCTTAAATCCCTAGCCTCCTCTTCCCTCTCACTTTCTGGCCATATTTAATCAGCCACCAAGTCCAGTGGAGCATCTTCTGTGTTTACACAGATCTACCTCAAACTATGGATGCCATGTTCAGTTCAGTTCAGTTCAGTTCAGCTGCTCAATTGTGTCCGACTCTTTGTGACCCCATGAATCGCAGCAGGCCAGGCCTCCCTGTCCATCAACAACTCCTGGAGTTCACTCAAACTCATGTCCATCGAGTCGGTGATGCCATCCAGCCATCTCATCCTCTGTTGTCCCCTTCTCCTCCTGCCCCCAGTCCCTCCCAGCATCAGTCTTTTCCAATGAGTCAGCTCTTCACATGAGGTGGCCAAAGTACTGGAGTTTCAGCTTTAGCATCATTCCTTCCAAAGAAATCCCAGGGTTGATCTCCTTCAGAATGGACTGGTTGGACCTCCTTGCAGTCCAAGGGACTCTCAAGAGTCTTCTCCAACACCACAGTTCAAAAGCATCAATTCTTCGGTGCTCAGCTTTCTTCACAGTCCAACTCTCACATCCATACATGACGACTGGAAAGATCATAGCCTTGACTAGACAGACCTCTGTTGGCAAAGTAATGTCTCTGCTTTTGAATATGCTATCTAGGTTGGTCATGCCATGTTAGTTCAGGTCAATCTCCTCTCACTTGAATGCCTGCAGAAGAACTTCATTGCCAATGTTGTCTCCTGTTTTTCACCTAGCACCTTTCTAAAAGCATGCATAAAAAATTAAAAAAAACAGCTAATATTTCTAAGTTAAACCAGCCAGTATTTCTAAGTTTAAGCAATGTTTTGTCCCAGGGAGAAAAATTTTATCACTTAAAATAATACTATATCATTTATAAATAATTATGATTATATATTTTCTATTTTTAATTTTTTTGCTTAATAATTTCAGGCATAGAAATATGGAAAAATAATACAATGAATTCCTATGAATCCTCACTTCTATTTACCCAAATGAGAGCATGTTCATATTTGCTTTGTTTTCTCTTTATGAACAATTTTCAATTTATTATTTCTTTATGAATCATTTTCAGAGTAAAATGTGGACATAATGCTTCTTTACATCTAAAATGCATTAGTTGCATTTTCTAAAAACAAGGACATTCTCTTATGTCACCACAGAAGCATTATCAAATCACTTCTATTTACCCAAATGTTAGCATGTTCATATTTGCTTTGTTTTCTCTTTATGAACAATTTTCAATTTATTATTTCTTTATGAATCATTTTCAGAGTAAAATGTGGACATAATGCTTCTTTACATCTAAAATGCATTAGTTGCATTTTCTAAAAACAAGGACATTCTCTTATGTCACCACAGAAGCATTATCAAAATCAGGAAATTGGTTAGCATTAGTATACAAAAATTAAATATTCTACAGACCTTATTAAAATGTTGCCAGATATCACTTTAATGTTCTTTACAGCAATAATAAATAAATAAACAATAAATAAATACAAAGCTATTTTGTATTGTATATATTGTATTTTTGTTTGTATCCAGGATACAAACAAATACAGTTCATTGCATTCTGTTGTCATATTCTTTAGTCCCCTTTAGTCTAGAATAGTTTCTCATTCTTTGCTTTTGATTAACCTTGACATTTTAAAAGGAAGGGCATTTATTTTTCAGAATGTCCCTCAATTTATGTTTGTTTAATGTGTCCTCATGATTTTTATTAACTTCTTTAATTTTTAAAAAGTTAATACTTGCAAATTGCTTAAAGCAGGGTCTGGTACTTAGCTCTAAATGAGTATTCATTAAATATATTTTCATTTGTTCCTTCACAACTGAACATACAGTCGACCAATTTAAGAAAAGTGAGTAACTTGAAATGGAAGCTCTGCTTTGTTGAGAATGCCGAAGTAT
The DNA here is from genome assembly GCA_006410635.1 of Cephalophus harveyi. Classification (NCBI taxonomy): domain Eukaryota; kingdom Metazoa; phylum Chordata; class Mammalia; order Artiodactyla; family Bovidae; genus Cephalophus; species Cephalophus harveyi. The sequence continues at coordinate 274,233 of SJYT01031607.1, forward strand.
TATCATCTTTGCTTCAGCTGCTTCACTTTCCTGAAACCTGTGCTTCTTAGAATTGGAGGGAGGCTCAAGAGTGAGGGGATATATGTATTGTTATTGTGTTTGGTCGCTAAGTCGTGTCCGCCTCTTTGCGACCCCATGGACTGCAGCACACCAAGCTTTCCTGTCCTTCACTATCTCCCAGAGTTTGCTCAAATTCATGTCCATTGAGTCGATGATGCCATCCAACCATCTTATCCTTTGTCACCCCCTTCTCCTCCTGCCCTCAATCTTTTCCAGCGTCAGGTATTTCCCACTGAGTTGGCTCTTCACATCAGGTGGCCAGAGTATTGGAGCTTCAGCTTCAGCTTCAGCATCAGTCCTTCCAGCAAATATTCAGGGTTTATTTTAGGACTGACTGGCTTGATCTCCTTGCAGCCAAGGGACTCTCAAGTCTTCTCCAGCACCACAATTCAAAAGCATCAATTCTTAGTTGCTCAGCCTTCTATATGGTCCAGCTCACATCCATACATGACTACTGGAAAAACCACAACTTTGACTAGATGGGCCTTTGTTGGCAAAATGATGTCTCTGCACTCAATAGTATAACATGATAAAAGCAAAGTGAAATATACCAGTAGGAGATGTTGATGAATGGATGAAGGTGTAAATGCTGCCCAAGCTAAAGGATGGGTCACCGGGCAGGGCCACCTTGTCTTGAGCTGGAGAATCCAGACGTGGTGTCTAAAGGTGGTTAGAGTGTGCAGCAGCATGGACTAAAAATGTGAGTCCAGCCTATACAGGGTTCATATGGGAATCAATGAAATGTTTAATTTAATGATCATTACAGAATAGGCTTTCAGGAAACAGTTTTGATTTGTTGAATTACCTATTTACTCCGTAGCACAAACTCTGTGGTCGGGGGCACTCAGCAGGTTAGACTCCTCATGCCCTCACGTCCCTGCCTATGGATTTTTACCCTCATCGGTCCCATCCAGATGCCCACTCCCCCAGCCCATCGCTACCGCCATCCTGCCCTGCTGTCCTTACAGCTCAGAATAAAAGCCCCATCTCTACTGGAGCCTTCTCTCCCCAGCAGCTGCCTCTTCCTCCTCCTGTGGGATTTCCACTCTGTAACACTCAGTCTGGCAGGAAACAAGAGACTGATTTAATTCTAAATTAGCTGTTCTCTTCCTCAAGGCTTATTCCCACCAATGGGCTGGGGAACTCTTTGAGGTCAGTATAATTGGAGATAGAGTTAAAATGTTAAAACGTTGAATTTCCTTGACATTTGAAAGTTCAGGATATGATATTTAATTATGGAGCTGGAATAAAGTTGTTTCCCGCCTTCATTTCCCTAAACATGGGCCTTGTGAAAAAGCCAGTATTTATTGAAAGATGACTTTCAACTATGGTTAGTAATTTACATGTATGCTTTCATTTAATCCCTATAGGAACTCTTTGAGGTAGCTGCTGGCTACTGTTAGAATTCTTTTTATGAAGGAGGAAGCTGAAGCTCAGAAAGGTTAAGTAACTTGTCTAGGGTCACACTGCGATTAAGGGGGTAGAGTCAGAATTTGATTCTAACCAGCCTAGCATCAGAGCCTTAGCTACTATGTTCGATGTCTCCATCATCATCAAAAAGACAAAAGAGTATTTTTGAGGGAATCTCAGGAAACATGGAGAAGGAAATGGCAACCCACTCCAGCACTCTTGCCTGGAAAATCCCATGGACGGAGGAGCCTAGTAGGCTACAGTCTATGGGGTCGCAAAGAATCGGACACGACTGAGTGACTTCACTTTCTTTCAGGAAAAATAGGTTTATTGAGAATGAACTAATACTTGTTGAATGTCTCCCGAGTGCTGGACACTGAAAAACACTTTGATATATATTATCTCAAATAATCTTTAGCACAATCCTAAAAGGGAAACATTCTATTCCTTGAATGAGAACATCGAGGAACAGAGAGGTCAAGTGACTTCCTCAGGGAGCACAGCTCACGGGTGACAGATGTTTCTGGTATGTTAAGCTAAATCTAGTAACACAAAGCTCCAATCCGTTTTTCCTTGTCTTACAACAATGCCTCTGCTCTCCGATCGACTTTAACTCCACAGAGCAATTATTCTTGCACTGAATCCTTATTGCCTCATGGTGTCTTTTCGCTTCAGTGTCTCCTATAAGACCATCCCAGGACAGGCTTCTGGGAGAGTCAGTGAGAGAAGCAGGAGCCTGTATGTTCCTACCCTACCCTCTCCTCCGTCTGGCCCTTCCCCACGCAAGTCCAAGGTTAAGGCAGCCCACCGGGGCCCACTGTAGACTTCCTGTAGAGTAATGCTCTGCTCCGAGGTGATAGAGAGCTCTGTGGCCAGCCCAGCAGAGGTATTGGAGAAAGATCCATCACCTCTGAGTGATCGGTGACCCACAGGTACCGCTGGTGGAACCTAATGACCAGTCACTCAATTACAGGCTCAGTGACATGTTTATAAGGGTGAACTTTAGAGCTATTAGGGAGCAGACAGATGAACTATAGCTGTGCCTGCAGGGCTGAGCTCACCCAGCCCAAATGCCTCTGCGGACCCATTACCCGATAATTAGGGGATTTTTAAGTAGGAAGCAAGGAGTTAAATTATTGCTTAGATTATTGCTTCACTTGTCATTTGGAAAGTGCTGCTTTGGAGAAAGAAGGAAAGAAGAAAGGATGGAGGGAAAAACAGAGAGGGAGCAAGAGAGAAAGTGAGGGAACGGGGGAGAGTGAAGGCTCTGGAAAATGGGGATTTGAGATGAGCGCTCCAGTTGGCTGCTATAACCAGAAGCTGCCAAGGATGATTGAGGAGAGATGTAGACAGGTCTGGAGTCTGGGCCACCACCTGTGGTTCCTATGAGTTACTGTGCCAGCAATATCCACTTGGTTCATGGTAGCTTACAGGGAAGATGAAGATAATTATGTCAATAGTTAATTGTGTGGTAAGGGCTTTGCAAAGCATCATCCATGCATCAGTTCATCTGAGCCTCTTCGTCCTGGGCAAGGTGGCTACTACTGTGATTCCCGTTCATCAGGTGAGGACCCTGGAGCACCTCTATAGTAACTAAGTAACGGAGCTGGATGACCTGCTTGATGCCAAAGTTCAGGCTCTTGGGTTCATCCTCTTGTGGCCCTGTGAGGGCCTCTGCAGACGCAAAGGATGCCCTGGACCGACTCTGCTTGCTCCAGACTTATGTCTGCCTAGCTCAGTCCCACCCTTTCTTCTCTGGAGCAAAAGTGGCCACAGATATTCATTTTTAATGTGTGTGTGTAACTTTAAATTGTATGATGAAAAATATTAAGCAGAAATCAGGGAGGCAGGATTGTATAACAGACCTCTATCTATACACCCTTTGCTCTCCTTAAAAAATTATTAACTAGTGCCCAATCCTGTTTTTATGTAAGCTCCACACACTTCCTCTCTCCTCCTTGTATTATTTTGAAGCAAACTCCAAATATTATTTCTTCTCTAAATGCTTCAGTATATACATCTTTAAGATACAGATTGTTTCTTAAAAATAAACAAAACACTTTGATCATATCCAAATATATTAATAACCATTCTTTATTATCTAATCTGCTCAAATTCCCTAACCTTATTATATAATTTTGAAAGTAATTTGTTTGTTTGAATCAGTATCAAAATATAGTCTACATATTGCAATTAGTTCATAGGTATTTTATGTCTCTTTTGACCTATTTTTCCCCCCTTGAGATTTACTTGTTAAAAAACAAATCTGGGTTGTTTGTGTTAAAGAATTCCTCACCGTCTGCATTTTGCTGTTTGCATTTTAGTGGTGTGGTTTAACATGATGTTCCTTTGCCCCCTGGTTTTTCCTGTAAATTAGAAGTTAGATCTAGAATTCTGATCAGATTCAGGTTTTGGGTTTTGGCAGACATACTTCATACTTCATGGTACAGTGTACTGGATATTAGAAAGTCTGGTTGACTCTTCTGATGGTAGCAACCACCAATGATCATTTTAATCAACAATACTTTTAACCCCATCATTCTTTCTCATTCATTTTCTGAATCTCTTTTTAAAGAAAAGCTTCTTCTCATCAACTATTTATCATCCAAAGATAGAGTTTATATGGGAAAGACAAGTTAATGATTGCCATTTCTTTCCCTTTATTTTCTAGTTTTCAAAATAATGAGCTGGTTCTCCAGCATTCAATGTGGGACAGCAGTGAGCTTATTTTGTTATGACTCTCATTTTGCACGCATGGATTTGAAAGTATTGGATGGATTTCAACCTGTCACAGTTGTTCTCTCACTGAGATCAAATTCTCTTGCGGACAACTCTTTAAGTTCACTTCTGAGTCCTTCTGACGTGACTGCATGATTTTCCATAGTTTCTTGCTGTCTGGTTTCATGATATAGTCCAGACTCATCTTGTATGTTTTCTCCTCCAAACTAGACAGTCCTTGTTTCTTTCAGTGGAGAATGACGTTTAGACACCCACAATTTGGGTTTCAAGGTGTTCATTGCTATTGGGTTCATCATGGTTTCAAAGGCTTTTCAGTGAATGCATGTTGGGCATAACATACTTTTAAAGAGAAAATACATCTTGAGTTTTCAGTGAAACTTGGATCTAAGAAATGACATTATTTTCACTCACCTTTTTTGATCTTATATCTGCATTTCGTATTTTTTTTGTTGAATAATATTCCAGTTCCCAAAGGCAAACACACATGTTTTATACCAACTCAACTGTCCCAGAATAACACTTCCACCAATGGCATGATTATTGAATATACTCTAAATTTTATTTTATTTTTAAAATTTGCTTAGGCTGGGCATATCCCAGAGGGGATGAAGAGTCTGATACAGTACTGTATCTTAAAATCACTTGACATAGTTCCATCTGTGTGATTGTACCACTAGCTCAATACATGGATGTATTTGCTTAATTTGTTTATTTTTTATGAGGATTGCCTTTAAAATTGCAGCTGTAAAATTATAACAATACATAAATAACACCCACTGATCTATAAAATTATTTATAACATTGTGTTATAATTACATAAAATGTCTTCATGGTTCCAAATCAAATCAACAATACAGCATGTTCTGCATGGACCCCCAAGTTCTCCAGAATTATGAAGCTCCAGTTTCCCACCATGGAAACTTGCTTGAAAACCTACACTTACTGGCTGTTGTTTCTTCCCCATCTCACTTGCTCCTCGTCTTACTCGTTTTCTGGGATTATCTCTCAAATAAACTGCTTGTACTCGAATCTTTATCTCCTGGTCTGCTTCTGAGTGTTAGTCACTCAATCGTGTCTGACTTTCTATTACCCCATGGACTGTAGCCTTCCAGGTTCCTCTGTCCATGGGATTCTCCAGGCAAGAATACTGAAGTGAGTTGCCATTCCCTTCTCCAGGGGATCTTCTGGACGCAGGGATCAAACCCAGGTCTCCTGCATTGCAGGCAGATTCTTTACTATCTGAGCCACCAGGGAAGCCTCCCTTCTAGTGTAATCCAAATAAAAGTGCACACTTTTCTCTGGTTTTGATGTAAAAAAGTGCCCTAAAGGTTGATCATTCCATGTTCTGTAGATCAACACGGCTGCTGTTACTGAGGTTCCTTCCATGTTGCTGATAGGGACTTGAGGAACTGAAGTCTAGGCAGTCTCACAGGAGGAGACCCCACTGGAGGCCAGATGGTGGATCTGATGCAGTTTTTGCATAACGATGGACATGTGTTCTTTGTATAATAGGGCAGTGGCTAAGAGACTTGCTTTTTGTGCCAGGTTGGTCTGGCTTTGGATCCTGACCCTGGTGGATATTGCTACATGAGCTTAAGTTGGTTCACATCTCCGAACTTTGGTTTCCTCATTGGTTCAGTGAGCATAATGGTAGCACCTACCCTACGAGGTACATCGATGTGAAGCACAAGAAATAAAGTGTATGGCACAGGCACACTTTCTGTAGATGTTAGCTCTTATCATCATCTTAAAATAAGAGACTTCTCTAATTCCTTTCTTCCTGAGCACAGATCATCTCTTTTCAGGATCAGAGTTCTTGGTTCTTTGACAAAGTCTTCGCAGTATATGTGTCCTAGACTCTCTCCATTTTGGTCTGCTGTAACCAGACCAAGCTGTAAATCTACCATTAAGATGGCTTCAAGATATAGAAGCCATCCTCCCAGTGTAATGCATCTCAGGGAACTCAGTTTTAATTGCCGCTGATAAAATTTCCTCATTAGAAATTCAAGAGAAATTCCCCTATTTTGAATTTTCCTGGAGGTTCTCTTCCCCTCAAGATCAGGGGACTGTCTGTCTGCTCCCAGCTCCCACTGGCCCTTCCTCATGCCTCCTGTCTGTCTTCCCAATAGCATAAATCTATCCTGGGTATCCCAGTAGAAGTTGCCACTGTTTCTGAATTCTAGGTATTTTCTCAGAATTGACCATGTCATGGTTATAAGTGTTTTCATCCTTTAGTATGAGTGAAAAGTCTGTCTTAAGGACACATTTGAGAAAGAAAGTGTGACATGACCTTCTTCTCGGGAAGCAAGCTCACCTGGGAGGCAGATAAGATGAAGGAAGAAAAAGAAGATTATTTACAAATCTAACCAAATAGAATGGAGTTTCCTTGCTTTGCCATAGTCGATCCTGCAGGTATTTTGAGGGTTGCATCCTTAGAGGGCTCTGTAGCTATCTGTAGGCCAGAGTTCTCAGACTGGGGAGAAGGATCCTCAGATACAGAGTGGGAGCTCCCAGGGCTTCTGCAGGCCCCACACCCCAAACAACACCCTCACATGCCAGAAGTGGAAGAACATTATCTAGAGCTTTAGCTAAAATAATTTCTCAGAGGCTGAGCAGGAGGCTTGAGAAAGCATCCTCAGCAAGAAGAGCTTTGCAATATGAAGTAAATGCACAGGTGTTCCTGGGAGTGGGGGTTTTGGAAATGGGAGTTTAGTTCATAAGGGATGACAGTGGACAGGCATGACAAAGCCAATGGACATGTGTTTTATAAGATCTAAAGATTCTTTGGATAACAGATACAACACCCTAACACTCAGATAGATGAAAGGCGAACTCTTTGTTATTTATGGCTCCAAATAAGAAAAGAAGAAAAGACTTCCATGTAGGGACACACAGGGGATTACACGTGGGGGCAAAGTCACAGCAAGCTGGAGCTGTTCAGTTCAGTTCAGTCGCTCAGTCGTGTCCGACTCTTTGCGACCCCATGAATCGCAGCACGCCAGGCCTCCCTGTTCATCACCATCTCCCGGAGTTCATTCAGACTCATGTCCATTGAGTCAGTGATGCCATCCAGCCATCTCATCCTCTGTCATTCCCTTCTCCTCCTGCCCCCAATCTCTCTCAGCATCAGAGTCTTTTCCAGTGAGTCAACTCTTCGCATGAGGTGGCCAAATTATTGGAGTTTCAGCTTTAGCATCTTTCCTTCCAAAGAAATCCCAGGGTTGATCTCCTACAGAATGGACTGGTTGGATCTCCTTGCAGTCCAAGGGACTCTCAAGAGTCTTTCTCCAACACCACAGTTCAAAAGCATCAATTCTTCGGTGCTCAGCCTTCTTCACAGTCCAACTCTCACATCCATACATGACCACAGGAAAAACCATAGCCTTGACTAGACAGACCTTAGTCGGCAAAGTTAGGGTGGTGTCATCTGCATATCTGAGGTTATTGATATTTCTCCCGGCAATCTTGATTCCAGCTTGTGTTTCTTCCAGCCCAGCGTTTCTCATGATGTACGCTGCATATAAGTTAAATAAGCAGGGTGAAATATACAGCCTTGACGTACTCCTTTTCCTATTTGGAACCAGTCTGTTGTTCCATGTCCAGTTCTAACTGTTGCTTCCTGACCTGCATACAGATTTCTCAAGAGGCAGGTTAGGTGGTCTGGTATTCCCATCTTTTTCAGAATTTTCCACAGTTTATTGTGATCCACACAGTCAAAGGCTTTGGCATAGTCAATAAAGCAGAAATAGATGTTTTTCTGGAACTCTCTTGCTTTTTTGATGATCCAGAGGATGTTGGCAATTTGATCTCTGGTTCCTCTGCCTTTTCTAAAACCAGCTTGAACATCAGGAAGTTCACAGTTCATGTATCGCTGAAGCCTGGCTTGGAGAATTTTGAGCATTACTTTACTAGCATGTGAGATGAGTGCAATTGTGTGGTAGTTTGAGCATTTTTTGGCATTGCCTTTCTTTGGGATTGGAAGGAAAACTGACCTTTTCCAATCCTGTGGCCACTGCTGAGTTTTCCAAATTTGCAGGCAGATTGAGTGCAGCACTTTCACAGCATCATCTTTCGAGATTTAAAACAGCTCAACTGGAATTCCATCACCTCCACCAGCTTTGTTCGTAGTGATGCTTTCTAAGGCTGGAGCTGTAGGAGGAGCTTATGTATGGCAAGTGGAGTGGATTTTGAAGGCTTCCTGGAGACTGGATCTGTTGAGCAATTACAGGGGCACCTGGGCTTAGGGGCTGTCCCTAGCTAGTTGGGCATCTGACCCTGGACCCCAGTAAGAGACAGGGTTGGTGTAGTTCTTTTTACTGTTCAGTTGCTAAGTTGCATTTGACTCTTTGCAACCCTGTAAACTGCAGCACACCAGGTTTCCCTGTCCTTCACCTTCTCCTGGAGCTAGCTCAAACTCATGTCCACTGAGTCAGTGATGCCATCCAACCATCTCATCCTTTGTTCTCCCTTCTCCTCCTGCCCTCAGTCTTTCCCAGCATCAGGTCTTCTCCAATGAGTCGGCTCTTTGCACCAGGTGGCCAAAGTACTAGAGCTTCAGCTTCAGCATCAGTTCTTCTAATGAATATTCAGGGTTGGTTTTAGGGTTGACTGGTTTGATTTCTTTGCTGTCCAAGGGACTCTCAAGCGTCATCTCCAGCACCACAATTCTGAAGCATCAATTCTTTGTTGCTCAGCCTTCTTTATGGTCCAACTCTCACATCAGTACATGACTACTGGAAAAACCATTGCTTTGACTATATGGAAATTTGTTGGCAAAGTAATGTCTCTGCTTTTTAATTCGCTTGGTGTAGAGGCTTAACAAACTACCCATGAAGGGGAATTGAAAGTTTTTAGCCAAGATTTCAAAACTAGGTCAAGGAAACACTTGTGAAATATTATATTATAGCATGTCAATTGGATTCAGGGCAGACTCTCTGCCTCTGGAGAAACTTAAGTTAACGTTGGGCTAAAACCCAGTCATAAGCCTTGGACCAAATTTTAGGAGTTAAAACAAGGAAACCAAATATGTGACATGTGGGCCATTACCACCCTTTCCCTTGATCAGAACAGACATTGCTAATCAAACACGACTTTGAGCCTACTCAACATGGAATCTCTTTCAAATATCACCCCTGACAAGTAACAAAGTTGGCATGCAATTTGAAACCCACTAACCAGTCTTCATTATAAGAAGATACTAATTAAAGGGCATGTAGATGTCTGGGTCTCATGTAATTTGAAATCGATGGATAGTGATATAATTTCAGTTCCCACCTGTTGGTGGGCTGAGTCCTTCTTATTAGCTTTGATTAGGTGCTGAATAAGAAAAGGCAGGGCCCCATCCCAGGAGTTGTATGCAGCCAGAAAGTCAGGGTCTAAAACTCTTCAAGTACAATGTCTAACCTAAAGAAAGTTAGCTCTAGTGGTGGAAATGTGGACTGAGAGACCAGAGGAGGAGACCTTTTTAGAGGTCCATGCTCCCACCATACAGACAGGCTAAGACCCATCTACAAAGCATGCTCTGGTGTGAAGTTTAGGCCAGCGTCTCAAGGTAGGAGAGAGGATATTTGATCTTTTTGGAAAACACAGCTGCCCAACCTCAACTTCTCCTCTAAGCTATGCTACATCTGTATCCATTCCTGAACTATTTTATTAAACATTTCATCCATATTTCTTTTCACCTCAGACTTCAGATTTTGGTTTTCTCTGGTATTTATAGCAACACCTGTGGTTTCTCAAAGTGCAGAAGGCATGTTTTAGGATGAAGATATTTTCATAGAGGCTGGCTGGATATCTGAGATCCACCAACAGGCAGTCAGTTGACTCAGGTGAAATGAAGCCAAAGGGAAACCAAGCTTTATTTTCTCAATTGCTTTTCTTGCAGTGAGAAAGGACACCACTGGTCAATTTCAACATAAGTCTCTTCTCCTTTAGTTATCCAGGGGCGATCAGTAAATATTTGTTAAGCCCCTACTATGATCCAGACTGTGTATGAAGCACTGGGATTACAATGCAGGAACAAAATAAATGTGGCCCCCGTTATCCTAGAGCTCTCTTAGGAGAGAGAGACAGGTGAGTTAAATAATTCCAGAACAACATGTAAACTTGAGTCTGGTATTTTGAGAGAGAGGTGTATGGGGTTAAGAAAAATAGAGGATTTGATGTAGGGAGGGAAGATATTCAGAAGTGAATGATGATGGAGACTGAAGGAGGATCTGAAGAAATCAGTGAAATGAAGAATTATGTAGTAGGGAAGAAACTCCAGGCAGGGGACACAGCCTGTGCAAAGGTCTGATAATGGGAAAAAAAGCATGAACATTAGGTGAAAACACAAAGGCTGAGTGGCAGGAGAAGACTGAACAAAGAGGCATGTGACAAACAATGAGTTGGAACAGATAACCAAGGGCTGTCAAGGCAGGACCTCGTAAGGTAATCAGATGGGAGTTTACTGAGAAGCTAGTAACACTTCAGTTTGGAGCCTCTTGTTTGCATGTTTTTTTTTTTTTTTTCCGCCAAAGTCCCGCTCCATGGATGTTGCTCATTCAAATAGTACTTTACTTGCTGTACAAGAAAACTTTTGAAGATTCCTAAAATTTCATAGATCATATAGAAAATAAACTTGATAGAAGAATTCTCAAATTTATCAACAATCCAAAAATTTTTGGTGGCATTTCAAAGAAATCAGTAAGGCTGAAAGAAAAACCCAGTTTCATTGTACCATGCCAGGGTGAAAATAATGCAGAAAGTCTGAGTTCACTTTGTTTTTTTTCCCACAGAACTTATTACATACTCATCAACATATGAAAAGAAGATCAAAGAATATGCAGCCAGCCAAAGTTAAGAATTATTGTAGTGTTGCATCTGTGTGCTATTTAATACAAATCTTATGTTATTTTCCAGAATTTTGTAATGTTGGTGTTATCTGTCACTTTTTAAAAAATGTAGTGTGTTGTAATTTATTTTCATACTCTAAATAACATGCAAGTTTGTGCCTAATTCTGAACCCTGGATTTTGTCTTCTTAGCTGATCTACTCACTATTAGTCATTGATCACTATTATCAACCTCCTTTCCAAATGCCAGGGTGACTCTGGAGAGTAAGTCTTTCTCAGGTCTTAAAATCACTTGTGTGAATGGTTGAATCATACCCACCCAGAGATGGTCCGTCTGTTTTCAGCTCTCAGAGCTGGTGGGTTCAGTCATTTGGAGCAGAGGGGCTTGGGGAAGACAAAGGCTGAGATGCAGGATCTCTTTGTCCAGCCATCCCTATTTCAGGATCTTTCCAGCACATTTTACTTTAAGCCAATAATGACCCCTGAATGGGGTCCAGGAATCAACATTGGACTGCAGATCTCAATTTGAAGTCTGGCTCTTTTACTTACCTTGTGGCCAAGTCTCTGAATGTGTCAATCAGACTAAAAGATGCTGTGATGTAGCTACGTGAAGATAGTGATTGATAGAAAGGCAGCAATAGACTGCATTAAAGATATAAGATTTCTTTAACAGCAAGTGAAATGGAAGAATCTTTTTACTGAGGCAAGAAGCGCAGAGCAGGAACGGTATGTAAGGTCCTCTTAGGGACACATGCCTTTTTATTTTTGTAATGCGACATTTAAAAAAATTAGTACATAGACACACAACTCCTTTTATTAGAGAAATCATACCTATTGGTGAGTGTGACCAATGGTCATGAATATGGGTAAATTCTTTAACAATCAGAACTAATATTTAGAATAGATTCTATGCTCTACTTGTTTCATTGCTTAGTGTCTTCTGCAGTTATAGTCTATTATTAGAATGATGGTTTGTACACATTTCAAGAAAATTAGAAGATATATGTGAACACCCTTCCTTCCGCACCAGTCTCAATGATTTTCTTCATCAGGCATGCCGGCCCAGGAGAACTGAACACACAGGAGGTGGTGGGAGATAGTGAAAAGTCAAAGAGTTATTCGCTCAGTCTTGTCTGACTCTTTGCAACCCCCATGGACTGTAGCCTGAGAAGCTACTCTTTCCATTAAATTCTCTAGCAAGGATACTGGAGTAGGTTGCCATTCCTTTCTCCAGGGGATCTTCCTGACCCAGCAATTGAACCCAGGTCTCCTGCATCACAGGGTGATTCTGTACCATCTGAGCCACCATGGAAGATAGCAGTGATTTAAATGGTCACTGTTTTCTTCAAATGAACTTGACTTCACACGTGCTCAACTGATAAAGGCTGCTGTTGCTCACTGTGGCTCACCACTACAGCTGTGGGATCTGGTAATACTTACTTAAGTAACGTAAAGGTCGTAAGCTCTGGTTTGCAAATGAGCATCCTCAGTCTTAGCTCTGTAAACTCCTACTGTTTTCCTTGCACTGAGGGCAACTTTATGTTTCCAGCAATCCACTCACTCCATACTCTTCCATTTCTTCAGCTTTCCTCACCTCCTCCTCTTCTCTCTCTCCTCACATAATGCTGAACAGACCTGGAGACTGAGACTGGGTTTGCTGTCCAGGAATGGAATGAATGAGAAAGTGGAAGACAAAGAGTTGAGACACTGATGGGTTCTGACTTTGCAGTAGGACTTTTATTTAATCTTCACTCCTGAGAGAAGAAGGTACTCTACCATTATGGATGAGGAAACTAAGAAGGGGTAGCTGACGTGAACAAGTTTGGATAACCACTAGATGGCTGGACTTGGGTCCTAACCCGAGTTTTCTGAGTCTATATCCTAAGCTCCTTCTTCAGTGCTGTGATTATTTCATCTTTTGGGCCCAGATGTCCCTATGAGGACACAAACACGTGTGTGCACATGTATACACATACACATGCACACACACACGTCACAACCTTACATACAAGCATATACACAATCATATGCACACTTATTCACATAACAGACAGACAGAAAGGTGCACACAATCATACACTGTATATGACTTGACACTTCCAGGCCTCTGATATCTGGTGTAAGGACCCTCTCCCTACACTATGAACAGGAAAGGTACCTGGCTCTTGCAGACTTGGGACTTGCGCCTTTTCTTCTAATACACTGAATTAACTAATTGCTGCTTGTGAAGTCCTGGGGAAATACCAAGTGCTTGTTCAATCCTAAATACGGTTATTAGTGAAGTTTTGATTTTAGAGAACAGCTAGGGAGCCCTGAAATAAGCAAATAATGGTTGTTCAGGGCAGCTGGTAGATGACGGTATGGCGCGGTGTATAATCAAATGCTGCATGGCTCTCAAAGGTGCTCCCGCTCATCGCTGCTACATCTGTCTTCATGGGGCATTGACATACATATTTTCAGAGAAAAGGATGATTACTGTGCTGTGCTGTGCTTAGTTGCTCAGGCATGTTTGACACTTTGCGACCCCATGGACTGTAGCCTGCCAGCCTCCGCTGTAGGATTCTCCAGGCAAGAATACTGGAGTGGGTTGCATGCTCTCCTCCAGGGGATCTTCCCAACCAGGGATCGAACACAGTTCCCCTGCATTGCAGGCAGATTCTTTACCTTCTGAGCCACCAGGGAAGCCCAAGAATACTGGAGTGTGTAGCCTATCCCTTCTCCAGGGGAACTTCCTGACCCAGGAATCGAACCAGGGTCTCCTGCATTGCAGGCAGATTCTTTACGAGCTGAGCAACCAGGGACGCCCTATGCACTACTGGTTGCCTATTTTTCTGAAGACCCCTGTGCTTTACTTTTACAGGTCCATTTACCTTTCTTCTGTCCCTTCTCCTACTCCACTTCCTCATTCACAGCAAATAAGTCTACTTCTCCTTTGGGGAAATAGGGTCTCCATCTCAATTTATTACTGTCAGCCCTAAATGTTTCTATCACATGCTGGCTGTCCCTCCTGACCTTAGGTCTTAGAGGAACTGGCTTCCTGGGCATGTGACCTGGGCTGTCACAAAGGTCCCTTTGTTCAGATTTCTCCCCTTGTTTGGTTTAATTTTCTGCTGTCACCATCTTGAAATTCTTAGTAATTAAAAAAAAAAAAAAAAAAGTAGGGCTCTGCATTTTGCAGTGGGCCCACAAATTACATAGCCAGTCTAACCTCTACCAACTGAATGTTCGAGGGGAGTCCCTCTAGTTGTGCCTATGAATGTTGACATGTATATTCCACTTGGTGAGGGACATTTCCACTTGGGTTTTGATTGGAATTAAACTTTGACTGACAGACTGATTTGGAGATGATCTCTGTACTCTTTTCCAGAAAGGTGGGGAAAACTTGAATATCTTTTAAAAAAATATTAAAAAATTTTTATTTATTTAATTTTGGCCAGGCTGGGTCTTCATTGCTGCGTGGCTTTTTTCTACTCGAGAAGAGCACACCGTTGGTCTGACAGGCAGATCTTGATTCCAAACTTCACTCAACCACTTAGCAGCTGTGTGATCTTGGGAAAGACAAGTAACCTTTTAATCTTCAGTTTCTTGCTACACAACATAGTGTTAATGCCTGCTCAGTCGCTTAGTCGTGTCTGACTCTTTGCGACCCCATGAACTGTAGCTTGCCAGGCTTTTCAGTCTATGAGACTTTTCAGGCAAGAATGTTGGAGTAGTTTGCCATTTCCTCCTCCAGGGGATCGTCCCAACTCAAGGATCAACCCCATGTCTCTTGCGTCTCCTGCACTGGCAGGGAGATTCTTGACTGCTGAGCCACCTGGGAAGCCTGGGATGGGGTGGGAGGGACTGGCAACTCTGAGCGGGGAGGCAGAAGAACATTAAGGCTGGGGCAGCAAGGAGGACCCAGGCTGGTCCCCACAGGGCCAGCTTGGCTCTGCCTTCCCGGGCAGTGACTTCAAAGCCCTTCATCGGAAGTGAGTCAAGATGTGTCGGTCCCTGGAGGTGTCCCTGGCCCTCGGAAGGCCTCTGCCAGGGTTTGATGAAGCACCTCCCGTGGCAGGTCAAGGAATTAACTGTGGCCACGCAGTGTGTTCTTGCAGATGTAAATCATCGGCACATACTTTGGGGCTTATCTACTAATGAAAACTCCATGGCATTTCTGTAAGCATATTATGGTCAATTACAATTAATTCAGTTTGCATCGACTGCCTTTTTCCTTATGCAAAGATTGTGCAAATCAGGTGTGTTGAGCCGAGGGCTCTGAGGCCTGTAAAATCCATAAATGGTTAGTTCTCAGGGATGGTGTGGGGGGGCGGGGGTGGAATAAAACCGTAGGTTGTTTGAAATTTAAATCAGAGCAAGGCTGGTCAATAGAAACGGGTTTGCTGCACTCATATTAGTGGGACCAGGATGTGAGGGGATAGGAGGATGTTTTCCTGCTGCCTGAAGTTATAGTCACAGACTGTCCCCTCTTCCAAGCAGTTTTCTCCTTCGGGCTCCACCTCTGCATTCCTGGCGCAGACTCTCCAAGTCCCCAGGGACTCAATTTCCTGTCTGAAGACTCATAACCTCGTGATTCATGAGGACATATTACTGCTGCTCAAGGAGACATGAGGTTTCCTCTTTTTCTTTCTCATGGTTCCCAGAGCAAAGTTAAGAAAACAGCAGGTGTGAAATTAATTTTTGAAATTCTACTTTCTGGACCCGCTGCATTTGTTGAGTATTAACTCTGTGCCAAGAATTGTGCTCAGGGCTTTATGGGTGCTTTCTGAAAAGGTATGCGCATGTCACGGGAGCCTATGGGGTTCAGTTCAGTACAGTTCAGTCGCTCACTCGTGTCCGACTCTTTGCGACCCCATGAATCACAGCACGCCACTATGGGGTAGACCTTCCCATTTTTCAAATTTTATAGCTGATGCTTAGAAAGGGAGGGACCTGTGTGTGTTATACACATAGGAAAAGTTAGGTTTGAATCTAGGTTTCTAATCACCATCTTATATGGTCCCTTGGATGGCTGAGTCCTGTAGAAAGTGATGCTTGGTGTTTATTGGTTTTGCCATTAAACTCGTCTGTTGCCAATGCCTGAAGATGAGAGAATGTTCTTTCCTGGAGGGGAAGCTGAGCCTTGAGGCTTTCCGTGAAAGTCTGGGAGATGGGCTGGCTTAGTTTTCCTAGGCAGAAATGTGAGTCATGTGAAGCTCTAGCTATGAGTACTGTTGGGAAGTTCTCTGAGAGGTGCCTCTCCTTTTGAAAGGTAACATCCACCTCAGATATCCAGAGAAACTCAGAGGCTGCCTGAACAGCAGATATAGCTATAGCTCTTGTAGATGTTGTTGGCTTCTTGTTCAAATTCCCTGGTTCTTACCACTTGCGCACGTGCCAGCCTGACCTCCAACTGCCAGCCCCTTCATTTCTTTACATAAGGCTTTTCTCTAGCTGTGATGGTTCACTTGTCCAGCTGTGTGGCAGGTCAGAAGTGCCAGGGAATTAATGTTCCTCAGAAGCATCCTTCAACAGAGAGTGGTGTAATTTGGTGTATAAATACCCCATCATCCTAACCCTCAGGTGAGATGCTCTTCAGCACGTGGTCCCCAGCAGATTACACTGCAGTTGCCCATGGTGGGATCACTTCTTCCCTCTCTTATTGGTAATTTCTAGAATCAATTCCTAAGTAAAACAGCTGCACTTGAATCCTTATCTCAATGTCTGCTTTTGGAGAAATCAAATTAGGTTAGTTTTTAACATTAGGCATAAGCCTATTGCAAAGAATGTTTTATGGCTTTATGAATGGCTTATTTTGTATTGCACAAGGAAACATAATATAATCTCACAAACTTTATAGTTACTTTCAAAGTCCCCCTTGCCTTTCTTCCCCATTGACTTTTCTGCCCAGAAATGACTATTGTCATAATTTTAATGTTTCTCCTTCCAGATACTTTCTATTCATTTACACACACACACACACACACTCCACTTTGCATATAGACCTGCAATGTACGTTTTTATTTTGGAGTTCTTTCCGTCTAAGTACACAACACTGTCTCACTTCTTTAAAGCTGGATAACACTACACTATGAATCTAACAGTTTACTTAACTTCTCTCTTGTGCTGTGCAGCACTTAGTCACTCAGTCGTGTCTGATTCTTTGTGACCCCACAAACTGGAGCCCACCAGGCTCCTTTGTCCATGGGGATTCTCCAGGCAAGAATACTGGAGTGGGTTGCCATGTGCTCCTCCAGGGGATTTTCCCAACCCAGGGATCGAACCCAGGTCTCTCACATTGCAGGTGGAATCTTTACTCTATGAGCCACCAGGGAAGTCCAAGAATACTGGAGTGGGGAGCCTATCTTTCTCCAGAGAATCTTCCCTACTCAGGAATCTAACTGGGGTCTCCTACATTGTAGGCAGATTCTTTATGAGCTGAGCAACCAGGGACGCCCTCAACTTCTCCTCTATTGTGGATATTTGCATTATTCCCAGTTCCAAGGTGGCTTCAACTTTGGGGGGCTCCTTCTGAGTGTGGACTGTGTTAATGAGGGTCCATTTCCTCAAATTAAGGGCTCTTCAGTCACTCTCCCATGAATCCTGAAACAGCCACAAGGCTGGTTATAAACGAAGATATTATGAAAACCAGAAAGAATTTCTGGGGAATTCCAGACAACATAACATGACTCTTCCAAGTCCCTAGAGGACTCGAACCAGACTCTGAAGAGGTGGGTTGGCACAGAATGCTGGAGCGAGAAGGGGAGGGAGCAAGCAGGGGGCATAAGGACTGAGGAAGAGGAGTCTTTTCAACCCCAGACTCTTGAAGCTCCATTTGCTGATTTATTAAAAGACCACAGAAAAATTGATCCCTCCTGCTCCATCCAGATGTTGCTTTCTTGAGTTCTGGCCTTGCCCCCATGGCTCTTACCACATCAAGGAGGTGGATAGAAATTAAAAAAGAAAAAAAAAGCTTTTGCTTTAGTAGGATTGAAATCCCTTTTCTTGTGCTTTTTTTTTTTTTTGCACCATCTCAGTCACGGAACTTATTCTGGGAAGCATATATTAGGTTGAAACCATATGAAAGTGACATTTTCATAGGTCAAAATGGTCATATACCTTCAGTTTCATGTGGTTCAACTGAATTTTTTGGGAGCAACTCAAATTTTTTTTTTTAGGTGATGGGGTTGGGGTAACAGTGTGACTGAAACCTCATTATTGACCCTGAGCCAGAATCTCCCAGATTATCAAGTTTTTTTTATCTCTCAATGCCTCAGTCTCTTCATTTCTAGAATGAATGTAAGAATGGTAGCTCACAGGACCAATATAAAGAAATTGAAATAATACATGTCAAAGATGTAAAATCCTGCTTCTCTCTTGGAAAATCTTAATAAAGGGTAAATACCACTGTCATCAGCATTATTGAGTGATAGGATACCAGTGAAAAGAGGTAAAGGGACTTAATATTTATTGAGTAACCATTAACTAATCAATATCAGATCTACATTTTATACAAACTTCACTAAGAGAAAACAATACTGTGTGAGACTATGAATATCTGTGAATTTTTCAAAGGTTAAAATGAATCTCAGAATTATTAATTTATCAAAGATGAAAAATACAGAGAAGTATGAGTCATATGAGACATGATGAATATGTATGTTTAGTTGGAATTACAGAAGATGAAAGAAGACAAAATGGAGCAGAAGCAACATTTAAGTGATTAATAGCCAAAAAATTTCCAAATGCAATGAAAGACATTATGTAATTAACCAAGAAAGTGAGCCCAAAGAAAACTACACTTGGTGCATCACAGTGAAACTGGTGAAAATAAAAACTACAGAGAAAAGAAAATTGTGAAAGCAATCCAAGGAGAAAAAAGCATATTGCCTTCAAAGGTGCAAAAATAATACTTAGAACTGGTTTCTTAGAAATTATGCAAGCAGGACACAATGAAAAATGACTTTCATATAGTAAATATGTCAACTCAAAATAATTGTCAACCCAAAATTCTATTTACAGAAAAATATTATTTAAACTCAAAGGAGAAATAAATATATTTTCACATGAACAGAACTTAATATAATTTGTATCAGTATGAGCTAAAGGAAATGCTAAAGGACTTTCTTTAGGCAGTAGGTGAAATAATTCTAGACAAAATCATGGAAATTATGAAAGAATGAAGAACTCCAGGAGGAGGAAATATGTGGGCTCATCTAAATAAATGTTGACTATACAATAAATGGCAAAAGTGTTTTGTCACTGCAACATTAAAGCAGAAGGAAATAGAGATATACATAGAATTAATGTATTCTAGGGTTCTCATAATACCTGGGAAGAACTAAAAGTAGTAACTTCAATAAAAGTAATAATTCAAAGATTTCTAATCTCTAGGATAACTTCTAAAAGAAGAGTAAAGGAAAGTATAGCTAAAAATGCAATTGAGGGGAAAATGGGATAATACAAAATACTCAATTAGTCCCAAAGAAGGCAAGAAAGGAGAGCTAAGTGAACATCGGATAGATGGGAAAACTGAAGACAAATAGTAAAAAGTGTCGGAGTTAGGTCAAAATATATCACTAGTTCTATTAAATGTATATGGCGTAAATTCTGCAATTAAAAGGGAAATTTTTAAAAATAAAAGCATATACAGCTTATAAAGTATTTGCTTCAAATATGAGGACACACAAGCTTTGAAAAGAAAGTGCAATAACTAACCACAAATAGCTAGAATCATTATCCTTACATAAGACAAAACCTACTTTAAGAAAAGTAGTGCTACGAGATCTTAAGACAGACATTTCCTAAGGATGGGAGGGTCAAATCATCAGGACGATGCGGCAATTTTAAGTTATATTTGCTTAACTAATATAATTTCAAAATATTCAAAACAGATACATCCACAATCATAGTGAGTGACTTTAATATAGTTTTCTCAGAAGTGAGAGAAAAAACAGAAAAAAAATCAGTTATAGGCAAACCTCGTTCTGTTGTGTTTCACTTTATAGCACTTGGCAGATATTGCATTTTTTCAAATGGAAAAATCCTGGATTGTGACAACCCTGCATCAAGCAAGTCTGTTGGCACCATTTTTCCGACAGTATTTTCTCCCTTTGTGGATTTGTTTCAGGCTTAGTTGCTCAGTCATGTCCCACTCTGTGACTGTTTGGACTGTAGCCTGTTAGGCTCCTCTGTCCATGGGATTTTTCAGGCAAGAATACTGGAGTGGATTGCCATTTCCTTCTCCAGGGGATCTTCTGGACCTAGGAATCAAACCCACGTCTCCTGTGTCTCCTGCATTACAGGCAGAGTCTTCACCCTCTGGAAAGGGGAAGACTTCAGCCATTGGAAAGCTCTTACGTGTGCAGTAGTATTATGCCTATAAAACCAATTACATACTTTATTAAAAATATATATATATATACTTTTGCTAAAAAATGCTAACCATCAACTGAATCTATGATGGTGAGAATTGCTAATTCTCACAATATTTTGAACTTTTAAAAATTATTATGCTTGTTACGGTGCACTGTGATCAGTGATCTTTGATATTACTATTGTAATAATTTTGGAGGTGCCATGACCATTATTGTCTTATTTTCAGAAATTGCCTCAGCCACCCCAACTTTCAGCAACCATCACCCTCATCAGTCAACAGCCATCACCAGTGAGGCAAGACACTCCATCAGCAAATGATTACAACCTACTGGAGGCTCAGATGATGGTGAGCATTTTTTAGCAAAAATTATCTTTAAAATAATGTACGTGCACTGTTTTTTTAGGCATAATACTATTGTACATGTAAGAGATCACAGTTAAGTGCAAGCGTAACTCTTTTTAAAGCATATGTTTTATATGCAATGGGAAACCAAAAAGTTTGTACAACTTGCTTTATTTTGATATTTACTTTGTCATGGTGGTCTGAAGCTAAACCCATGATACCTAAGAAGTATACCTGTAATGATGAAGAAGATGTGGTTAATATACATATACTAATTTACATAAGCTAGCCTAATTTTCTTAACTGACTAGACTAATTGACTTGATTAAATAATAATTGAATATGAATAGAATACTTTCTAACATCACACATAGACTATTTGGTAAAGTTCATTGTATTTTGGGACAAAATCAAATTTCACCAAATTTAAAGCACTAAAACTATGGAGCACATGTCCTCTGACCAGAGTGAAATTGAACTAGAAATAAGTAACAAAATGAAAATGAGAAATGCTCAAATACTTAGAAATTAAACAATTGATTTCTAAATAATCTGTGAATCAAAGAACAAATTATAGTGGAAATTATATATTATTCTGGAATGAATGATAGTAAAAATAAGATATATAAAATCATGGGGAATATACCTAAAGCTGTGGTAGAAGGAAATTTATAGTCCTGCGATTCATGGGGTCGCAAAGAGTCGGACACGACTGAGTGACTGAACTGAACTGAACTGGTCTATATATGAGAAAGAGGAAAATTTAAAAGTTCATGATTTTAGTTTCCATATCAAAGGTAAGAAAAATTAAATCCAAAGAATGTACAATAGAGAAAATAATTTAAAAATAATAAATTAGAAAACAAATATAAAATAGGAAAAAACTCCAAAATTGATTCTCTGAAAGACTAATAAAATAGACAAATCTCCAGCAAGGCTAATTAGACAAGAATTAGAAGGTGCAAATCATGATTTTATAGTGGGAAAGAGGATATTACTATGGATCATACAGATATAGAGAATAAAAGGTACAACTTTATGCTAGTATATATTTTTAAATGGGGAAGAAATATAAAAATTTCAAGAATGATATAAATAATCAAAGTTGAAGATGTGTATAAGAGACAGAATTAAGGGCTCTTCAGTCACTCTCCCATGAATCCTGAAACAGCCACAAGGCTGGTTATAAACGAAGATATTATGAAAACCAGAAAGAATTTCTGGGGAATTCCAGACAACATAACATGACTCTTCCAAGTCCCTAGAGGACTCGAACCAGACTCTGAAGAGGTGGGTTGGCACAGAATGCTGGAGCGAGAAGGGGAGGGAGCAAGCAGGGGGCATAAGGACTGAGGAAGAGGAGTCTTTTCAACCCCAGACTCTTGAAGCTCCATTTGCTGATTTATTAAAAGACCACAGAAAAATTGATCCCTCCTGCTCCATCCAGATGTTGCTTTCTTGAGTTCTGGCCTTGCCCCCATGGCTCTTACCACATCAAGGAGGTGGATAGAAATTAAAAAAGAAAAAAAAAGCTTTTGCTTTAGTAGGATTGAAATCCCTTTTCTTGTGCTTTTTTTTTTTTTT
>SJYT01031619.1:0-11945 GCA_006410635.1 Cephalophus harveyi
ACTGAGCAACTGAACTGAACTGAACTGAATTGAATGTGATTGGGTAGGAGATCTTGTGTGTCATTTCTGTACTTGCATAGTTTCAACAAAGTTTTGTTTGTGTTTCAGGAACAGCCCTGCTGAATTGAAAAGTACGTTCATAGAAGAACCACTGAGACTACTATATACAAAATAGATAACAAAGACCTACTGTAAAGCACAAGGAACTATACTCAATATTTTTTATTAATCTATACAAATATAGATTATGTATATGTATATATGTATTATTGAATCACTGTGATATACACCTGAAACTAACATGACATTGTAAATCAATTATACTTCAATTAAAAATGCAAATTAGAAAGAACCATCAGAGAATCTCATACATTCCATTAACATTTTTGTTAGTTATATATATTGTAATATTGCTGAATCTTTAATCAGAGCTATTTAGGCCTTTAAAAACTTGAATTTCCACATTTGAAAATGGAAAAAATATCACTATGCTACTCACTTTTGAGAATCTACTGAAACAATGTATGTATAAGTAGATTATAAGTTATTATGGGCTTCACAAGTGAATGATGTCGCAATGATTCTTGGATATATTGTTGGTGATTTCTCTATTAATAGTGGAATAGCTTTTTTGTTTTTTTTTTGTTTTAAAAGAAGAGCCACTGAGCAGTGTCTGGAGAGGGCAGGCAGGAGAAGTTCCAACAACATTAGAGAGGTGGGAAGCTCCAGCCTGGGGTGAGAGTGCTATGGAGAACCAGTCAGACCAGGAAGTGAAGAGCTAAATTGAGATAATCTGGGGCCAGTATACAAAGTGTCTTTAGGTGCCATTCAGAAGTATTCAGGCTTTGTCTGCAAGACAACATGGAGCCCTGGAAGTTTCTATGAATGAAATATTTTTTATTAATCTATACAAATATAGATTATGTATATGTATATATGTATTATTGAATCACTGTGATATACACCTGAAACTAACATGACATTGTAAATCAATTATACTTCAATTAAAAATGCAAATTAGAAAGAACCATCAGAGAATCTCATACATTCCATTAACATTTTTGTTAGTTATATATATTGTAATATTGCTGAATCTTTAATCAGAGTTATTTAGGCCTTTAAAAACTTGAATTTCCACATTTGAAAATGGAAAAAATATCACTATGCTACTCACTTTTGAGAATCTACTGAAACAATGTATGTATAAGTAGATTATAAGTTATTATGGGCTTCACAAGTGAATGATGTCGCAATGATTCTTGGATATATTGTTGGTGATTTCTCTATTAATAGTGGAATAGCTTTTTTGTTTTTTTTTTGTTTTAAAAGAAGAGCCACTGAGCAGTGTCTGGAGAGGGCAGGCAGGAGAAGTTCCAACAACATTAGAGAGGTGGGAAGCTCCAGCCTGGGGTGAGAGTGCTATGGAGAACCAGTCAGACCAGGAAGTGAAGAGCTAAATTGAGATAATCTGGGGCCAGTATATAAAGTGTCTTTAGGTGCCATTCAGAAGTATTCAGGCTTTGTCTGCAAGACAACATGGAGCCCTGGAAGTTTCTATGAATGACAGATATATTAGACGTGGCACTTTAGAAAATTGAGACTGCCAGTCATTTGTTGAGAAGAGCAGCTAGAAGACTAGGTAAGGTGCTATTGCAATTATCTAGACATGAGAAAGAAAGAAGGAGGTAGGACCTTCTGAAGGTAGAGTCTATAGATTAACAGAAATATTGTTCGGTGCCTTTCTTCTGAGCTCCCTTCCCTTTCTCATTTCTATTTCCCAACTTCTCAGAGTAGTTCCCTGCATTCCCATGACCACAAGTCTAGAATCTCCTCTGCATATGAATCTGAAAACACAATGTCACTTTTCCCAAGGAAAATTATACCACCAACTCTATAACATCAGGTAACATCACCACCACCACACATGCCAACACCACCTTAAAACACATTAATGAGGCTCCATGCCTGGTTAAAATCCAAACTCCCTTGATTTGGTTTATAAGGTTCTTTTTGACCAGCCTTCACCCACCTCCCAGGCTCTTCTACTTTGATACTTCCCAGTTACTTCCATTCTTAGCTACATGGTGCTCAGTTACTCAGTTGTGTCCGACTCTTTGCTACCCCATGGACTGTAGCCCTGCAGGTTCCCCTGTCCATGGAATTTTTCAGGCAAGAATACTGGAGTTGGTTGCCATTTCTTCCTCCAGGGAGAACCCAGGAATGGAACCGGTGTTTCCTGCGCTGGCAGGTGGATTCTTTACCACTAACCTGGAAGGCCCTTAGCTACACTGAGTATGTTTCAATTCCTCTCAGGTTATTGGACAAGCTGGTCACTCTGCCCAGCTCCTCCTTTTATTGACCTACTCCAGCTCAATGAGTAGCTCCCTGAGCTCAGCTCATCCTTCAAGTCTGACCTTAAAAGTCATTTCCTCCACTTAACTTTCCTGACCTCCAGTCTAGATTAGGTGCCCTTGCTCTGTGCTTGAGGATTTCTTCCATCAATAGTGCCTGCTACTTCCTCTATTATAATACCTGACACACTATTCTGTCACTGTCTGTTGCCCCTCCGTAGTAATCTGTGAGCTCCTGAAGTCAGCACTGTGCCTGCCACAAAGTTGGGGCTTAATCAATATTAGTGGGAATGAATGTTCATTCCTGGACTGTGGTGAGGCCTGCACCCATTAACATTATCATTTTCATTAACATGAGCTGAACAATCAAACTGGAAGAAGCTGGGATCTGGAATTATTAGACAGGGCGCACTGAGATGGGGAAGATTCTGGGGGACATTGTCATTGCAGATGCTGGAAGGAAGTCCAGACCAGGCTGGCAGCAGATAAAAGGAATCAGTCTACTAAAGCAGTGAGAATCAAGAAGATATTCTAATAAGAGGGAACTGGTACAAGTTTGGAAATCCAAGCAGGCAAGTGGAAGTAATAGATAGAACTTATTGAGCAGTCACTGTTTGTTGGACACTGCCTATAACTCCATTTTTTCACCTTCTTTATTGAGGAATATTTGACAAATAAAATTTGTATATATTTTTACAAAATAATATTTTGATATATGTATATATCGATGTATGTATACACAATCAAGTTGACAATCTAATTAATGTATCTATCACTTTACATAGTTACCCTTCCGATGTTTTTTTGTTGTTGTTAGAATAAAGATCTACTCTCATAGCAAATTTCAAGTACACAAAACAGCACTTTTTTTTTTCAAATGTTTATTTATTTGGTTGCCCCCAGGGTCTTAGGTGAGGCACTCAGGATCTTCCTTATGGCAGGCATGCAAGCTCTTTAGTTGCAGCATGTGGGATCTAATTCCCTGACCAGGGATGGAACTGGGGCTCCTGTATTGGAATTCTGCTTCCTGCATTGAAGCTCAGAGTCTTAACCACTGGACCACCAGGGAAGTCCCACAAAACAGTACTTTTAACTACAGTCACCATGCTGTACATTAATAAGATGGCCAGAACTTACATCCTTCATATCTGAAATTTTGTACCCTTTGATCAACATTTCACCTTCCTCCCCAACCACTGAGAACCACCTTTCTATTCTTTTGAGTCTAAGAGATTATCTTTTTTAGATTCCATATATAAGTGAAGTCATGCAGTATTTGTCTTTCTGTATCTGGTTTATTTCACTTAGCATAACACCCATTAGTGTTATCCATATTGTCACAAATGATACGATTTCTTTCTTTTAGAGCTGGATAATATCCTTCATCCATTCATCTAACAGTGGATACTTCAGCTGTTTCCATGTCTTGATTATCGTGAAGAACGCTACAGTGCATATGACAGTATCTTGAAGAAAGACAGTGATTTCATTTCCTTCGGCTATATGTCCAGAAAAGGGGTTGCTGGATAATACGGTATTTCTATTTTTAATTTTTTGAGGAACTTCCATATTGTTTTTCATAATAGTTGTACCGATTTTTTTTTATAACTTCATATACATAATCCTTAAACCAAGTATATGGGGTAGGTATTACCATCCACATTTTAGAGTTAAGACTGAGAGTTAGTGCTGGAATTCAATAATAGTTCTTCTTGGGCCTGTGCTCTTTTCTCTACATTAGTGCTTCCCCAACTTTAATGTATATTAAATGACCTGGGAGGTCTTGTAAAACTGCAGATTCTGTTAAAATGCAGAAAGGTAACTCAGGCCCTGGGATTTCTTTGGAAGGAATGATGCTAAAGCTGAAACTCCAGTACTTTGGCCACCTCACGCGAAGAGTTGACTCACTGGAAAAGACTCTGATGCTGGGAGGGATTGGGGGCAGGAGGAGAAGGGGATGACCGAGGATGAGATGGCTGGATGGCATCACGGACTCGATGGACGTGAGTCTGAGTGAACTCCGGGAGATGGTGATGGACAGGGAGGCCTGGCGTGCTGAGATTCATGGGGTCGCAAAGAGTCGGACATGACTGAGCGACTGGACTGAACTGAACTGGACTGAACTCAGGCCTGGGTTGGGGCCTGAGATTCTGTAGTCCTAACAAACTCCCACTGATGCAGCTATATCAGTCCATTGGATCATACTTTGCATCATAAGACTCTGCACGGTACTTCACTTTTTTCTAAGAGGGGTTAAATAACACCTAGGTCACACAGCTAGCCCATAAGCCAGGGCTTTTGACCATAGGCCTGTCTGGTCCAAACTGATGCTCAGAGCTTCCCTGGCGGCTCAGTGAAAGAATCCGCCTGCCAGAGTTGGATCCCTGGGTCCGGAGGAACCCTTCGAGAAAGAAATGGCAACCCACTCCAGTATTCCTGCCTGGAAAATCCCACGGACAGAGGAGGTTGGCAGGCTAACGTCCATGGGGTTGCAAAGAGTTGAACATGACTTAGCGACTAAACAATAACAACAACATATTCCCACTTGAGGATGTGTCAGTCCGTGGATCATACTTTGAGTCATAAGACTCTGCACAATATTTCACTTTTTTTCTCAAAGGTGTTAAATAACTCACCTAGGTCACACAGCTAGTCCATAAGTCAGGCTTAATTAATGTCAAAACCTATGCTCTTAGTGATTAAGATACGCTGGTGAGTATGTGTGTACTCAGTCATGCCTGACTCTTTGAGACCCCATGGACTGCAGCCTGCCAGGCTCCTCTGTCCATGGGGATTTTCCAGGCAAAAAATGGAGTGAGTTGCCGTTTCCTTCTCCAGGGGATCTTCCCGACCCAGGGATAGAATCAAGTCTCTTCCATCTCCTCCACTGGCAGGCAGATTCTTTACCACTAGCGCCACCTGGGAAGTCCTTTAAGATATGCGGTCTCCATCTATTTGCAGAAAACAGGACCCCCAGCTTTGAGTCTGGGACTTAAGGGGGAAAATCTAATCCCTGAGAAGTAGACAAGCACCAGAGAAACTAAGAGGGTTACCAAGACGGGGCCTTTGCCAGAGGAAACAAAACCAGGGCTCAGTTACCCGGCTGGGGCACAGGGTGGGGCCCAAGTCTCAGAAGCAAGATAGAAGCTGAGTTCCCAGAACTACAGAACAATAAGAAGGATGACTTGTTAGCGACACTCCAAACATGGGTGACAGCTTGTTCCACCTCTCCTGCTTGGAGCCGGACAGATCCTGCATATTTGACAAGGTCACACAGGGGAGGAGAAAGAGCTCACCTCCACACTCTCCTCCCTGGGATCCTCAGCATGGCCTGGAGAGGCTAGGCCTCCCTAGGGCTCGCCAACATCCTTTGGAGCCACTGACCCACCCCCTGCATGCTCCCTTTCCACCTTCTCTTCTCTTGATTTCAAGCCTTCTTCCCACCTCGATCCTCTACAAACAAACTCCCTGTTTAAATGACAGGATGTTTCAATATTTCAGATCCTTATCCTGTGGACCTTGTTCTGTCAAGATTCATAAAAGTTACCTTAAATTTTTCTTTTTCCATCACTTTAACTTTTGCCTTGCTCCCTTTGAATGGCCAGGGTATAGATGTCTGGGAAGGGGCAGAAGCCAGCGATGCTTAGAATTGGCTCAGTCTGGGGTGTTTGGTGGGGAATGGGGGGCCCGCAGGAGTAGCACAGAGCAGGGTTAGGATAGGTGCAGGGTATTTCGGATGCCTCTGGGCTTGTGTTTTCACAGCAGGAATCCAGCCATCCATTCCACACCAGCTGTCAGATCAAGGGCTGCATCAGAGTCATCAACTATATTAGGATCTTGGTCAGAACTTCTGATTGGCTTCTGGCTAGAGGTCATTTCAGAACTTCCACAACAAAGGAAAGGTACAAGTGTGACCTAAAGAATAGGTTACAGATCCCCCAAACAGAAAAACAACCAGATAAATTTCTGAGCATGAAAAATGTGACAATTCAGAATTGGCTTTGCAAAATAAGTGATCAGACATCATTATATCATTGCTACATTGTAGGGGGAGAAAATCTCTTTTTTATAGCAGAGACAGATATAGCCTCTGCTGTATTAGGAAATTTCTCATGACCCCAGAGTCTACCCGTACTCCTACACTTCTGCCCCCAGGTGGAGTCTCTCTGTACAGTGACCCCTCTTTCAAGAGGAGGATATCCAGGGACAAGGATGAGCTGAGACAGAAAGGGGATGATTGTTGGCATCTGTTACACATCCTCCTGAGCCTCTTGGATTCATTTTTTTAATTCATTTTGGTTCTTTTTTGAGAGTTTATTACTGTTTAGGCTCTAGAGAGACTGCTACTCATTCAAAATGCAAGTTACTTGAGGAGGGACCCCCAGAATCATCCATGACCTAAGGAATCTCCAAAACTACAAACATTTCATTTTTTTTATATCCCAGTAAAAGAAAAATCCCCAGACTTGTATTTTACACACATATATAAAAGTATATCTGGATGGATACACTCCAACTTTTAACCATGGTTGCCTTTGCAGAATGGGACTGTGAATAGTGGAAGAAGCTTTACCTTGCTTGCCTGGTAGAAGATTTATTGTTTGTATTTTTGAAGTATTAATAACAAGCATACTTTTATAATATGGGAGGAGGGAAAAAACAGGAAGGGAGGGAAGAAGAAATGAGAATGATTTGAGAGGCAGAAGAAAAGTAGAAAGACAAAAAAAAAAAAAAGAGGGAAAGAGGGAGGGAGGAAGGAAGGAAAGGAGAGAAAGAGATTTAAAAAAAACAGGAACAGAAGAAAGAAAGGCCTCCTCCACCCTCTCCCTGAATAAGATCCAGGGAATCTCATCTATGTCCCTTATTCTGCAGGAGCAATTGGAGCCCTCAGGAACAGAGAACAGCAGCTGTTCACCCTCTTTGGCACATTATTCATCATGCATTTATTTTATTTCGATTCATCAGAGTTGAAAGAGCTCAAGATAAAAATATACATAATCACTTCTGGCCATTTAAAATATCAAAACAATGAACAATATTTAGAGAGACCAGAGGCAAGAGGGAGGACAAGGGAAAAACAAAAAAAGAATATATTGGGCAAGAAAGGAGCAGTAGTTTCAAGTAAATATCGAGAAATAGCAATCAGCCTAAAAATCCTGGAGGCTGCTGCTCCCTGTCAAGCTATGACAACCTTGTTCCCTGGAGGCTGGGCCCCAAAGGTCAACATAGGAGCCTTTGTCTCCCTTATTTCCCCCAGGTGCACACAGCTCTGCACAGTGGCTGCGGAAGGGGTTGCTCAAGACCCAGCCCTTTCAGGACCCATGTCCAGCTCACTGGTAATATGCAGGAACCTTTCCTAATGGCCCTTCCCTCTCCCTGCCCTGCCTCTGCATTCCCACATCTGGAGACTCAAAACTTCAGCTATTTCACCCATGTTAAGTGTTGCCACTCTGGACCTGTGATCACATGGGCCGTGTGTTCATTGATCTGAAAACTCTTTGAGGACGAAGGGGCCTCTGACTTGCCCCCTTCCCCCTCGGAGCCTAGGTGCTGCCTGGTCCAGAGGTTGGGCAGTGACCTTCCTGTCCTCCTCCCGCCACCTCTCCAAGCTCTTCTCCAGTGACAGTGCCAGAAGGCAGGAGGACCCTGGTTAGCAGATGACCATGCAGGCATGCAGGCATGTCTGTCTAATTCTAGCCAAGGGCACGGGGGGAAGGACAGAGCCCAGGGACCTGTGGCCTCTCCGCTAAGAGGACAGAGGGCTAAGAATAGGACAGGAGATTAGAGAGGGATTGGAACTGCATTGTTATCTCACAGGAATGGCGTTTGTTCGGGAGCGTTTTTTTCCAAGCTCTTCTGTGAGCCACCCCACCCTCTCCCCTGCCCGGTATCTGTAGGAGCACCGCCACAGGGCTCTCACCACCTCTCCTTCCATCTGCTCCGCTCTGCGAAAGTGAAATCACTCAGTCGTGTCTGAGTCTTTATGACCCCATGGACTATAGCCTATCAGGTTCATTCATCCATGGGATTTTCCAGGCAAGAGCACTGGAGTGAGTTGCCATTTCCTTCTCCAGGAGATCTTCCCAACCCAGGGGTTAAACTCGGGTCTCCCGCATTGCAGGCAGACGCTTTACCGTCTGAGCCACCAATGCCCATCCATTCCCGGCCCCTCTTCCTGTCCCCGGTTCCTCTCCAGCCCCATCCTAATTCCTCATCATAAATTAAATTCCTGCCCCTTCACCTATTTTCCCTCCTTCTCTGCCTGGATCCGCTTCTTTCCACCTCTTCCCATAAATCCTTCCCATTCATCCTTTTCCCCACCTTTGTCTCCCGCCTGGCCCCTTTGCCCACCATCTCTCCGCCTAAGCTTCCCACACTCTTCAGCTTTGAGCACCAGGTTTTCCAGGCTGCTGGCCTTTGCCTCCCCTCTCCTAACTTTTTTGGACCAGTATTTTGTCCACTTCCCGCTCTGTCCTGGGTTCCCTCTCTCGAAGCTGAACTGGACAAGCACAAGTGGCAGAGGCTGAGGTGGGCGAACAGCCTCCACTCTCCTAACAGCTAGAAGCCATCAGCACCAGATACCACGCAAAGGGATACCTCTGAGAACAAGACGCAGGACATGCAGACCATGGGAGACACCTCCCCGAGCTCAGCCACAGCTATTCTTAGGAACACAGTACCACAAAAGGGCCTTATGCTCGGTGTCACCCTCCTATCCCCCCCACACCACCCCCCACACACACAAGGAGCTGCTCTTGGCAGAGGCTGTAATCTCAGAGAAAAGGGGCCCAGGCACGGGAGGCTGGGCTGGAAACTCTGCCCCCTGCTCTGACTTCTCAGAACCACGAGGCTCTGCCCTTGAGACAAGGTCACCTCCCACCACAGTGCACAGACACACAGCTCTGGCACTCTGCTCTCTCTGCAGTCTGAAACACCAACAGAGCTGAAGCTCATCTCTGCCGCCTCACCCCTTACTCCTCCGTTGCCCACGCACCCTTTCCTGGCTCTTCCCCACTCCCAGCAAACCAACTCCCTCCCCATCTTACTTCCTCCCCACTCTTCCTGCTCAGTATAGGTCAGGCTCTTTTTTTTATCAAGTCACTCCAAAGTCCCACAATAACTGTCTCTTCTTTCCTTGCTGCAGGTGGGAAGCTAAGACCCCAGCTCTGGTTCCTTGAAACATCAAGGAGCCTGACCAGCTCTCAATCCCTGGTCTGGTTCATGGATCTGGGGTGACCTGGCAGTCAGGTTGCCAGCTGCCCCTGAAAAGCTCCCTCGGGAGGAAACAGCAGCCAGCTCTGTAGCTCCTTTGTTGCAAATCAGACCCAGGGAGGCTGCTCACCACCCTCCCCAACAGCAGGAAGCACCTTCGTGATGTGTGTACCTCTTTGTGCTCTTGATGAGTTTCTAATATTTGGATAGAAGTTTCAGGTGTATGTAGCAGAGACAGGAATCAAAGCCCTGCACTAAAACCCAGGCTTGCAAACCCAGCAGCAGGAATGCTGCCCAGCCTTGCACGGTGG
Organism: Cephalophus harveyi; assembly: GCA_006410635.1. NCBI lineage: Eukaryota > Metazoa > Chordata > Mammalia > Artiodactyla > Bovidae > Cephalophus > Cephalophus harveyi. Next base: position 9,875 of record SJYT01031619.1, read on the forward strand.
GCAGAGAGAGAAGGACTGGCCTCCACCTTCCATCCTCTCAGAACACCAGCGAGAGCCCTGCTCCCAGAGACCAGCCGTTATCCCATGGCAGGTTACGGGTTCAGACAGGCAGGGGTACCTATATTGTCAAGCCAGGAACATCATCTTTCCAGGTGAAATAAAAATTCTGAGGCATAAGCAAGCAGACGCAGCTGAGTCACGGGTACTACTCATGTTTTCAGATCACTCTGTAGAGCTACACTCTGCCCTCCAGCCCTGGACTGGTCCTTAAACCATGGAACACAGGAGGCCCAGATGCTTCTCAGGCCAGCTGGGGAGGGCCACGGGATGAGAGTGTGGCTGCCCCCATATTCCGCTGTGATCTCCCTGCATGCATCTCTGGGGATAAGGAGTGAGCTGGCTGAGCATCCTCCCATTTGCAAGCCCACTTCATGGAGGCGGGCACCTCAACCCTCCAAGTACTTCCGAACCATCCCTCTGGCTTCCAGAAAGAGAGAAGCAAAAAAAAGAAAAACAGAACCAGAAAATGTAAAAGGGACTGGAGAACAGAACAAGGGTCTATTTTATCATCCCCCTTCACAAGTACAGGATTGCCCGATTTTCAAAACAGAACAAATCATGTTATTTGGCCTTCTTCCCCTTCTGGTTGCTGTCTAATCTCTCAGCTCACTGCCAAGCTCCTCAAATGCAGGGCTCACACCCACTGCCTCCACTTCCTGTCCACTCATCCTTTTCTTAATACCTCTCTGCAGCCTGATGTGTCCTGAGACTGCAGAAGGCGCTTGCTCCAAGATAACCCGAGTTCCTCCTCTCCGCCTCCCTGACATCCAGTCTGCCTTTGGCATCTGACACCATGGCCACCTGCTCCTCTTGAAGAACTTCTTCTGGCTTCGAGGAAACTGCCCTTTTCCTGTGCTCCTTGCCTCCTCCATGCTCTCCAGTCTGACAGCCACCCCCTGAGGCAGGCAGTCCCACGTACCAGCCCTGCCCACCAGTCCTGTAATTCCAACTTCATACAAGGATGCAAACCATTTTCATCAGATTCCTCACTGTTACTTCCAACTCTCCTGAACCAAATGCCCTGTTCTCTTCCTGCTTGTCTAAAAGCCTGCTCCCCTTTGCTGCTACTCCCATCCTTCCCAGGATCACACACTCATGAATCTGCCTTCCTCATTTCCTGCATCTGATCTGTCAGCAAGGCATTTGATTCCTTCCTTAGACACTACCATGTGTAAAACAGCTAGTGGGAAACTGCTGTGTAATACAGTGATCTCAACTTGGTGCTCTGTGATGACCTAGAGAGGTGAGATTAGCAGGGGGTGGGGGTGGGGGGGGGGGGTGGAGGGAGGCTTAAGAGGGAGGGGAAATACATATACATATAGTTGCTTCACTTTGTTGTACAGCAGAAACTAACACAACATTATAAAGCAATTATACCCCAATAAAAAATCAATTAAAAAAAAGGAAACTCTTCCAGCCTCACCCTTTCTTTCCTCTTTGCATCTGCTCTCGATCTTCTCCTGACTTTGATGGTCATCCTAGCCTCCTCTCTGGTCTCCTTGCCTCCAGCCTCTTCTCCCACAGAGGAAGAATGAGACAGGCTAGCAGCTGGGAGAGAGGCATTCCTGGTGAGTTCATCACACAGTCTTGGCACTGGCTACAGATACAGCTCTGACTCTGTACCACAGGTGTTTTGCAGAGATGTATACATACCCACCCTGGAGGAGGGGATGACAACTCCCTCCAGTGTTCTTGTCTGGAGAATTCCATGGACAGGGGAGCCTGGCAAGCTACATCCATGGGGCTGCAAAGAGTCAGTCACAACTTAGCAATTAGCACATATACACACACGCTCATGTTTGTGTAAAGTGTGCTTGTGTTCACTCACCTGTGTTTATGTGGGAGTGGAGGTGGGGAGACGGGTGACTGTCCCAGGGAGGCCTGCTGAAGGGGACTTCTGACCAAAAAACCCAGAGAACACCTTTTCCCCTTGGGAAAGAGTGGCTGATTTCTCAGCCTTTTGGTTCCTCACTGAGAATTACCATCCGCTCCTAATAAATCCTATGGTCAG
>SJYT01031630.1:11962-56342 GCA_006410635.1 Cephalophus harveyi
AAGAAAAGTTATGTCCAACCTAGATAGCATTTTCAAAAGCAGAGACATTACTTTGCCGACTAAGGTCCGTCTAGTCAAGGCTATGGTTTTTCCTGTGGTCATGTATGGATGTGAGAGTTGGACTGTGAAGAAGGCTGATCGCCGAAGAATTGATGCTTTTGAACTGTGGTGTTGGAGAAGACTCTTGAGAGTCCCTTGGACTGCAAGGAGATCCAACCAGTCCATTCTGAAGGAGATCAACCCTGGGATTTCTTTGGAAGGAATGATGTTAAAGCTGAAACTCCAGTACTTTGGCCACCTCATGCGAAGACTTGACTCATTGGAAAAGACTCTGATGCTGGGAGGGATTGGGGGCAGGAGGAGAAGGGGACGACCGAGGATGAGATGGCTGGATGGCATCACTGACTCAATGGATGTGAGTCTGAGTGAACTCCGAGAGATGGTGATGAACAGGGAGGCCTGGCGTGCTGCGATTCATGGGGTCGCAAAGAGTCAGACACGACTGAGCGACTGAACTGAACTGAATATCCTAAATCTTTCGTATACTTTATTTGTGTGATGAATTGGTAGAATACCTTTTCAAAAATACTGTCAGTTATTTGAAAGATAGTGTTGGCCCCAGAATTTACTGGTAATCAAGTGTATGCTAAGTCGCTTCAGCTGTGTCTGACTGTTTGTAATCTAATAAGGCTGTAGCCCACCAGGCTCTTCTGTCCATGGGATTCTCCAGGTAAGAATACTGGAGTGGATTACCATTCCCTTCTCCAGGGGCTCTTTCCAACCCAGGGACCAAATCCAAGTCTCATATCTCCTGCATTGGTAAGCAGATTCTTTAACACTAGAGCCACCTGGGAAGTGCCAGTTGGCAGGTTATCAAGAATTAATGATTGCATCTGCCTTAATGATTTTGCATTCCTAAATTTATTCACAGCTAGTATAAAGAAAGTTCTATGTCTTACAGAGAATCTGTACACATGTATTTACTGCAGCAATTGCAGTTTATTTAATCCCTACCACATGGAAGGTGTGCACCAGACATTACTTCAAGTCCTCACAGCAGCTCTATAAACTGCTACTATTTTCAGCAGTATTAAAATGCAGATGAGGAAACAGGGTGAGATTGGTGAGTGACAGCATAGGCAAAAGCCTGCAGAATGGGATTCAAAGCAGAGGATGCTGCATTCCCTTCTCTCATTCCAGGGGAACTTCTTTGTATTTAGGACAGTCGCATGGTCGCATTGGAGAAGGAAATGGCAACCCACTCCAGTATTCTTGCCTGGAAAGTTCCATTGACAGAGAAACCAGGTTTGCTATGGTCCATGGGGTTGCAAAGAGTCAGCCACAACTGAGCGACTGAGCACATGTCTTACTCTAACAAACCAATAAAACATTCTGTAAATTTATTATAATTATTCATATATCAACATAATAAAAAAATAACATTTCAATGATAAAATTGATAAAGAGGCCAAATTAACAGTGGACAATGAAAGCGAGTGGCAGTTTTACATTTCCCCCAAAGTAGGGAACAAGACAAGGGTGCCCACTTTCACCACTACTATTCAACATAGTTTTGGAAATTTTGGCCACAGCAATCAGAGCAGAAAAAGAAATAAAAGGAATCCAAATTGGAAAAGAACAAGTTAAACTCTCACTGTTTGCAGATGACAATATCCTCTACATAGAAAACCCTAAAGACTCCACCAGAAAATTACTAGAGCTAATCGAGGAATATAGGAAAGCTGCTGGATATAAAATCAACACACAGAAATCCCTTGCATTCCTATACACTAATAATGAGAAAACAGAAAGAGAAACTAAGGAAACAATTCCATTCACCATTGCAACAAAAAGAATAAAATACTTAGGAATATATCTACCTAAAGAAACTAAAGACCTATATATAGAAAACTATAAAACACTGGTGAAAGAAATCAAAGAGGACACTAAGAGATGGGAAATATACCATGTTCATGGATCAGAAGAATCAGTATAGTGAAAATAAGTATACTACCCAAAACAATCTATAGATTCAATCAAATCCCTATCAAGCTACCAACGGTATTTTTCACAGAGGTAGAACAAATAATTTCACAATTTGTGTGGAAATACAAAAAACCTTGAGAGTCAAAGCAATCTTGAGAAAGAAGAATGGAACTGGAGGAATCAACCTGCCTGACTTCAGGCTCTACTACAAAGCCACAGTCATCAAGACAGTATGGTACTGGCACAAAGACAGAAATATAGATCAATGGATCAAAATAGAAAGCCCAGAGATAAATCCACACACCTATGGACACCTTATCTTTGACAAAGGAGGCAAGAATATACAATGGAGTAAAGACAATCTCTTTAACAAGTGGTGCTGGGAAAACTGGTCAACCACTTGTAGAAGAATGAAACTAGATCACTTTCTAACACCACTCACAAAAATAAACTCAAAATGGATTAAAGATCTAAATGTAAAACCAGAAACTAAAAAATCCTAGAGGAAAACATAGGCAAAACACTCTCCAACATAAATCACAGCAGGATCCTCTATGACTTACCTCCCAGAATACTGGAAATAAAAGCAAAAATAAACAAATGGGACCTAATTAAAATTAAAAGCTTCTGCACAGCGAAGGAAACTATAAGCCAGGTGAAAAGACAGCCTTCAGAATGGGAGAAAATAATAGCAAATGAAGCAACTGACAAATAACTAATCTCAAAAATATACAAGCAACTCCTTCAGCTCAATTCCAGAAAAATAAATGGCCCAATCAAAAAATGGGCCAAAGAACTAAATAGACATTTCTCAAAAGATGACATACAGATGACTAACAAACACATGAAAAGATGCTCAATATCACTCATTATCAGAGAAATGCAACTCAAAACCACAATGAGGTACCATTTCATACCAGTCAGAATGGCTGCAATCCAAAAGTCTACAAGCAATAAATGCTGGAGAGGGTGTGGAGAAAAGGGAACCCTCTTACACTGTTGGTGGGAATGCAAACTAGAACAGCCACTATGGAGAACAGTGTAGAGATTCCTTAAAAAACTGCAAATAGAACTGCCTTATGACCCAGCAATCCCACTGCTGGGCATACACACTGAGGAAACCAGAACTGAAAGAGACATGTGTACCCCAATGTTCATCGCAGCACCGTTTATAATAGCCAGGACATGGAAGCAACCTAGATGTTCATCAGCAGATGAATGGATAAGAAAGCTGTGGTACCTATACACAATGGAGTATTACTCAGCCATTAAAAAGAATACATTTGAATCAGTTCTAATGAGGTGGATGAAACTGGAACCTATTATACAGAGTGAAGTAAGCCAGAAAGAAAAACACCAATACAGCATACTAATGCATATATATGGAATTTAGAAAGATGGTAACTATAACCCTATATCGGAGAGAGCAAAAGAGACATAGATGTATAGAACAGTCTTTTGGAGCCTGTGGGAGTGGGCAATGATGGGATGATTTGGGAGAATGGCACTGAAACATGTATAATATCAAATATGAAACTAATCACCAGTCCAGGTTCTATGAAGGATACAGGATGCTTGGGGCTGGTGCACTGGGATGACCCAGAGGGATGGTACGGGGAGAGAGATGGGAGGGGGGTTCAGATGGGGAACACGTGTACACCCATGGCAGATTCATGTTGATGTATGGCAAAACCAAGATAATATTGTAAAGTAATTAGCCTCCATTAAAATAAATAAATTTAAATTAAAAAAGAGTTTATTCACCTGATCTCCAGTATAGTGGTCTGCTTTCTATAAGGTACACTTCTATACAAGTGTAAATCTCTATTAGAATCTCAATCTGCTCAAGTCACAATAACAAAAATGTCACAGGTTGTCTGACTTTGTTTTCTTGTTCAGTTGTTCAGTTCAGTTCAATCGCTCAGTCGTGTCTGAATCTGTGACCTCATAGACAGCAGCACGCCAGGCCTCCCTGCTTATCACCTACTCCCAGAGCCTACTCAAACTCATGTCCATGATGCCATCCAACCATCTCATCATCTATCATACCCTTCTCCTCCTGCCTTCAATATTTCCCAACATCAACTTCTTCTCCAATGAGTCAGTTCTTCACATCAAGTGGCCAAAGTATTGGAGTTTCAGCTTCAGCATCAGTCCTTCCAATGAATACTCAGGATTGATCTCCTTTAGAATGGACTGGTTGGATCACCTTGCAGTCCAAGGGGCTCTCAAGAGTCTTTTCCAACACCACAGTTCAAAAGCATCAGTTCTTGAAATGGCAACCCACTCCAGTGTTCCTGCCTGGAGAATCCCAGGGACGGGGGAGCCTGGTGGGCTGCCATCTCTGGGGTTGCACAGAGTCGGACACGACTGAAGTGACTTAGCAGCAGCAGCTATCTTTGTAGTCCAAAACTCACATTCGTACATGACTACTGGAAAAATCATAGCTTTGACTAAATGGACCTTTGTTGGTAAAGTAATGTCTCTGATTTTTAATATGCTGACTAGGTTGGCCATAGCCTTTCTTCAAAGGAGCAAGTGTCTTTTAATTTCATTGTTACAGTCACCATCTGCAGTGATTTTGGAGCCCCCCAAAATATAGTCTCTCACTGTTTTCATTTTTTCTCCATCTATTTGTCATGAAGTGATGGGACCAGATGCCATGATCTTAGTTTTCTGAATGTTGAGCTTTAAGCCAACTTTTTTACTCTCTTCTTTCACTTTCATCAAGTGGCTCTTTAGTTCTTCACTTTCTGCCATAAGGGTGGTGTCCTCTGCATATTTGAAGTTATGGGTGCTTCTCCCAGCAATCTTGATTCCAACTTGTGCTTCATCCAGCCCAGCATTTTGCATGATGTACTCTGCCAAGAAGTTAGATAAGCAGAGTGACAATATACAGCCTTGAAGTACTCTTTTCCCAATTTGGAACCAGTCTTTTTTTCCACATCCAGTTCTAACTGCTACTTCTTGACCTGCATACAGATTTCTCAAGAGGCAGATCAGGTGGTCAGGTATCCCCATCTCTTTAAGAATTTCCCATGGTTTGTTTTGATCCACACAGTCAAAGGCTTTGTCATAGTCAATAAAGCAAAAGTAGATGTTTTTCTGGAACTCTCTTCCTTTTTTGATGAATCAGTGGATGTTGGCAATTTGATCTCTGGTTCTCTGCCTTTTATAAAACCAGCTTGAACATCTGGAAGTTCACAGTTCATGTACTGTTGAAGCCTGGCTTGGAGAATTTTTTTCAGTTGCTCAAACATCTCCTATTCTCTGTGATCTCATGAACAGCAGCATGCAGACTTTCCTGTCCTTCACTATCTCCTGGAGTTTGTTCAAACTCATGTCCATGGAGCCAGTGATTCACCACAGAAATTTATTTTCTCACAGTACTGGATGCTGTAGATTTCAAGATCAAGCTCCAGCAGGGTTCAGCTTCTGGTGAGGGCTCTCTTCCTGACTTGCAGATTGTGACCTTGTTTGTCTTCACATGGCTTTTCCTCAGTGAAAGAGAGTGAGAACACAAGAGTGAACTCCCTGGTGTCTTTTCTTATAAATACACCAATGCTAGTCAAAGAACGAATTACCTCCTTAAAGCCCTATTTCCAAAAAAGGTCATATTGGGAGCTAGGAATTTAACAACAGTTGGGGGGAGTTCAGTTCATAGCTAGCAAGTGCTACTATTATTGACTTGAGAATGGGCTAAATATTTCAGTAACATTTCTAAATTTAAGGGTTATCTATATCCAATTAGATAAATCAAATCCCTTATGATTATACAGTAGAAGTGAGAAATAGATTTAAGGGACTAGATCTGATAGAGTGCCTGATGAACGATGGAATGAGGTTCATGACATTGTACAGGAGACAGGGATCAAGACCATCCCCATGGAAAAGAGATGCAAAAAAGCAAAATGGCTGTATGAGGAGGACTCACAAATAGCTGTGAAAAGAAGAGAAGCAAAAAGCAAAGGAGAAGAGGAAAGTTATAAGCATCTGAATGCAGCATTCTAAAGAATAGCAAGAAGAGATAAGAAAGCCTTCCTCAGTGACCGATGCAAAGAAATAGAGGAAAAAACAGAATGGGAAAGACTAGAGATCTCTTCAAGAAAATTAGAGATACCAAGGGAACATTTCATGCAAAGAAGGGCTCGATAAAGGACAGAAATGGTATGGACCTAACAGAAGCAGAAGATATTAAAAAGAGGTGGCAAGAATATACAGAAGAACTGTACAAAAAAGCTCTTCATGAACCAGATAATTACAATGGTGTGATCACTCACCGAGAGCAAGACATCCTGGAATGTGAAGTCAATTGGGCCTTTGAAAGCAACTCTACGGACAAAGCTAGTGGAAATGATGGAGTTCCAGTTAAGCTATTTCAAATCTTGAAAGATGATGCTGTGAAAGTGCTGCACTCAATCTGCCAGAAAATTTGGAAAACTCAGCAGTGGCTACAGGACTAGAAAAGGTCAGTTTTCATTCCAATCCCAAAGAAAGGCAATGCAAAAGAATGCTCAAACTACCCCACAAATGCACTCATCTCACACGCTAGTAAAGTAATGCTCAAAATTCTCCAAGGCAGACCTCAGCAATATGTGAACCATGAACTTCCTGATGTTCAAGCTGGTTTTAGAAAAGGCAGAGGAACCAGAGATCAAATTGCTAACATCCGCTGGATCATGGAAAAAGCAAGCGAGTTCCAGAAAAACATCTATTTCTGCTTTATTGGTTATGCCAAATCCTTTGACTGTGTGGATCACAGTAAACTGTGGAAAATTCTTAAATATGGGAATATCAGTCCACCTGATCTACCTTTTGAGAAACCAACATACATGTCAGGAAGCAACAGTTAGAACTGGACATGGAACAACAGACTGGTTCCAAATTGGAAAAGGAGTGTGTCAAAGTTGTATATCATCACCCTGGTCATTTAACTTGTATGCAGAGTACATCATGAGAAACACTGGGCTGGAAGAAGCACAAGCTGGAGTCAAGATTGCTGGTAAAATATCAATAGCCTCAGATATGCAGATGACACCACCCTTATGGCAGAAAGTGAAGAGGAATTAAAAAGCCTTTTGATGAAAGTGAAAGTGGAGAGTGAAAAATTTAGCTTAAAGCTCAACATTCAGAAAACGAAAATCATGGCATCTGGTCCCATCACTTCATGGGAAATAGAGGGAAAACAGTGGAAATAGTGTCAGACTATTTTGGGGGGCACCAAAATCACTGCAGATTGTGATTGCAGCCATGAAATTAAAAGACGCTTACTCCTTGAAAGGAAAGTTATGCCCAATCGAGATAGCATATTAAAAAGCGGAGACATTACTTGGACAACAAAGGTACACCTAGTCAAGAAGGTGTCCATCACCAGGTGTCCTCCCTGTCCATCACCAACTCCCGGACTTCACTCAAACTCCTGATCATCAAGTCCGTGATGCCATCCAGCCATCTCATCCTCGGTCGTCCCCTTCTCCTCCTGCCCCCAATCCCTCCCAGCATCAAAGGCTTTTCCAATGAATCAACTGTTCGCATGAGGTGGCCAAAGTATTTGAGTTTCAGCTTCACCATCATTCCTTCCAAAGAAACCCCAGGGTTGATCTCCTTTAGGATGGCCTGGTTGGATCTCCTTGCAGTCCAAGGGCCTCTCAAGAGTCTTCTCCAACAACACAGTTCAAAAGCATCAATTCTTCGGCACTCAGATTTCTTCACATTCCAACTCTCATATCCATATATGACTACATAGCCTTGACAAGACGGACCTTTTTTGGCAAAGTAATATCTCGGGTTTTCAATATCCTATATAGTTTGGTCATAACTTTTCTTCCAAAGTGTAAGCGTCTTTTAATTTCATGGCTGCAATCACCATCTGCAGTGATTTTGGAGCCCCCCAAAATAAAGTCTGACACTGTTTCCACTGTTTGCCCATCTACTTCCCATGAAGTGATGGGACCAGATGCCATGGTCTTTGTTTTCTGAATGTTGAGCTTTAAGCCAACTTTTTCACTCTCCACTTTCACTTTCATCAAGAGGCTTTTTAGTTCCTCTTCACTTTCTGCCATAAGGGTGATGTCATCTGCATATCTGAGGTTATGGATATTTCTCCCAGCAATCTTGACTCCAGCTTGTGCTTCTTCCAGCTCAGCGTTTCTCATGATGTACTCTGCATATAAGTTAAATAAGCAGGGTGACAATATAGCCTTGACGTACTCCTTTTCCTATAGTTTTCTGAATGTTGAGCTTTAAGCCAACTTTTTCACTCTCCACTTTCACTTTCATCAAGAGGCTTTTTAGTTCCTCTTCACTTTCTGCCATAAGGGTGATGTCATCTGCATATCTGAGGTTATGGATATTTCTCCCAGCAATCTTGACTCCAGCTTGTGCTTCTTCCAGCTCAGCGTTTCTCATGATGTACTCTGCATATAAGTTAAATAAGCAGGGTGACAATATAGCCTTGACGTACTCCTTTTCCTATTTGAAACCAGTCTGTTGTTCCATGTCCAGTTCTAACTGTTCCTTCCTGACCTGTATATAGGTTTCTCAAGGGGCAGGTCAGGTGGTCTGGTATTCCCATCTCTTTAAGAATTTTCCACAGTTTATTGTGATCCACACTATCAAAGGCTTTGGCATAATCAATAAAGCAGAAATAGATTGTAGTCCTGTGCTATTCTCAAGCCACTGACTCTCCCCAGAAAACTTCATTGCATCCACTTTTTAAATCTGTCATGTATAAACTGATAGGAACTAATCCCTAAAATAAGCCACCTGTACCATATTCACAAATGACTAAACTTGTCACAAAACCCCAATCTTTCCATCTGCTCTCTTCATCATTTCACGTGAAAGGAACAGCATTGGCCTGATATTCAGTCAAAAATCCAAAAATGCTAGTCATGAGCATTGATCTGCTACATTTTGAATGTTTGCGTCACTCATAAGTCATGTTGAAATCCTACTCTCCAATGGTGATGATATACATAGATGTGGTCTTGGGAGGTACTTTAGCCATGAGGGTGGCATCCTCACAAATTGGATATATTTATAAAAGAGGTTCCGGAGAGATCCCTAGCCATTTCCACCATGTGGAGATACAATGAAAAGTCTGTGACTCAGAAGACAGCCCTCACCTAGCTGTGTGAACACTCTTGTCTTGCACCCCAGAACACGGAACAACTTTACATTGTTTAAAAGCTACATAGTTTGTGGTATTTTGCTTTGAAGGCCCAAAAAACTAAAGATGCTCTCCCTTAGTTCCCAAGCCCAATAAACCACTTTATTCTAACAATTCTACTTCCCACATGAACTGGTCCACTTTTTAGGTTATTTAGGTAATTCTCAGTGCTAATATCATTGAAGTTCTCATAATTTCTAGTGTACTAATTCATCTTTCTGGTTCTTTTCTTGCCTCCTTTCATTGCATTCTCTACTGTGTTATTCAGCTGATCTTATAAATCTGGCTCCTCTGATTACAAGCCATCTCATGATTCCAATCTGCCTCATGGAAAGTTTCCTTATTATAGCACCCAGAGTGCTTTATGTTATGGTCTTCCAGTCTCAGTTCCTATGATTATATTCTCATATTCTAAGCTCCTGCCATTCTGAATCAGCTGTCATCTCCCAACTGGATCATATTGTCAGGTTTTCATAACTTTTGACCTGTACTTCTTCTGGGTGAAACATTTTCTAACCTGTTCTTATTTCTTAGCACATTTCTATTAATCATTTAAGATTTGTCATCTTCCCCATACCTAACATCTTCCTGTATATTCAACTATCTTGATTTGTATATATCTTCAACTAGTAATTACTGTAATTGCTTATTTACTCATCCATAAGAATGAGGGTGTATGCTGCTTGTCTTTAAATCTCAACTTCCAGTACAGTGCTAGGGCAATATGGGTTGTGTATGCTCAGTTTGCTCAAATTCATGTCCATTGAATCGATGATGCTAAGTATCTCATCCTCTGCCACTCCTTTCTCCTTTTACCTTCAGTCTCCCAGCATCAGGGTCTTTTCCAATCAGTTGGCTCTTTGCATCAGCTGGCCAAAGTATTTGTCTGACTCTCTGTGACCCTGTGGACTGTAGCCTGCTAGGCTCCTCTGCAAATAAGATTGTCCAGCAAAGATACTGAAGTGGGTTTCCATTTCCTCCTCCAGTGGATATTCCCAACCTATGTATTGAAACTGCGTCTTATGCATCTCCTGCATTGACAGTCAGATTCTTTACCACTAAGCCACCTGGGAACACCTGCTAGATATAAGTCTGTTAGCAAAACAGAGATAGTGAGCTACAAACATCCAAGTGGATTCAAAAGCTGAATGTCAGGTTTTATTTTCCCAAAGTTAGTCACTACAATATCTCCCATTCCACACATTGTTCTAAAATGTGACTGTGGAATTTTTCCTATCAAGAACTATGGTCTCTGTTCCCTCACTGTACAGCCTCAGCTTTGCTTCCTGGAATGCTCATGCTTGGAGGATTGAACTGACATATGTGACATATGCAGTTATACTAAGGCCACAACAATCTGAAAGCCACATGGAGTAGCCAGATCCACAGACTTCTAGTCCTGCCTGCTAGAGAAGTGAATGAATGATTCTTCAGATGATTTTTACCGCTAGACATCATTATTTTCAGTATGTGAGTTTTCCTAGCTAAGGAATCAGACTTTGTTGACCACAGGCAAGAAGTTCCTGGCTATACCCTATCTGAATTTCTGACACACAGAAACTGTGAGCATAATAAACAGTTGTTGCATATCACTTATTTGCGAGTGGAATGTTATACATGAATGCAAAACGGAACAAGAAATATCACCAGTAAAAAGAAATAGGTCAAGATTAAAAAATATACCAGCTTACTAGGTGAGACCCAAAGGGTGAGTAAAAGTGAGCATAATTTTCTTCACATCTTGGGGAATTAGAGATTATGTAAGAAAGTACTGCTTCATCTTTCACATTTCCTGCTATTTTCAAGGAGTTTTATTTTTTTAGGTTTTGCCTTCCAAAGAAATGTTATATTAAAACTAATAGAAATTTTGATTACTAGATAATCTTATATATATATGTATGCATATGTATGTATGTAAAATAATCTAACATGTTCAGAGAGCAGTTTATATTTTTACTGACTCCAGCCAAAAAAGCATTCTGCTAAACTGGAGAAACTTTGTGTTTTATTCCCCTATTTTTTTTTTTTTTACAATTCCTTTGAGTTATTTTCTTAAAGTTGTTTCTGGAAGTCACCTTGTAGTGTGTCATAAGTGTAAAAACTCTTCATGACTCTTGACAAATGTTAATATATTGCTTTTTCCTAGAATAGTAACTCAAAGACACATATATATTGTGTTTTATAGGATGACTGAAACTTTGCAGTCTTAACACATTTTTAAGAAACATTGCTATTTTAATATGAGTGAAATTATATTTATTCTCATTTAATTGAAAACACTGTTCATAATTTTTACATCTTAGAACACTTTTAAAAGTTGACCTTTTGTAGTGTTCATGTGTAATCTCAATGGTTCTGTAAATCATATAGTTAAAAGTTCTAGTTGTGTAATCAATGAGAACATTATTTGAATCCTAGCTTTTCCTGCAGTAGCTGTGTAACATTGGGCAAATAACTTGATCTCATTAAATTTAATATCATTATCTGTAATGGGAATAAAAATGTTAACCTTTCTCTTAGTGTCAAGATTGTTGTTGTTCAGTTGCTATGTGTGTCCAACTCTGAGACCTCATGGACTGCAACGTGCCAAGCTTCTCTGTCCTCCACTATCTCCTGGAGTTTGCTCAGATTCATGTCCATTGAGTCGGTTTTGCTGTCTAATCATCTCATCCTCTGCTTCCCCATAATTCTTTTGCCTTTCAATCTTTCCTAGCATCAGGGTCTTTACCAGTGAGTTTGGTCCTTACATCAGGTGCCAAAAATGTTTGCCCAACTCTTTGTGACTCCATGAACTATAGCCCGCCAGACTCTTCTATCTATGTAATTTTCCAGGCAAGAATACTGTGCAGAACAGAACAATTCCTGATTAGATTGCACTCAGTAAATATTATTTACTGTTTTTATTAGTATCAGTATTGTAATATGTTTGCTTGTCAAACAATCTGAATTAAAATATATTAACAAATGAACAATATAGCATGTGTCACTGTAAACTTGGTGGCTAACACTGTACCTGGCACATAGTAAATTCTCTGTACATAATGGTTAAATAATTGAAGAAATGAATGCATATATATAAGCTAGACTTCATCTATACCTATTAAAGTATATTTTAATCAAACATTTTTCAGAACTAACTGTTCAATTTACTAGAGGTAAAATTGATATTGAAGTTAGAAAGCAGTTTTATGGAAATTATATAATTCTCATTTTAGTCTACATAATCAATCTATGCTTTATCAGGGATAAAACTATTATGGAGGCTTTATTAACACAGGTTGTATACATCTCTGACGATTAACTCTGTATAAAAACTCTATATATGGTATTTTTGAACATCATTTTCCAACCCAAAAATTAAATTTCTGCATAAACTATACTAAAACAAAAATTGGAAGTTATAAAATTCCATAATTTCTGAGGAGAACTTGTATAATTTTTATGTTAGCTTTTTATGGAAGATAGTTTAGCATTTATGGTTATCAAAAACATAATGGTGATAGCTGCTTTATTTGGAATAGATTTTGGACTCAGTCCAGTCTATCTACAATTTCTATAAAAGCGGTTAAAATTGCCACCATTGCAATCACTTGACTATAGTCCCATTATAATGAGATTAACATAAAATGTCTTGAGAAACATTTCAAAGTAATACATTTTACAGAGTAATATTATTTGTAGCTGTCAGTCACTAAAGAAATACTATGCCAACCAGCAGCATTAGAATTAGGTTTTCTCCATTGGAGCTTAAGGAGTTGTTAACTAAATATGCTAGTTTTATCTCATTTAATGGCTAAATGCAAACCTGAAACTAATTTGACAATATCAATAATTCAGAAAACAAAGCAGTAATATATTTAGAAGATGTGTTACTTTAGATTTAAGTTTTTATTTTCAAGTAAAAATATTTAAATATTGAATATGTTAGATTAAAACTGCATGATTTTAAATGCAAAGCCATTCATGTGGAGGGGAAGAGGCAAACAAGAGAGATGAGAAGATTAGAAAAAAGAAAATAAAACTACTGGAAAAAGAAGGTTAGTCATAGGCTTTGGAAGGGAAATAGCAGAAACTAGACCAAGGAGAGTTAGTTGCCTTGTTTTCTTTGCCTAATATTTTATGTGGAAGAAGGAAAAAAAAAAGTCAAGAGATAAATTAAGGGTTAGATGAATATAAACATAGCTTGGATAAAGGCTTTGCTACAATTTGAAGACTGTTTCAGATAAACAGGTAGAAAAAAAAGGAGACTAATGAATGATTTGGTGTTAAGGTGGAAGTGAGGAAAACCCAAGGCCTGTTCAAAATACACATAACAGTGCCAAAGTCTCTTCTATTAAGTGGGACTTAATTAACTTGGAAAGAAACATGAAGTTGACTGTTGCTAAATATCTTAGAAACTATAGTGAATTCTTTAAAACTTCAGCTAGTGTTATATAATTGCAAAAGAATAATCTGCATATTTTGAAAAATATTCATATATATTAAGATTTGATTAAGCCTGGGAGTATGAGTGGTTCAATTGAAAATGATTTTAATAATTGAAAAATTATAAGGAATTCTTAGTTTAAAATATTATTAAGAATAGATAACTTGAGAAAAAGAGCAAGTTAGAACATTACTTATAGCATGCTGTGCTCAGTATCTTCATTTATGTCTTGACTCTTTGTGACCCCATGGACTGTACCCTGCCAGGCTCCTCTGTCCGTGGGATTTTTCCAGGCAAGAATACTGGAATGAGTAGCCATTCCTTCCTCCAGGGGATCTTCCTGACCCAGGGATCAAACCCGAGTCTCCTGTGCCTCCTGCATTACAGGTGGATTATTTACCACTGAGCCACCAGGGAAGCCCTCTTCACTAGGGAAGCCATCTACTACAGTATAAATTAAAGTAATTTTGTATTTAAAAAATATTAGGAACAAATATAGATGAAAATTTATCCAGGCTGGAACAGAATTTTCTGAGCACAAAAACTCTGATAAATACTGCAAGGAAATTTTGGTAAATATATACTAAAAAATTCTAATGGTACATATTTCTCAATGACTGAATTGATACTGATTTTATTGAATATTAAACACTTTTCTTGTGGTTTAGCTGCTATGTCATATCCAACTCTTGGCTCTTTTGTCCACAGGATTCTCCAGGCAAGAATACTGGAGTGGGTTGCCATTTCCTTCTCCAGGGGATATTCCTGAACCAGGGATTGAACCTATGTCTCCTGTGTCTCCTGCACTGCAGGCAGATTCTTTACTGCTGAGTCACCGGAGAAGCCAAAATATTTTTATTTCATTTTTTATAAAGAGTTGAAACATCATGTAAATTGATAGAGTGTGTTGAGGATAACTGACCAATTTTGAATTCACCCTGGGCAAATTATAGCCAGTTTTCTTTATCAATAATAATATTATAAGAATGCCTCAAAAATGATTTCCAGACAAAAATTAAAGAGGAAATAAAAATCTAGAAAAGGAAGAAATTTCTTTGTTGATGTTGTCGTTGAGTCACTAAGTCATGTCCGATGCTGAAACCCTATAAACTGCAGCATGCTGTTCATGGGGCCAGGCTCCTCTGTCCTCCACTATATTGCAGAGTTTGCTCAGATTCATGTCACTATTTCCACTTTTTCCTCTTCTATTTGCAATATAGTGATGGGACCAAATGCCATGATCTTAGTTTTTCGAATGTTGAGTTTTAAACCAGCTTTTTCATTCTCCTCTTTTAACATCATCAGGGGGCTCTTTACTTTTTGCTTTCTGCCATTAAAACAACGGACTGGTTCAAAATTAGGAAAGGAATATGTCAAAGCTATATATTGTTAGCCTGCATATTTAAATTACATGCAGAGTACATCTCGTGAAATGCCAGGCTGAATGAATCACAAGCTGAAATCAAGATTACTGGGAGAAATATCAATAAACTCAGATATGCAGATGGTATCACTCTAATGTGTTCCCTGAGAGTTTCCAAAGAAATCTTCATTCACTAAATAAAATCAAAAGTTTCAGTGATATGGTCACTGTCGTTATGGAGTCAGTGGTGTCTGACTTCTGTATATAAGGTTGATATCTCCTCACCTCCAGAGGCAAAATGGACATAATTACCACAATCTTCACAGTAGTGAATGAGATGGTTGGATGGCATCACCGACTCAATGGACATGAATTTGAGTAAACTCCAGGAGTTGGTGACAGACAGGGAGGCCTGGCATGCTGCAGTACACGGAGTCACAAAGAGCAGGACACGACTGAGTGACTGAACTGAACTGAACTCACAGTTGTATCTGGGGCTACTGACTTCCAGAGATCCAAGGTGATAGTTATAGTTTTCATGCCCAAGTAAGTTCTCAGACATAACCCACTGCTGGAAGGAGTGTTTGGGACTCCTAAGGAAAGCCTCTGCAATACTAAAGTCTGTATATGTAGTAGCAGTTCTCTCATAGGGGATACAAAATGCCATCATACCTTCCTCACATAGTGGGCATAGGAATGTGTGGAGTCTGAGAAATACTGTAAGGTCTATCTCAGTGGCTTAATGAAGTCGATGGCACCATCCTATGTTCATCTACTTAATCCTTATGGTAAAATGAAATAAAATATACATAACAGCTTTCAAAACACTGAACTTAGTTATATATGTTGTCCAGGAAGATTTATAATGGTAGAAAAGTGAAAGTAGAAACACTTGAATCTAGACTTTGGCCAAGAGAGAAAATCAGAAGCAATAGCATAACTCAAGTGGAATAGCAGATACCAGTGCCCCAATTAAAGATTTAAAGAATGTAGTATGATTGACAGAGAAGCCTGGCAGGCTACAGTGCATGGGATCACAAAAAGTTGGATTTGATTGAGCACACATGCACACACGAGAGAAACTCCCACTGCATGGCTAAGCATTGATTATTATTATATTTTTAACCATATACATGGGAGTTATTTAATTGTTAATAAGATCTCATACTTCTGTAGATGTGAAATAAAAATTTCAGTCTCACTTTATATGTGTTATAAATTACTGAGTAATAATAAGGTTTCTAATAGAAGGCATTATTTTTAACTGCTGTTGAAGTGAAGTACAAAATGTGTGGATTCAAGAGTTAAGTGCCATTTTTGAAGATAGAAAATATTTTACCATTTGTTGTATTTGAATATATAAAAGTATTGTACATGAATTTGGAAGTGTTTCTGTAAGGAGTTATACTAGAATAGAATGTAAAAATGATCAGTCTTTTCTTCTGAAGACCCCAAAATTTCTTATCTGTAGGTGACCTAAAAGCCAACTATTTTATATGCAAGAACGAGTGCAAATGACTAATAGAGGACCATTGTATTGGGACGTACTTTTACAGCTGCATTTTACCTTCTTGCAGAGTTCTTAAATAAAGTACTATAATGCACATTGCCCACATACAGGAAAAATGCATACTTCTATTCTTAGATTGTGAGTCTGAGTGAACTCCGAGAGATGGTGATGAACAGGGACGCCTGGCGTGCTGCGATTCATGGGGTCGCAAAGAGTCGGACACGACTGAGCGACTGAACTGAACTGAACTGAAAAGCTCTTTATTTTTTTCTTTCTTGGAATAGCTTGTGGTGGCTGCACTCCAGATCAATTATGGGTTTAATGGTCAACCAGGCTAAAATATGTCATATGCCATTTTTAAAAGTTTCTCTTTGTTTCTTAAGGTGATATGTTAAAAATGGTGTCTGTTATACATGCAAAACTTATATGAGCAACAGTTGATCAGATAAGGAACATTTTTACAGACGTGATTGGTTGCTCAGTACTTCCCTTCCTCTTTTCCAACAGAGCCCTCCTTTGTATTAGGTGACTATCTTTCTATCACAGCACTTCACTCATCAGAGGAAGCTGAGCCTCCACCAGCTCCACATGAGAGCTCCCAATATTTTTAAAGTAAGCTCATCCATCTTGTTAGTGTTTAGATGTGATCAAATCCTGGTCAGTAAAACATAAGGACAGTTCTGCTTAGAGCGGCTGGGGATAGTTTTCTTGTCTCTAGAGAAAACCACAGGAAGCGATGTTTTCCTACCTTACCTGACGCTGGGTGTTGAAACCTGGAAGAATTTTAGCTATTTTGAAACAATCTTAAAGATTTAGTCAATACAGAGGATGGCAGATAGGATAATGAAAAAGTCAATAAACTGTGAAGCCTACCATACTTTTCTATTCTTTTTCTTCTTTTTTTTTTTTTCACTGTAAGTATCTACATTAGGAATTTTTTTAAAAAAGGACAAACTTAATAGAATCAGAAAGTAGAACGAAGGGTTGCCATGAGCATAAATGTAAGAGAAATGGGATATTTGTCAAAGGGTATAATCTTCAAGTTATAAAACAAGCAAGTTTTGGGGATCTAATATACATCAAGGAGATTATAATTTATAATACTACCTTACACACTTGGAAATTTCTTTATATATATATATATCCCATATATATATCTTTATATATATATATATCCCATATATATATCTTTATATATATATATATATATATCCCATCTCCCTCCCCATGACACACCTCTAGATTGATACAGAACAACTGCTTTGAGTTTCCTTAGACATAAAGCAAATTCCTGTTGGCTATCGATTTTACACATGGTAATGCAAGTTTCCTTGACTTGACGGTCCTTAGTCGGCAAAGTAATGTCTCTGCTTTTTAATATGCTATCTAGGTTGGTCATAACTTTTCTTCCAAGGAGTAAGCGTCTTCTAATTTCATGGCTGCAGTCACCATCTGCAGTGATTTTGGAGCCCAAAAAATAAAGTCTGACACTGTTTCCACTGTTTCCCCATCTATCTCCCATGAAGTGATGGGACCAGATGCCATGATCTTCATTTTCTGAATGTTGAGCTTTAAGCCAACTTTTCCACTCTCCTCTTTCACTTTCATCAAGAGGCTTTTTAGTTCCTCTTCATTTTCTGCCATAAGGGTGGTGTCATCTGCATATCTGAGGTTATGGATATTTCTCCCGGCAATCTTGATTCCAGCTTGTGTTTCATCCAATCCAGCGTTTCTCATGATGTACTCTGCATAGAAGTTAAATAAGCAGGGTGACAATATACAGCCTTGCTGTACTCCTTTTCCTATTTGAAACCAGTCTGTTGTTCCATGTGCAGTTCAAACTGTTGCTTCCTGATCTGCATACAGATTTCTCAAGAGGCAGACCAGGTGGTCAGGTGGTCTGGTATTCCCATCTCTTTCAGAATTTTCCACAGTTCATTGTGATCCACACAGTCAAAGGCTTTGGCATAGTCAATAAAGCAGAAATAGATGTTTTTCTGGAATTCTCTTGCTTTTTCGACAATCCAGCAGATGTTGGCAATTTGATCTCTGGTTCCTCTGGCTTTTCTAAAACCAGCTTGAACATCAGGAAGTTCACAGTTCATGTATTGCTGAAGCCTGGCTTGGAGAATTTTGAGCATTACTTTACTAACATGTGAGATGAGTGCAACTGTGAGGTAGTTTGAGCATTCTTTGGCATTGCCTTTCTTTGGGATTGGATCACAAAGAGTCAGACATGACTGAGTGACTAAACTGAACTGAACTGAACTGAACTGAATCCAAGTTTCCATTTTCCTCTTTCCATACATCTCATCCACTCCTTCCCTTTCCTCAGGTCCATAAGTCTATTTCTTTTGTCTGTTTCTCCATTCAGTTCAGTTCAGTTCATTTCAGTCACTCAGTTGTTTCCAACTCTTTGCAACCCCATGAACCACAGCATGCCAGGCCTCCCTGTCCATCATCAACTCCCGGAGTTCACCCAAACCCATGTCCATTGAGTCAATGATGCAATCCAACCATCTCATCCTCTTTTGTCCCTTTCTCCTCCTGCCCTCAATCTTTCCCCAGCATCAGGGTCTTTTCCAATGAGTCAGCGCTTTGCATCAGGTGGCCACAGTATTGGAGTTTCACCTTCAACATCAATCCTTCCAATGAACACCCAGGACTGATCTACTTTCGGATGGACTAGTTGGATCTGCATGCAGTACAAGGGACTCCCAAGAGTCTTCTTCAACACCTCAGTTCAAAAGCATCAATTCTTCATCACTCAGCTCTCTTTATAGCCCAACTCTCACATCCATACGTTATCACTGGAAAAACCATTGCCTTGACTAAACGGACCATTTTTGGCAAAGTAATGTCTCTGCTTTTTAATATGCTATCTAGGTTGGTCATAACTTTCCTTCCAAGGAGAAAGCATCTTTTAATGTCATGGCTGCAGTCACCATCTGCCGTGATTTGGAGCCCCCAAAAATAAAGTCTGCCACTGTTTCCATTGTTTCCCCATCTATTTGCCATGAATTGATAGGACCAGATGCCATGATCTTCGTTTTCTGAATGTTGAGCTTTAAGACAACTTTTTCACTCTCCTCTTTCATTTTCATCAAGAGGCTCTTTAGTTCTTCTTCACTTTCTGCCATAAGGGTGGTGTCATCTGCATATCTGCGGTTATTGATATTGCTCCCAGCAATCTTGAGTCCAGCTTGTGCTTCCTTCAGCCCAGTGTTTCTCATGATGTACTCTGCATGTAAGTTAAATAAGTAGGGTGACAATATACAGCCTTGACATACTCCTTTTCCTATTTGGAACCAGTCTATTGTTCCATGTCCAGTTCTAACTGTTGCTTCCTGACCTGCATATAGGTTTCTCAAGAAGCAGGTCAGGTGGTCTGGTATTCCCATTTTCTTCAGAATTTTGCACATTTTATTGTGATCCACACAGTCAAAGACTTTGGCAGAGTCAATAAAGCAGAAATAGATATTTTTCTGGAACTCTCTTGCATTTTTGATGATCTAATCTCTGGTTCCTCTGCCTTTTCTAGAACCAGCTTGAACATTTGGAAGTTCACAGTTTGTGTATTGCTGAAGACTGGCTTGGAGAATTTTGAGCATTCCTTTACTAGCGTGTGAGATGAGTGCAATCATGGGGTAGTTTGAGCATTCTTTCCATTGTCTTTCTTTGGGATTGGAATGAAAACTAACCTTTTCCAGTCCTGTGGCCAGTGCTGAGTTTTCCAAATTTGTTGGCTTATTGAGTGCAGCACTTTCAGAGCATCATCTTTCATGATTTGAAATAGTTCAACTGAAATTCCATCACCTCCCCTAGCTTTCTTCATAGTGATGTTTCCTAAGGCCCACTTGACTTCACATTCCAGGATGTAGAATATACGCCCACATGAGGGATGTGGTGAATGATCACTCCATCGTGAGTATCTTGGTCATGAATATCTTTTTTGTACAGTTCTTCTGTGTATTCCTGCCACCTCTTCTTAATATCTTCTGCTTCTGTTAGGTCCCTACCATTTCTGTCCTTTATTGAGCCATTGTTGCACTGTAAATAAATTCTTCAGAACTATTTTTCAAGATTCTGTATATGTGCATTAGAATATGATATTATCTTTCTCTTCTAACTCACTTCACTCTGTATAATAGGTTCCAGGTTCATCCATCTCATCAGAACTGACTCACATGTGTGCCTTTTTATGGCTGGGTAATATTCCATTGTGTATATGTCCCACACTTCTTTATCCTTTCATCTATTGATGGGCATCTTGGTTGTTTCCATGTTCTGGCTATTATAAATAGTGCTGCAATGAACAATGGGATTCATGTGCCCTCAGGGTACATGCCTAGGAGTAGAATTTCTGGGTCATATGGCATTTTTCTTCCTAGTTTTTAAGGACTCTCCATACCATCTTCCATAGTGGTTGCATCAATTTACATTCCGACCAACAGTACAATAGCATTCCCTTTTCTGCATACCCTCTCCAGCATTTATTGCTTGTAAACTTTTTGATGATTGCCGTTCTGATGTGTGAGGTGATATTTCATTGTGGTTTTGATTTACATTTCTCTAGTAATGGGCGATGTTGAGCATCTTTTCATGTGTTTGTTAACCATCTGTATGTCTTTTTTGGAGAAATATCTGTTAATGTATTTTTCCCACTTTTTGATTGGGTTGTTTGTTTTCCTGGTTGTGAATTGTATGAGCCACTTGTATATTTTGCAAATTAATCCTTTGTCAGTTGTTTCATTTGCTATTATTTTCTCCCATTCTGAGGGTTGTTTTCTCACTTTGCTTATAGTATTCTTTGCTGTGCAAAACCTTTTAACAAGGTCCTACTTGTTTACTTTTGTTTTTATTTCCATTACTCTAGGAGGTAGGGCCATAGAAGATATTGCTTTGATTTATGTCATCAAGTGTTCTATGTTTTCCTCTGAGTTTTATAGTTTCTGGTCTTACATTTAGGTCTTTAATCCATTTTGAGTTTTTCTTTGTGTATGGCATTAGGAAGTATTCTAATTTCATTCTTTTACATGTAGCTGTCCAGTTTTCCCAGCATCATTTATTGAAGAGGCTGTCTTTTCCCAATTGCATATTCTTGCCTCCTTTGTCAAAAATAATGTACCAATAGGTGCATGGGTTTATTTCTGGGCTTTCTATCTTGTTTCATTGGTCTATATTTCTGTTTCTTTCCAGTACCATAATGTCTTGATGATTGTAGTTTTGCAGTACAATCTGAAGTCAGGAAGTTTGATTCCTCCAGCTCCATTCTTCTTTCTCAAGACTGCTTTGGCTATTTAGGGTCTTTTGTTTTTCCATATAAATTATGAAATTTTTCCTTCTAGTTCTGTGAAAATGCCATTGGTAATTTTATAGGGATTGCATTGAATCTGTAGATTACATTTGGTAGTATAATCATTTTCACAATACTGATTCTTCCTACCAAGGAACATGGAATATCTCTCCATCTATTTATGTCATCTTTGATTTCTTTCATTAGTGTCTTATAATTTTCTGTTCACAGTTCTTTTGTCTCCAAATGTAAATTTATTCCTAGATATTTAATTCTTTTTGTTGCAATGATGAATATGATTGATTCCTTAATTGCTCTTTCTGATTTTTCATTGTTAGTATATAGAAATGCAAGCGATCTCTGTGTATTATTTTGCATCCTGAAACTGCTAAATTCACAGATTAGCTCTAGTAATTTTCTGATACTATCTTCAGGGTTTTCTATATACAGTAGCATGTCATCTGCAAACAGGGAGAACTTTACTTCTTTTCTGATATTGATTCCTTTTATTTCTCTTCTCTGATTGCTGTAACTAGGACTGCCAGAACTATGTTGAATAATAGTGGTGAAAGTGGACACCCTTGTCTTGTTCCTGATCTTAGGGAGAATGCTTTCAGTTTCTCACCATTGAGAATAATGTTTGCTGTTAAGCTTATCATATATGGCCTTTACTATGTTGAGGTAGGTTCCTTCTATGCCCATTTTTTGAAGAGTTTTAAATCATAAATGGGTGCTGAGTTTTGTCAAAGTTTTTTTCTGTATCTATTGAGATGATCATATGGTTTTTATCTTTCAAGTTGTTAATATGGTATATCACACTGATTGATTTACATATATTGAAGAATCCTTGCATCCCTGGAATAAACCTAACTTGATCATGGTGTATGAGCTTTTTGATGTGTTGCTGATTTCTGTTTGCTAACGTTTTGTTGATGATATTTTGCATTTATGTTCATCAGTGATATTGACCTTAACTTTCTTTTATTGTGTTGTCTTTGTCTGATTTTGGTATCAGGGTGATGGTGTATTCATAGGGTGAGTTTGAAAGTGTTCCTTCCTCTGCAATTTTTTGAAAGCATTTTAGAAGGATAGGCATTAACTCTTCTCTAAATATTTGATGGAATCCTCTTGTGAAACCATCTAGTCCTGTGCTTCTGATATTTTGGGAGATTTTTGATCACAGCTTCAAATTCAGTGCTTGTAATTGGGTTATTCTTAATTTCTATCTCTTCCTGGTTTGGTCTTGGAAGATTGAACTTTTCTAAGAATCTGTCCATTGGTTGAACTTTTCTAAGAATGTATTATTTATTAATTAATTGGAGTATAATTGCTTTTCAATATTATGTTCATTTCTGCTGTACAACAACATAAATCAACTATATGTATACATATATCTGGAGAATAAAATGGCAACCCATTCCATTCTTCTTGCCTGGAGAACCCCATAGATAGAGAAGCCTGGCAAGCTAGAGTCTATGGGGTCACAACAGAGTTGAACACAACTGAGTGGCTAAACAACAACAATACATCAATATATATGTCACCTCATTCTTGATCCTCCTTCCCCCTGTATCCCATCCCTCCAGGTCATCACAGAGCACTGAACTGAGCTCTCTGTGCTAAAGAGCAGTTTCCCACCAGCTATCTATTTTACACATGATAGTGTATATATGCTAATGCTACTGTCTCAATTTGTTCCACCCCCTCCTTACCCCACTGTATCCACAAGTCCATTCTCTGCATCTGCATCTCTATTCCTGCCCTGTAAATAAGCTCATCAGTACCATTTTTCTAGATTCAGTATATATATATATATATATATATATATATATGTTAACATGATATTTGTTTTTCTCTTTTTGACTTATTTCACTGTCTATAACAGACTTTAGGTTCATCCACATCGTTAAAATCACCCAATTTTGTTCCTTTTCTTTGCTGGGTAATATTCCATTGTGTATACATACCACATCCTCTTTATCTATCCATTTTGTTCACGGACATGCAGATTGTGAAGCTTATCATATTTTCAAAGTTTGCAAGGTAATATATTTCCTTATAATAAAGTTAGTTTGATTTTAATTGTTTGCTTCTACTTGTGGCTTAAAAAGTCTTGCATGTAACATACAATATTCTTTTTTGGCCCTTTCTTCCTTTCTTTTGTTTCATGTCTTCCATGTGCTTATGCTTCACTTCCAAAATCAACAGTCTCTTAATGGTATTACATATAGATTAAGGAATTAAAATTCACATCAGGAATCTTAGAGCCTGATATTATCCAGAACTTTTTTTCCTCTTTGAAAAACAGTGAGATATAGCTCATTAGTAACTATAACTACTAATTATTGACCTTGTGCTAAGTCACTTCAGTTGTTTCTGACTCTTTGTCACCCTATGGACTGTAGCCCTCCAGGCTCCCCTGTCCATGGGATTCTCCAGGCAAAAATACTGGACTGGGTTGCCATGCCCTCCTTGAGGGAATACTTATGGTATATGGATCTCTTTTACCATAAAATGTGCTAAATTTTTTTCACATGTTACTTTTATTTGAAGCTTGAAAATTTATGATTTGTGTTATTTACTTGATGCAAATTAAGAAACCAAAATTCATAGAGGAAGCAACTTGTTCAAAGTTAACTGGAGTATTGAATGAAAGAGCCAGGGTTTAAAACCTGTCTCTCTCACTCTGAAGCCCTTATCATGTCCTCAGTGTGATCAATTGAGCCAAAGAGAGAATCCAGCACAAATTATTTGTCATCTGGAATTCTCATTATTTATTTTGGTAGTTAGAAAAATATTTTATTACCCATTTTAGGGGAAATTAAAGTATACTCCCCTTCTGTGACAAACATGATAGTGTGATTATATTATTTATGTTTTACTGCAATAATGTTGTAAAACAAATAAACCTTAATATTTTGGCAACTTATATCAACAATTACTTCTTGCTCACACAAGCTTTTTATAAATTTCAAAGAAGGGTGTGATTTGGCTGAGGCAACTCTGTTTTCAACTGTTGGTGGGATATAGACATAATTTCCTCTATCACTCTCTGGGACTAGCAACCACATGGGGTATGCACACTCTTCCTCAGGCAGGTGGAAGAAGCATAAAGCTTTCAAGGAATCCGTCATGCCTTTCTGAGCCTCCAGTGAGAAAAGCCACACTGATGTATTCATTTGCCCAAAAAAAATTACATGGAAGCTACCACCAGTGGGTTGGTCCCTGCACTACTTTTGTGGTGGTAGTGGAAGAGAAGGGAAGGGTATTTGCAGAACACCAACATAATCTGCCCTAAATACCAGCATATTTTATATATTAGCTACTATGGCTGAAAACTGATGACTCTTCTGAATATAAGTACAATGTTTTCTTACATTATTATTACTGCTGAAATACATATGCTTGGATATTTTTTAACAATACATGAAAAAATCCTCATACGGTATAAAATGATACCCACAGCCCCATTTTGCTAAAGAATGCACTCTATTTTGTTCTTATTTACTTATTCTTTTGAATTTAACTTATTCATTTATATAGTCTATTAAAAATTTGATGTAGTATAATATTAATTCCCAGTTATGAAAAGCAAGACATTTGGACTCTTATACAACCTTATTTCTCCTTTTCTTTGTCTTTTAATTTGAACAATAACAACCACAGAAAACCAATTACATATTTTACACACATAATTATCTGAGCTCAGAAACTTGCAGTTGTTCTATTTAAGTTTTGGTCCAAGCTTCTCAGGTGGTGTTAGTAGTAAAGAACTGGCTTGCCAGTGTAAGAGATAGAGGAGGTGCAAGTTTGATCCCTGGGTCGGGAAGATCCCCTGGAGGAGGGCATGACAACCCACTCCAGTATTTTTGTCTGAAGAATCCCACGGACAAAGGAGCTCTCTAAAGGTTTACAAAGAGTCAGACATGACTGAAGTGACAGCTTGCATGCACAAGTATAGGTTTAACTCACAGTCAGCTCTTCTTTTTTATTTATTTATTAAATTTAATATAATTTTTTTTTCCTTTACAATACTGATTTGGTTTTGCCATACATCAACATGAAGTAATAGTCCTCTATTCAGAAAAGCCAGTTCCAATGTCTGGGTGACTTATTCTCCTCTTTTATTATTCCATATTCAGGACTCTCTTTTGTTGTTTCTTGTCATAGAGCAAAGTCTGAGGGTTTGATCTTTCTGAAGACTCTTCCACTTGTCCTGGAATCCTTGGCAGGTTGGCACTCTGGTGACAGAGGAGGACCAAGGGTCCCCTTCTAAAACAAGCATAAGCATGATAGTGATTGTCCCTCACTAAAGCCTCCCAGGAAACAATAATAAAAGAATTCTGAAGCATAGTAGAAAAAGAATCATTTTTTAGGAAACTTTCTGTTCGCATTAGCTACCATGATCAAAAAGGAATCTGTATACCTAGAGGCAGAAGAAATCAACAGAAATTGTGTTAACATTTTCATGTTACCTGTTCAGTTCAATTCAGTCACTCAGTCGTATCCGACTCTTTGAGACCCCATGAACTGCAGCACGCCAGGTCTCCCTGTCCATCACCAACTCCCAGAGTTCACTCAGACTCAAGTCCATCGAGTCAGTGATACCATCCAGCCATCTCATCCTCTATTGTCCCCTTCTCCTCCTGCCCCCAATTCCTCCCAGCATTACAGTCTTTTCCAATGAGTCAACTCTTTGCATGAGGTGGCCAAAGTACTGGAGTTTCAGCTTTAGCATCATTCCTTCCAAAGAAATCCCAGAGCTGATCTCCTTCAGAATGGACTGGTTGGATCTCCTTGCAGTCCGAGGGATTCTCCAGAGTCTTCTCCAACAACAGTTCAAAAGCATCAAATCTTCAGCGCTCAGCCTTCTTCACAGTTGAACTCTCACATCTATACATGACCACAGGGAAAAACATAGCCTTGACTAGATGGACCTTAGTCGGCAAAGTAATGTCACTGCTTTTGAATATGCAATCTAGGTTGGGCATAACTTTTCTTCAAAGGAGTAAGCATCTTTTCATTTCATGGCTGAAGTCACCATCTGCAGTGATTTCAGAGCCCAACAAAATAAAGTCTGACACTGTTTCCACTGTTTCCCCATCTACTTCCCATGAAGTGATGGGACCAGATGCCATGATCTTCGTTTTCTGAATGTTGAGCTTTAAGTCAACTTTTTCACTCTCCACTGTCATTTTCATCAAGAGGCTTTTTATTTCCTCTTCACTTTCTGCCATAAGGGTGGTGTCATCTGCATATCTGAGGTTATGGATATTTCTCCTGGCAATCTTGATTCCAGCTTGTGGTTTCTTCCACTCCAGTGTTCATCATGCTGTACTCTGCATATAAGTTAAATAAGCAGGGTGACAATACACAGCCTTGACATACTCCTTTTCCTATTTGAAACCAATTTGTTGTTCCATGTCCAGTTTTAACTGTTGCTTCCTGACCTGCAAAAAGATTTCTCGAGGCAGGTGGTCTGGTATTCCCATCCCTTTCAGAATTTTCCACAGTTTATTGTGATCCACACAGTCAAAGGCTTTGGCATAGTCAATAAAGCAGAAATAGATGTTTTTCTGGACCTCTTTTGCTTTTTCCATGATCCAGCGGATATTGGCAATTTGATCTCTGGTTCCTCTGCCTTTTCTAAAACCAGCTTGAACATCAGGAAGTTCACGGTTCACATATTGCTGAAGCCTTGCTTGGAGAATTTTGAGCATTACTTTACTAACATGTGAGATGAGTGCAATTATGCGGTAGTTTGAGCATTCTTTGGCACTGCCTTTCTTTGGGATTGGAATGAAAACTGACCTTTTCCAGTCCTGTGGCCACTGCTGTTTTCCAAGTTGGCTGGCATATTGAGTGCAGCACTTTCACAGCATCAGCTTTCAGAATTTGAAGTAGTTCCACTGGAATTCCATCACCTCCACTAGCTTTGTTTGTAGTGATGCTTTCTAAGGCCCATTTGACTTCACATTCCAGGATGTCTGGCTCCAGATGAGTGATCATACCATTGTGATTATCTGGGTCATGAAGATCTTTTTTTGTACAGTTCTTCTCTGTATTCTTGCCACCTTTTCTTAATATCTTCTACTTCTGTTAGGTCCATACCATTTCTGTCCTTTATCGAGCCCATCTTTGCACGAAATGTTCCCTTGGTATCTCTAATTTGCTTGAAGAGATCTCTAGTCTTTCTCATTCTGTTGTTTTCTTCTATTTCTTTGCATTGATTGCTGAAGAAGACTTTCTTATCTCTTGTTGCTGTTCTTTGGAACTCTGCATTCAGATGCTTATATCTTTCCTTTTCTCCTTTGTTTGTCACCTCTCTTAGCTTGAAGAGATCTCTAGTCTTTCTCATTCTGTTGTTTTCTTCTATTTCTTTGCATTGATTGCTGAAGAAGACTTTCTTATCTCTTGTTGCTGTTCTTTGGAACTCTGCATTCAGATGCTTATATCTTTCCTTTTCTCCTTTGTTTGTCACCTCTCTTCTTTTCACTGCTGTTTGTAAGACCTCCCCAGAGAGCCATTTTGCTTTTTTGCATTTCTTTTCCATGGGGATAGTCTTGATCCCTGTCTCCTGTACAATGTCACGAACCTCATTCCATAGTTCATCAGGCACTCTATCTATCAGATTTAGGCCCTTAAATCTATTTCTCACTTCCCCTGTATAATCATAAGGGATTTGATTTAGGCCATACCTGAATGGTCTAGCAGTTTTCCCTACTTTCTTCAATTTAAGTCTGAATTTGGTAATAAGGGGTTCATGATCTGTGCCACAGTCAGCTCCTGGTCTTGTTTTTGTTGACTGTATAGAGCTTCTCCATCTTTGGCTGCAAAGAATATAATCAATCTGATTTCGGTGTTGACCATCTGGTGATGTCCATGTGTAGAGTCTTCTCTTGTGTTGTTGGAAGAGGGTGTTTGCTATGACCAGTGCATTTTCTTGGCAAAACTCTATTAGTCTTTGCCCTGCTTCATTCCGCATTCCAAGGCCAAATTTGCCTGTTACTCCAGGTGTTTCTTGACTTCCTACTTTAGCATTCCAGTCCCCTATAATGAAAAGGACATCTTTTTTGGGTGTTAGTTCTAAAAGATCTTGTAGGTCTTCATAAAACCGTTCAACTTCAGCTTCTTCAGCATTACTGGTTGGGGCATAGACTTGGATAACTGTGATATTGAATGGTTTGCCTTGGAGACGAACAGAGATCATTCTGTCGTTTTTGAGATTGCATCCAAGTACTGCATTTCGGACTCTTTTGTTGACCATGATGGCTACTCCATTTCTTCTGAGGGATTCCTGCCCGCAGTAGTAGTTATAATGGTCATCTGAGTTAAATTCACCCATTCCAGTCCATTTTGGTTCACTGATTCATAGAATGTTGATGTTCACTCTTGCCATCTCCTGTTTGACCACTCCCAATTTGCCTTTATTCCTGGACCTGACATTCCAGGTTCCTATGTAATATTGCTCTTACAGCATTGAACCTTGCTTCTATCACCAGTCCCATCCACAACCGGCCATTGTTTTTGCTTTGGGTCCATCCCTTCATTCTTTCTGGAGTTATTTCTCCACTGATCTCCAGTAGCATGTTGGTAACCTACTGATCTGGGGAGTTCCTCTTTCAGTATCCTATCATTTTTCCTTTTCATACTGGTCATGGTGTCGTCAAGGCAAGAATACTGAAGTAGTTTACCATTCCTTTCTCCAGCTGACCACATTCTGTCAGACCTCTCCACCATGACCCCCCTG
Source organism: Cephalophus harveyi (assembly GCA_006410635.1). Lineage (NCBI taxonomy): Eukaryota > Metazoa > Chordata > Mammalia > Artiodactyla > Bovidae > Cephalophus > Cephalophus harveyi. The sequence goes on from SJYT01031630.1 coordinate 41,465, forward strand.
TCTTGGGTTGCCCTGCAGGCATGACTTAGTTTCATTGAGTTAGACAAGGCTGTGGTCCTAGTGTGATTAGATTGACTAGTTTTCTGTGAGTATAGTCTCAGTGTGTCTGCCCTCTGATGCCCTCTTGCAACACCTACCATCTTACTTGGGTTTCTCTTACCTTGGACGTGGGATATATCTTCACAGCTGCTCCAACAAAGTGCAGCCCCTGATCCTTACCTTGTACAAAGGGTATCTCCTCATCNAGTCTCAGTGTGTCTGCCCTCTGATGCCCTCTTGCAACACCTACCATCTTACTTGGGTTTCTCTTACCTTGGACGTGGGATATATCTTCACAGCTGCTCCAACAAAGTGCAGCCCCTGATCCTTACCTTGTACAAAGGGTATCTCCTCATCGCCGACCTTCCTGACCTTCAATGTGGGATAGCTCCTCTAGGCCCTCCTGTGCCCGCGCAGTCACTGCTCCTATAATTCCTGCTAATGATTTTTTGTTGTTATTGTATGGACAAAGATGTTTTTTGCCATTGTCCCAGACCAAATCAACTAAATAAAGGAAATGACTGGAGGAAATTTAACATAAAGGAAATTGTTTTTAGCTTACTAACTTGAATGTGATTCCAACTAAAATTCTAAAAGAATGATTCCAAAGTAACATGGCCTATGTGTACATCTATATTTTCCTTCTAAGTTTTATTGCAAAACAATAGAAAAAGATAACTGTGTAGTCTTGTTTTGCAAGTAGATATAATATTAGTGAATTTTGTGATAAATTTCTCAGTAGTTTGCTAAATAGCTCATATTCAATGCCTGACTCATTAAATATAAATATACTATATGATAGAATGTAATTAGTAGATTCTTCACAAGCCAATCAGATTCCATGTCTAGTATATATCTAAATAATTGTAATATATTTTCAAATTTTACCTATTTTCATTATAGGGGACCTGTCTCTTATACACATCTGTTTTCACAAAGTTAAACAGCATATTTATTTTTTCATCTTTTCCTAATTTTATAATATTCTGTTTATGATGTATAAGTTGAAACCAAGCTATGGAGAGAATCACTGGGGGAAGACTATGACATAAAAATAGGTTTCAAAGGAATAATCATTTTTATGTAAGGAGTTTTTGATTGATAAAATATTTTCACACAGAAAATAATTAAAGATACATTCATTTTTTCTTATAGTAAATGATTATTCCTATTAGAGTCTGATATAAACCAGTATTTCCACAGTAGCAGTATTAGAGCTTCCAATTTAAGACTACAGGATTCAAACTCTTACTTTAGGATTTTCCCATAAAACCAAAGGTCATAGCCAGTAGAACAAAACTTCATTAATTGATGAATTAATGATCTGACTTCTCAGTGGTCTGTTCAAGTTCACAAATTTGTCTCTGCATTACTTCCAAGATTTTTGACAGAAATTACTGATTGCTTCCCTTATTAGGAATACATAAATTATAGATAAAGAGAAGAAATATTATAAATAATTTAATTGGAATTCTAGCAAATATACTTTTTTTAAAAAAAGATGTAGCAAAAATATACTCATCCTACACAGTACTCCAAGCATGTATCTAATTATCTCTAAAATGATTATTCCTGGTTTTTACTCACAATATGGATTTTAAAGTATTTCATATATATTAATATTTTTATGTCAGCACTATATAACCAATGGGCTCCCCTGGTGGCTGAGATAGTAAAGAATCTGCCTGCAATGCAGGAGACCTGAGCTCCAATCCTGGGTTGGGAAGATCCCCTGGAGAAGGGAATGGCTACCTACTCCAGTATCCTGGTCTGGAGAATTTCATGAACAGAGGAGCCTAACAGGTTACAGTGCTACAGCCCATGGGATTGCAGAGAGTAAGACACGACTGAGCGACTCTCACTTCACTTCACATATAACCAATACATATTCAAGCATGGTTCACCATATACTTGTCTGTGTTCTGTGATGGTGCTTACTTGATTTTGATTATTTTTTGGTTCCTATGTGTCAAAATGATGGTACAGTTAACATCACAGGCAGACTATTGTTGTAGGGGGCTTTCTCACTGTAGAATGTTTAGCAGTATCTCTGCTTTCTACCCATTAGATATGAGTAACAAGATCCACTCCGCCACACCCTTAACTGTGATAAAACAAGTGTTTCGCCAGACATTGTCAAATATTCTCATGGGAGGGGCAAAACTGCCCTTTTGAGAATCATTGCTAACACACAGATTTTCAGCTTTGCCCCAGTGCATGTAATTTCCTTCCTTTCTCTACATTCATGGAAACAATAGCTATTGGTCACACACTTTATATATATAAAATGTTTGGCTGAAATACTAGGCTCTGATATGAAAGAACTAAGTGAAAGAGAGATTGACAATTTTTTCATTTACATGCCATTTATCTTACCATCAAATCAATTTTCTGCCTATTTAGAATGAAGACATTAAATATTACAAAGCCTAATCATGTAAACTTTCATTGGGATAAAAGTCAAATCATTAATTAGTCGCATCCTTCACCATTACATCTAAGAAATGCAAGTGAAGTAGAAAAAATTATTCTACCATATTTGGAAAGTTTATAACCTTAGACCTCAGTGCAAGGCTAGTTTTAAGTATTGCCTACCATTGATTTCAATGTATTTAATCCCTGCCAGGGCTTCCCTGGTAGCTCAGCTGGTAAAGAATCTGCCTGCAGTGCAGGAGACCCTGTTTCAATTCCTGGGTCTGGAAGATCCCTTGGAGAAGGCATTGGCTACCCACTCCAGTATTCTCAGGGTTCCCTGATAGCTCAGATGGTAAAGAATCCACCTGCAATGCAAATGACCTGGGTTCAATCCCTGGGATGGGAAGATCCCCTGGAGGAGGGCATGGCAACCCACTCCAGTATTATTGCTGGAGAAGCCCATGGACAGAGCAGCCAGGCAGGCTACAGTCCATGGAGTCACAAACAATTGGACAGTAACGAGCGACTAAGCACAGCACAGCAGTCCCTACAAGTTTCATGAGTGCATTTCCATCTTTACATGTGCTTTCAGAGTAATTGCTATTTTGTAGGAATTTGCCATTTATATAATTAAATTAAGAAAGTTAGTAATTTAAAAGATGGCTAGAATTGAGAATTGACATTATGAAGACTGATGCTACCATCATATATCTTACAGTTTCTTAAACATCTTTCAGGAATAGGGAAAAATGATGAGAAAATAAGTTATTAAAATAGTAGTCTTGTTTCAAAGAGTTTCAACTTTTAAAGTCTAGTGGAATATTAATTGGTAATCTGGTAATTAAGCACTTCAACTCATATGCTGGGACTGCTTTTCAAAGAAATCTGTGGTGTGTATTAGTACTGTGATTTTATATCTTCAAAGGGTTTAATTGACGGGCACTGTGTACAATAATAGCAGCCCTGTCCATGACTGCCTCTGCATTGGCTTCTGTCTGCTAGAGCTCCCCTGTTGTCTTGTGCACCTGTTCTAAATTGACATCCAAATGCTTTTTTCCCTAAGGCTTCCTTTCAAAATATTTGCTTAGAAAGAAAGTGATGCCTACTCCCACTTTTGACATTTTGTAATATTCTTACTGAGGTTTGGGGGCATTAAAATGTCCTTTCAGAAGTGATTGAACTGGCCATACTCTGGTTTCTAGGAGTTTACTGTTAATATATCCATCTAAGGCTTCCTTTCAAAATATTTGCTTAGAAAGAAAGTGATGCCTACTCCCACTTTTGACATTTTGTAATATTCTTACTGAGGTTTGGGGGCATTAAAATGTCCTTTCAGAAGTGATTGAACTGGCCATACTCTGGTTTCTAGGAGTTTACTGTTAATATATCCACCTGGATATATAGGGCAAGATATTAGCTGGCCTGAGGATGAATTAAAAGTATTGACACACACACACACACACACACACACATATATGCAGAAAGTATATGAAATTATACCAATTAAATTTTCAGAGCCCTTGTGCTTTTTCAAAGACTAGGGTATCTCTATAAATCTAAGAATATACAATTGCAAATAGTGCATAAATAAATGAAGAGGGGCCTATAACATTTAGATCTCAGTAAATGAGACACTTGTCAGTCTAGTTAAACTGCTTAAATTGCTTTTGTGTCTAATTTGTACTGAATTTTGCATCTATTCTTTATCAAGCTAACATATTTTCTTTTTTAAAAAATTTGAGAGAGAAATAACACTAAGATAAATAGGCTTTGTGGACCTAATAATATCTTTACAATATATATTTAAGAGATTGTATATATGTATAATTATATATTTGTAGTTTTAGCCAGTCATTTAAAATATTGCTTAAGCAATTCAATTAATCCTTTCCATTAGTCAGTCATCTTTAAAGATATCAAACTTGCCTTGCATTTTGTAGGCTATTGACTTTATTTGCAAATAAGACCAGTTCCACATAGGATGCAAATGTACAGCCAAATATGGTGGACAATTAAGGAAATGCAATTTCAAATATGTTAAAGTATCACCCTTATTGTTAAACAAGATGTCAAAATAATCACAACTCAGAGTTATTCATCTGATTTAAAGATCAATTTAGTGAACATGACTTTGAAAGACAAAGATATAATAAAATAGAGCTTCAGTTCAGTTCAGTCGCTCAGTCATGTCCGACTCTTTGTGACCCCATGAATTGCAGCACGCCAGGCCTCCCTGTTCATTACCATCTCTCAGAGTTCACACTAACTCACATCCATCGAGTCAGTGATGCCATCCAGCCATCTCATCCTCGGTCGTCCCCTTTTCCTCCTGCCCCCAATCCCTCCCAGCATCAGAGTCTTTTCCAAGGAGTCAACTCTTTGCATGAGATGGCCAAAGTACTGGGGTTTCAGCTTTAGCATCATTCCTTCCAAAGAAATCCCAGGGTTGATCTCCTTCAGAATGGACTGGTTGGATCTCCTTGAAGTCCAAGGGACTCTCAAGAGTCTTCTCCAACACCACAGTTCAAAAGCATCAATTCTTCAGCGCTCAGCTTTCTTCACAGTCCAACTCTCATATCCATACATGACCACAGGAAAAACCATAGCCTTGACTAGACGGACCTTAGTCGGCAAAGTAATGTCTCTGCTTTTGAAAATGCTATCTAGGTTGGACAAGACTTTTCTTCCAAGGAGTAAGCGTCTTCTAATTTCATGGCTTCAGTCACCATCTGCAGTGATTTTGGAGCCCAAAAAAATAAAGTCTGACACTGTTTCCACTGTTTCCCTATCAATTTCCCATGAAGTGATGGGACCAGATGCCATGATCTTCGTTTTCTGAATGTTAAGCTTTAAGCCAACTTTTTCACTCTCCACTTTCACTTTCATCAAGAGGCTTTTTAGTTCCTCTTCACTTTCTGCCACCATACATGACCACAGGAAAAACCATAGCCTTGACTAGACGGACCTTAGTCGGCAAAGTAATGTCTCTGCTTTTGAAAATGCTATCTAGGTTGGACATAACTTTTCTTCCAAGGAGCAAGTGTCCAAGTTTGCTGTATAGCAGAAGCTAAAACAATGTTATAAAACAACTGTATTCCAATAAATAATAACAAATAAATAAATGTTGAAAGCATTGTTATTAGATTAGTCTGTAAGACTTTTATTTTCTAATGAAAATCATGTCATTGACTTGTAATAAATATGCAACAGGTATTTCTAAAGTATGTAAATATATACATACAAAATAGTCTCTATGCAATAGATAATAACAATAGCTATTGAGATAATCATTTGAAAGATTTTTCACATGCTTTTATTGTCCCCAGTTAAATTATCTGTCATTTACTATTACCTCAGGAAGCAGAGAAAAAATATATTTACATCTTTGTATTATTTACCTCATGTGCTAGTCAGGGTCCTGTGGAGAAATAGAACCAATATGATATACATATAAGAAGAAATTTATTGTAAGAAAAAGACATACGATTATGGAAACTGAGAAGCCCCATAATCTCCACTCTGTAAACTGGAGCCCAGGAAAGCTGATTGGTGTATATAGAGTCTGAAGGCCTGAGAACCATAGGAGGTGATGGTGTAGATTGCAGTCTGAATCAGAAATCCTGAGAACCAGGAACTTGGAGAACAGTCAAAGATTCAAGTCCCTACTCAGGCAATCAGACAAGAGTCAAATTCTTCCTTCCTTTCTCTCTTTGTTCCTCTTCAGGCCCTTTGTGAATTGGACTGTGTCCATTCACATTGGGGAGGGTAAACCGCTCTACTGAATTTGTGGATTAAAATGTGAATTTCTTTTGAAAACATCCTCACAGACACTCTCAGAAATAATGTTTTGTCAAATATCTGGACACCCTGAGAGCCAATCAAATTGACACCTAAAATTAACCATCCCACCTCACTTTACCAAAGTTCTCTTGGCAAGAATTCAAAGAGTGAGGGCAGATATATTGTACAATTATTCATCTGTCAACATGCTTTTCAGTTCTATGCCTGTCTGACTTCCAGAAGATGATTTCTCAGATTGCATAATACTTTTTTCAAAATAATTAATATCATGACAACACAAAAATAGAGTACAGGTAGCATTGTATTTCCTTATTCCCCCTGTGATATAAAATTGTTTACATTATGATAGATGTGAACTATTTATGTAAAAATTTTGTAAAGTAACTTTAAAGTCATGTTTATCTCCATAATTCAGTGAATGTATGATTCTATTACTTAATGAAAAATGCAATCAAATATACCCATTTTCAGGATGTTTAAATGACATATATTTCCTGATCTAAACAATTTTACAGTCCAGAGTGGTGACAGGATTACTGAAATAATCACTAATATACTTAAAGCACTGACTAATGAGATTGCACTACTGTTTAACAGGATTTGAAGAAACACTTTTTAACATTTGTGTTACCCTTATCAGGGGATAGAAAGCTCCTGCCAACATGTTATGTTTTGTTCATGTTTTATTCTAGCAGTGACTACCTAGAACAGTAGTCACACAGAACTACCCAGCTACAAGGCTGTCTCTTATACACATCTAGATGTGTATAAGAGACAGCTAATATACTTAGTTGCTGGACAAAGTACAAAATATTTTTTTCTTAATATTTATCAGTAGATACACTCTTATTCAATAAAATTGCATAAAAACGCATTCTTAAGTATAGAAAGAAAACTCTCACATATAACTCATAAACTAAAATGTGTGGATACATAGTTATAAAAAGATGAAAATGCATATAAAAAGTAAACCATGAAACATAATGGGTTTCATACATTATTCTTGGACTACCACAAGCTCCTACTTTAGAAAGCCCTAGACAATAATGGAAGTATGACTTTCCCATCAGAAGTGAATAATGCAATTACATTTGATGTGATGTATACTTTAACAGGGATTCAAAATGATGTTTACCAAGATGTCTTTATACCCTTAAGTACTTTCATCCTTCTATGCTGTTCATTAAAAATGTATTTTGTATGACCAGAAACAATATTAAATAACCTCATAAGACTAAAGTTGTGTGGTTCAGTGGCATAATTTTAATTGCCTTAATTCAGAGATAAGTCCTATTTCCCAGGAGGGTACTTGTTTCTATTACTTGATAAAAATGATAAATCTATTAATTTGTATCATTGCAAACAGCAGTTTTATCAGATAGTGTATCAACATATTATATGTGGTGCAACAAAATCCTGGAGGCACAACAAAGTGAAAACATTTATTTAGTAGATTTTGTTCTTATCCTGACTTTTACATTAACATGCAACCTAAATAATCTTTTTCATCATCAAAACCCTTTGGCAAAACAGTAACTAATACTAGATACCTTCACAAAGATGGTTGTATCCATCATTTTAAAGAAAAGAAGAATGAAGTCAGAGTAATGTATTTGAAATATGGAACTCTTGGCAGTGAAAGGACATGCTTAGGAATGTAAGGTTCTGGTATTCTTAAAAGCTGTATTTGATATCAGAGAGCATTGGGAAGATACTTCTAAATATTCTATTTGAATCTTGTCTTTATAATTAAAATGTAAGTTCACATAAAAAGGAAAGAATGTAAATAAACCTAGAAAATTTATACTTGGTCTAAGAAGAAAAAAAAACCTGGAATATGGAAAAATTCAACTGTAAAACATTCTATTATCTTTTTAAACCCTGGGTGACATCTTATGACTTTCTGAGGTGATAGCTACACCTTGAATACCAAGAAACCAGAGAAAGAGTTGAATGAATGAATCCAGTCAGATATAAGATGGAACATGGCAGCTGACTCAGAATCAACACAACAGGGATTCATGGGGAAAATAAAAAACTGGAAAAATACCCCCTCCTTTACTAGCTGCAATCATAGAATTTAGAGGCTGTGAAAAAGCATTATATTTTTATTTGTCCTATAGAGTGCAACACATGTATCCTCCATCAGCAATTGTGATTGTAATAACAGGTGGCATTTGGTATTTCATTTGACAAATATCTATACAGTATTCGCATGGACAAACTATTACAACCATCATGTGTTTTAGTGTGGCAGATTGGAAAGAATTTAAATGAATGTCCCTTTAGAAATCAAGTGGTATTAAATTGGGGAAATGGCTTTACTCACTCTAAAGGGGACACTTTAAGGAGAAAAATGGCACCTATAGTCCTCTGTTTCAGTATTCTTTCAAGCAACTGATTTGAAGATGTTACGTTATGACTAGCCATCAGTACCAAACCTTCATGTTGGCATCAATATGATTTTAATGGAGAGAATGTCATTGTTTACAAATAAATGAGTTATATAACAAAGCCAGAAACCCTCCATAGGTACCCAAAACCTACTGCACAGTATGTGCTTTGTAAACCTTAGTAAATAAGTAACAGCCATAATAAAAAGAATAATACCCAATGCCCGAAGAACACATATAGTTGGGACTCTTGACTATGTAGTGTTGAGTAGAGATGGGAAGGAAGAAACAACTTTTAGATAACGTTTAGTCCAACTCTCTAAAATCGGCCTTGATACTCATCTCTTCTCTTAAAATTTTAAAATATTTTTTGATTTCCCTTTTAATGTCTGATTATGTGTGAAATCCAGTGAGCTGTGTATGACCAATGGTGACTCTGAGAGAGGCACTGATGGCCTAAGACTTGAGAGTGGGTTTATGGGGGATTCAGTTGGAGAAGGCAATGGCACCCCACTCCAGAACCCTTGCCTGGAAAATCCTATGGACACAGGAGCCTGGTAGACTGCAGTCCATGGGGTTGCTGAGGGTCAGACACGACTGAGCGACTTCACTTTCACTTTCACTTTACTAAATGATAGGCATTCTTACATTGTAAAAATCTATGCCTGAGTTTTTTTCCTACAAGGCAGTCAGCAACAGGTAAAATATTACAATTCCTTGGAAACATCAATAAGCAATATAGTATTACCTGTGGTCATGATAGGGCATCAGTTCAGTTCAGTCACTCAGTTGTGTCTGACTCTTTGTGACCTCATGAATCACAGCACGCCAGGCATCCCTGTCCATCACCAACTCCCGGAGTTCACTCAAACTCATGTCCATCGAGTCGGTGATGCCATCCAGCCATCTCATCCTCTGTCATCCCCTTCTTCTCCTGCCCCTAATCCCTCCCAGCATTAGGGTCTTTTCCAATGAGTCAACTCTTCGCATGAGGTACTGGAGTTTCAGCTTCAGCATCAGTCCTTCCAATGAACACCCAGGACTGGACTCCTTTAGAATGGACTGGTTGGATCTCCTTGCAGTCCAAGGGACTCTCAAGAGTCTTCTCCAACACCACAGTTCAAAAGCATCAATTCTTCAGCGCTCAGCTTTCTTCACAGTCCAACGCTCACATCCATACAATACCACTGGAAAAACCATAGCCTCTACTAGACGGACCTTAGTCGGCAAAGTAATGTCTCTGCTTTTGCATAGGCTATCTAGGTCGGTCATAACTTTCCTTCCAAGGAGTAAGCGTCTCTTAATTTCATGGCTGCAGTCACCATCTGCAGTGATTTTGAAGCCCCCAAAATAAAGTCTGACACTGCTTCCACTGTTTCCCCATCTATTTGCCATGAAGTGGTGGGACCAGATGCCATGATTTTCGTTTTCTGAATGTTGATCTTTAAGCCAACTTTTTCACTCTCCACTTTCACTTTCATCAAGAGGCTCTTTAGTCTTTCTTCACTTTCTGCCATAAGGGTGATGTCATCTGCGTATCTGAGGCTATTGATATTTCTCCCTGCAATCTTGATTCCAGCTTGTGCATCTTCCAGCCCAGCGTTTCTCATGATGTACTCTGCATATAAGTTAAATAAGCAGGGTGACAATATACATGCATAATTGTGCTTAAAAGAAGAAACTAGACATAAGCTGATGATGCTTTTAGTTTCTTGGAATTAATACTCTAGAAAAGCTTGTCTGTGAACAACAATATACAATTTCCTAAACAGGAGGACATTGTGTTTTTTTTTTCTTTGAAACTCAAATATAGTTGCATTCCCACTGTCTTATTATTCACGGGTTTCCTCTATGTAAAGCCCATATTCAACTTAGCATATTTGCACAAAGGGTAAGAGTGTGTTGTAGATGATACTCACTGAAACTCCATCTCAGAAGAGATCTTTTTTGTAGAGCTTTAGTTCCTGTGTCCTGACAGAGTTACAATGTCTTCTTAGAGACACATTGTAATGACATCTCAATGATGCTTCTTAATGAAAATAAAATTGACATTTATAGTGGATCCTTAATAGCACTGACTAATGAGATTGCACTACTGTTTAACAGGATTTGAAGAAACACTTTTTAACATTTGTGTTACCCTTATCAGGGGATAGAAAGCTCCTGCCAACATGTTATGTTTTGTTCATGTTTTATTCTAGCAGTGACTACCTAGAACAGTAGTCACACAGAACTACCCAGCTACAAGGTGGTGGGTGTTCAGATGCATGCAGATGGAACAGAGGAATGAACTCAAGGGAATGAATAAGTCAGCAGAGTACAGGATATACCAATGCTCAATATTTTCAAATCATTTCAGACACCCCTGTCCTTTTTCAGACTACCAGGTGTTATAGCCTGATGCTATTTAGAGATTCTGCAGGAAGAGACCATGATACAGCACAAAATGCTCTGAATGTAGTTCAGGTTTTGTCTCTCATAGCAGTTCACATTTCCCTTGAGGAGACATTTTGGTTTGTTCATTTTCATTGTTTTTTGTTTGTTTTGTTTTGTCATCAGCCAGGGAAACTCAGAAATTGAGTTATCGTTGGAAGGCTCATAATAGGAAGATAACTACATGAGTAAGAAAATATATGCCCATAGGTGAGAGAGACTGAAACTCCCTGACTCTCCTCTAGGTTCTAGGTCATGGCCACCTGAGTGTTTGGGAGAAACAAAACAAAAAAAATTTAACAGGAGTGACAACAATAAAAATAAGACAAAAAAATAAGAAGCTAACAATATATTGCAAATGTGAATATTATATGTCAACTAAAAGCTCCATACCATTTTCAAGCATATCGTAGTGGGAAAAATTATGTTTGTCATTAGTTACAAAAATGATATTTGGAGATAAACCTATCTTTGATATAAATTAGGAAAGAAGAGTTACAGAGGTACAATTTTCTACCAAAGACTGCCGCTGCTGCTGCTGCTGCTAAGTTGCTTCAGTCGTGTCCGACTCTGTGCGACCCCACAGATGGCAGCCCATTGGGCTCCGCCATCCCTGGGATTCTCCAGGCAAGAACACTGGAGTGGGTTGCCATTTCCTTCTCCAATGCATGAAAGTGAAAAGTGAAAGTGAAGTCGCCCAGTCGTGTCTGACTCAGCGACCCCATGGACTGCAGCCTACCAGGCTCCTCTGTCCATGGGAGTTTCCAGGCAAGAGTACTGGAGTGGGGTGCCATTGCCTTCTCTGCTACCAAAGACTAGTTAAACAATTTCAACCAAACCTTTGCTCCTGTGATTTTTATACCAACAGATCTGTCCTTGAAAAGGCCCGAGTGTGCATGAATGCTCACTCACTTCAGTCATGTTTGACTCTTTGCACCCCTGTGAACTGGAGTTCTCTAGGCTCCTCTGGTCCATGGGATTGTCCAGTCAAGAATGCTGGAGAGGGTTGCTGTGCCCTCCTCCAGGGGATCTTCCCTACCCATGGATTGAACCCACCTCTCCTGCATTGCAGGTGGATTCTTTACTGCTGAGCCCCTGGGGAAGTCCCTGGAAGGCCCTAGTCCCACTAATTTCACTCATTTAACTAATAACTCTAAGTGTTAGAAAGGTGGTTTAAAGAACTTTGTTTACCCAATTATCAAAATCCTTTCCTTTAAACTGGGGCTTTATTATTACAAAAGTTCTCATAAATTGGGATGATTTTTTATTAGTTTTATAAGTTTTTTTTTTTTTTTTTTTTCAGTAACTGCCACTCTAGACCTCCTTTCCTAAAGCATTGCAAGGCTATAGACTCATGTTAGTTCCTAATTATAACTGCCACATTTTACTCTCATGTATTGAGAAACCTGGAACAAGATGACATTTTGCCGTATTTATGGAGTGGTCATCAGACTGTGAGTCAATTGGAAAGAACTGCATGTAGAAAAGTGCTTCTGATGATACCTCCATGTCCTTGTCACAATATCATGTAATAGCTGCATGGTGTGAATGGAATCACAACAGAGAAAACTGTATCTTTATATGTCCTAAAGTAGGATAAAAGCTTTTTTTTTAACTTAAAAATCAATAACTCTACAGAGATTTATGATGAATACGACAGAGGCAAGTCCTACATTCTTTCTGGCACCCTCTATGAATAGTAACAAAACCAGTTATCAAGTGAATTGTAGGTATCTGGAATACCTAGGTGTCAGGACCTAGAATAACATGAGGTGAAGTGGCTCAGTGGTGTCCGACTCTTTGCAACCCCATGAACTGTAGCCTACCAGGCTCCTCAGTCCATGGAATTTTCCAGGCAAGAACACTGGAGTGGGTTGCCATTTCCTTCTCCAGGGGATCTTCCCAACCCAGGGATTGAACCATGGTCTTCCACATTGCAGGCAGATGCTTTAACCTCTGAGCCACCAGGGAAGCCCCTAGAATAACATAGTTATTCTAATTTTTAAAATCACCAAAACCCCAACTTATTCTTTTCAAGGATTATCCTGAGGAAGCTGGGCACCTCAATAAAGTACTTGTTTAAGCATTTGAGCTTAAATGGTGTTACTTGAAAAAGATTTTATCATGCCTATAGAATATTCTGTAGCCAACCTCAATGAAAATGTACATGGATCACATATTTATGTCATATCCTTTGAATTCTCAAAGTGTCAAGTTTGTCATGTACATTCTTAACGTTTAGATATTTCCATAAATAATACAGGATTTTACTTGTGTTTCAAGACCAAGTAATGTAGAAGAGATGGCAACCCACTCCAGGGCTCTTGTCTAGAAAATTCCATGGATGGAGGAGCTTGGTAGGCTACAGTCCATAGGGTTGCAAAGAGTCAGACACGACTGAGCGACTTCACTTTCACTTTCACTTTCAAGACCAAACCATAACGGCTTCATTTTGAATTATTTGCCTTCTAGTGCACTACGCGCGGTCCGCTGCGAGAGCCTGGCCGGCGCACTAGGCGCGGTGCGCTGCGAGAGCTGGGCGGTGCACTACGAGCGGCTGGGAGGAGCTGCCCCACATCCGAGGTCGGGGACAGCAGCCTAGAGTGCCAGGCTGCGACGGCGCAGGAATGGCCGAGAGGAGCTACCTGTACTGAGGTCAGTGGCAGCCCGGGAGGAGACACCTGGCGTCCAAGGTCAGGGCGGCAGCTGGGTGGAGCTACCCCGCATCCGAGGTCAGTGGCGGCCGGGAGGAGACACCCCGTGTCCGAGGTCAGGGGCGGCCGGGAGGAGACACCCCGCGTCCGAGGTCAGGGCGGCGGCCGGGAAGAGCTGCCCCACGTCCGAGGCCAGTGACGGCCGGGAGGGGACACCCGGCGTCTGAGGTCAGGGCGGCAGCTGGGTGGAGCCACCGCGCATCCGAGGCCAGTGGCGGCCGGGGGGAGACACCCCGCGTCCGAGGTCAGGGGGGCGGCCGGGAAGAGCTGCCCCACGTCCGAGGCCAGTGACGGCCAGGAGAAGACACCCGGCGTCTGAGGTCAGGGTGGCAGCTGGGTGGAGCCACCGCGCATCCGAGGCCAGTGGCGGCCGGGGGGAGACACCCCTCATCCGAGGTCAGGGGCAGTCGGGAGAAGCCACCTCGAGCTTGAGGCCAGGGGCAGTGACCCCGGGGAGCCACCACAAGCCTGAGGCCAGGGGTGGCAGCTGGGAGGGGCCATCTCTTGCCCGGAGCCAGGGGCAGTGACCCTGAGCCTGAGCCGGAGGCCAGAGGCGGCAGCTGAGAGGAGCCACCCACGCCCGAGGCCAGGGCCGCGGCCGGGAGGGGCAAGCCAAGGATCAGCAGGAGGGCCTAGAGGATCTATCCCACGTTGAAGGTCAGGAACGGCCCCTCCTCCAAGGTAAGGAGCAGCGGGTGTGCTTTGCTAAAGCAGCCGTGAAGAGATACCCCACACCCAAGGTAAGAGAAACCCAAATAAGATGATAGGTGGTGAAAGAGGGCATCAGAGGGCAGACATACTGAAACCATAATCACACAAAACTAGTCAATCTGATCACACTAGGACCACAGCCTTGTCTAACTCAATGAAACCAAGCCATGCCTGCAGGGCAACCCAAGACAGGCGGGTCATGGTGGAGAGGGCTGACAGAACATGGTCCACTGGAGAAGGGAATGGCAAGCCACTTCAGTAGTCTTGCCTTGAGAACCCCATGAACAGTATGAACAGGCAAAATGATAGGATACCAAAAGAGGAACTCCCCAGGTCATTAGGTGCCCAATATGCTACTGGAGATCAGTGGAG
>SJYT01031632.1:0-13403 GCA_006410635.1 Cephalophus harveyi
CTTTTTAATATGCTGTCTAGGTTGGTCATAACTTTTCTTCCAAGGAGTAAGCATCTTTTAATTTCATGGTTGCAGTCACTATCTGTGGTGATTTTGGAGCCCCTAAATAATAAAGTCTGTCACTATATCCACTGATTCCCCATCTATTTGCCATGAAATGATGGGACCAGATGCCATGATCTTAGCTTTCTAAATGTTGAACTTTATGCCAACATTTTCATTCTTCTCTTTCACTGTCATCAAGAGGCTCTTCAGCTCTTCTTTCCTGTCTACTATAAGGGTGGTGTTATCTGCATATCTGAGGTTATTGATATTTCTGTGGGAAATCTTGATTCCAGCTTGTGCTTCATCCAGCCCAGCATTTCTCATGATGTACTCTGCATATAAGTTAAATAAGCAGGGTGACAATATGCAGCCTTGATATACTCCTTTCCAGATGTGGAAACAGTCGACTGTTCCATGTCAAGTTCTAACTGTTCCTTCCTGACGTGCATACAGATTTCTAAAGAGGCAGGTCAGGTGGTCTGGTATTCCCATCTCTTGAAGAATTTTCCACAGTTTTTTTCTGATCCACACAGTCAAAGGCTTTGGAATAATCAATAAAGCAAAATTAGATGTTTTTCAGGAACTCTGTTGCTTTTTCAATGATCCAACAGATGTTGGCAATTTGATCTCAGGTTCTTCTGCCTTTTCTAAAACCAGCTTGAACATCTGGAAGTTCATGGCTCATGTATTGTTGAAGCCCACCTTGGAGAATTTTGAACATTACTTTGCTAGCGTGTCAGATAAATGTAATTGTGTGATAGTTTGAGCAATCTTTGGCATGGCCTTTCTTTGGGATTGGAATGAAAACTGGCCTTTTCCAGCCCTGTGGCAACTGCTGAGTTTTCCAAATTTGTGGGCATATTGAGTGCAGCACTTTCACAGCATCATCTTTCAAGATTTGAAAAAGCTTCATTGGAATTCCATCACCTCCACTAGCTTTGTTCATAGGGATGCTTCCTAAGGCCCACTTGACTTTGCATTCCAGGCAACTGGCTCTAGGTGAGTGATCACACCATTGTGGTTATCTGACTCATGAAGATCTTTTTTGTATAGTTCTTCTGTGTATTCCTCCCACCTCTTCTTATATCTTCTGCTTCTGTTAGGTTCATATCATTTCTGTCCTTTATTGTGCCCATGTTTGCATGCAATATTCCCTTGGTATCTCTAATTTTCTTGAAGAGATCTCTAGTCTTTCTCATTCTATTATTTTCCTCTATTTCTTTGCACTGATCACTGAGGAAGGCTTTCTTATCTCTCCTTGCTATTCTTTGGAACTCTGCATTCAAATGGGTATATCTTTCCTTTTCTCTCCTGCTTTTCACTTCTCTTCTTTTCACAGCTATTTGTAAGGCCTCCTTAGACAACCATTTTGCTTTTTTCATTTCTTTTTATTGGGGATGGTCTTGATCCCTGTCTCCTGTACAATGTCATGAACCCCTGTCCATAGCTCATCAGGGCCTCTGTCTACCAGATCTAATTCCTTGAATCTATTTCTCACTTCCATTGTATAATTGTGGTGTTTTACATGGTTTAGTCACTAAGACGTGTCTGACTTGTTGAGACCCCATGGACTATAGCCTGCCAGGCTCCTCTGTCCATGGGATTCTCCAGACAAGAATACTAGAGTGGGTTGCCATTTCCTTCTCCGGGGGATCTTCCCAACTCAGGAATCAAACTCGGGTCTCCTTCATTGCAGGCGGATTCTTTATCAACTGAGCCATGAGGGAGGCCCTAATATAATATATAATTGTAAAGGATTTGATTTAGGTCATGCCTGCATGTTCTAATGGTTTTCCCTCCTTTCTTCAATTTAAGTCTAAATTTGGCAATAAGGAATTCATGATCTGAGCCACAGTCAACTTTCGGTCTTATTTTTGCTGATCATATAGAGCATCTCCATCTTTGATTGCAAAGAATATAATCAATCTGATTTCTATAGCTTACATGGTAGGAATTAAAATTATTATCATTGTGGTCCTATAACTTCCTTTTCCGTCTTTGCTTCTGTTTGTATTTTGCTCTTCCTCTTTTTCTTTATTTCTTCTTTCTGCAAAGTTATATCTATAATGTGTTCATGAAAATCTTCCCATTGAATTAACAATATATCTATAAGGGCTTAACCAGTGGCTTAGTGGTAAAAAAAAAAATCTGCCTGTAATGGAGGAGACTTGACTTCGGTCCCTGGGTCAGGATAGTCCCCTGGGAGAGGACATGGCAACCCACTCCAGAATTGTTGCCTGGAGAATCCCATGGACAGAGGAGCCTGTCAGATTACAGTTCATAGGGTAACAAAGAGTCAGACATGACTGAAGTGATTGAGCATGCATGCACTATTAAAATAAGTTATCTGTATATATCAGATTATCAAGAGTTACAGGAGTACACTGCTGACACACTATACATCCTTTTTTTGCTGGCTTCATTTTTAGTTAGAAAGATGACAGGTTGGTATGGTAAAGCCATTTCAAACACAGTTCTGTATCTTATATTTTAATTTTATCTGAAATCTATGAAAACAAAAGATTAACATACATCAAATTGAAATGAAAAATGAAATTATTTTCCTTCTAGATAAGTATAAGGCAAAATCACTGCAGATGGTGACTGCAATCATGAAATTAAAAGATACTTACTCCTTGGAAGAAAAGTTATGACCAACCTAGACAGCATAATAAAAAATAGAGATGTTACTTTGCCAACAAAGGTCCATTTATTCAAAGGTATGGTTTTTCCAGTAGTCATGTATGGATGTGAGGGTTGGACTATAAAGAAAACTGAGTGCCGAAGAATTGATGCTTTTGAACTGTGATGTTGGAGAAGACTCTAGAGAGTCCCTTGGACAGAAAGGAGATCCAACCAGTCCATTTTAAAGGAAATCAGTCCTGAATATTCATTGGAATGACTGATGCTGACGTTGAAACTCTAATAATTGGGCCACCTGATGTGAAGAACTGACTCATTTGAAAAGACGCTGATGCTGGGAAAGATTGAAGGCAGGAGGAGAAGGGGACGACAGAAGATGAGATGGTTGGATGGCATCACCGACTCAATGGACATGAGTTTGAGTAAACTCCAGGAGTCGGTGACGGACAGGGAAGCCTGGCTTGCTGCAGTCCATGGGATCACAAAGAATCGGACAGAACTGAGTGACTGAACTTAACTGAAGCATATGCTTTAGCAATTAGCCTTTTAAATAGATACATCAGATCAAAGGCAGATTTCACATACAGCTCTCCACCTAATAAATGGTCTATTTTGTAAGGAGTTTAGCATACATGAGGATTAATAAGTTAAAAAGATCAAGTTACTCTTTACTGTCTGTTGTATAAAGTATTCAAGCGAAACTTGTCATGTGTTATATTTTTATATTGTTGGTTCAATTGCATTTAAAAATGTAGACGTTTTTCAAATGTGGGAGGAGGATTCCATTACTCCATCTTGAATGCAAAAGCCTATAAACCATAAAACTGAAAAATTCAATAAATCAACTGAAGAAATCTGCTGAGACAATATATCACTGATTTTATGCCCCTTTAAGTATATATAAAATACTGGATTCTAGGGATATCATTATATAAAGTAATTTTCTAGTATATTCATTAAACCAACTATTATTTTTGTTCATTTTAGACATTCTCTGTTATACACACAGGACTTAAGATATGTGATGTGCTTGATTTGATGTTGGTAGGTAATCTTCTCCCGTCTGGTGTCACACATAACCATGCCTAAGTGGCATTTTTTGGGGGAACGTCTAAGAGATGATTTTCATTATGCTAACATCATTTTATGTATTTGATTCTTTAGTAGTGCATTACTCCTCCCATAAGGTTAGATTCAAGGAACCATATACCAATCTGTAGAGTGGGTAGCATATTAAAAAGAAAAAGAATAAGAAATACTGCCAAGAATGCATATTCATTTTAAAGTGTCATTTCAACACTTTCAAATACTCATTTCATTTCATCTTAATTTTAAATCATCAGTTACTGGATACATTATATGGAGATTTCAATGTTTCTCAGTTGATATATTGTGCTTTACCTTTTCAACTTATGTATTAAGGTTTATTGAGTTTTCTGTAGATAAAATTTTGATGCTTTGATTCACTGTTAAATAAAATACAAGGATTTTCATTAAGTGACATAAAAGCAACTTTGAGAAGTGAAGTTTTTTTAAAGCGTATTTTCCTCTCATTCTCTTGGTGTTACCACAAATCACAGGAAAAAAAATAACATTTATTATTATTTTTTAATTTTCCAGACAGAATAATCAAGTAGTGGGATTTTTTGTCCAAGGTTAGGTATATTGTTCTTTTTCTCTTCATTTATGATTATGATTTCATCACTCTCAATTTGGCTGATAAGTGTGATTTCCAGTTGCTCAAATAAAATTTCCATCAATAAAAACACAATTCGTTCAAGCTTTAATTAAGCTAAAGGATAAAATCATATCTATGTCTGGAATATGGCAATTCCATCATTTACATTTTTCCTGTTTAGGTAGAGAAACTAACAACAACAACAAAAAAGGATAATCTTATAATAACTTAAGAAACTCTTTTGTTCACAAATTTGCAGAAAGCAGACTTATAATGATGTATCACTGTTTGAGGTTCTTATTTTGATCATTTCAGAAATTATGATGCTGTCATGATCATAATTATTAATTCTCCTGGTGAAATATGCTTTTGTATGAAAGCCAAAAATCTTTTAAGAAAATTGATTAAATGGTCCTTCAAATTGTCTTATGCTTTTGGACATATTTTTCTTTCAGCTGTAGTTTTACCAATGTCCTTACTAAGATACTGAATGCATCACACTAAAATTAACTTTAGTGACAAATGTTCAAAAATTAATTCTAAGTAATTTATGCATATTCACTATTGAATATATACTATGTACTTGACATTCAGCTCTGTGAACTAAAGGATATATTTATGATCAAGTTAAAGAGATCAATTAGCATGCAAAAAGCAAACATTAATTATAACAGTATCAACTGTAAGAATCCATATTTGGGATTCAAAATTTGTAACATCAGTATTAGAAAAGTCTTCATCAAGGAATTAAACACTGCTGTCATAAAAATACAAAACACTTGCTAAAACTTTAGTAACATAAATGAGGCACAATCTTTTAATCCTCTATTACTTAAATCATTGAAGTAACATTTGAAGTGGCTCCTCGATGATTTAACCACCAACACATTTTCTATACTACTTCTAGAGGTTTTAATATCAAAAATTGATAATGTCATGTCATTTCAGGTACTCTGTTGTCTGTCTGCTATCTGATGAAATCCAAACTTTAAAGTGAAAAACATAAAAGGTATTTCCATCTTCAGTTCAGCTCAGTTCAGTTCAGTCGCTCAGTCATGTCCGACTCTTTGTGACCCCATGAATCGCAGCACGCCAGGCCTCCCTGTCCATCACCAACTCCCGGATGTCACTCAGACTCATGTCCATCAAGTCCGTGATGCCATCCAGCCATCTCATCCTCTGCCGTCCCTTTCTCCTCCTGCCTCCAACCCCTCCCAGCATCAGAGCCTTTTCCAATGAATCAACTCCTCACATGAGGTGGCCAAAGTATTGGAGTTTCAGCTTTAGCATCATTCCTTTCAAAGAAATCCCAGGGCTGATCTCCTTCAGAATGGACTGGTTGGATCTCCTTGCAGTCCAAGGGACTCTCAAGAGTCTTCTCCAACACCACAGTTCAAAAGCATCAATTCTTCAGTGCTCAGCCTTCTTCACATGCAGCCTAAATTTTTACTTCTGGCTTATGTGCAATTCCCTTGCTTACTCCTGAAGACTCAGCTAAAATGGCATTTCCATTGATAAAACTTGCTTGGCTCCACAACCTAGGTTTTGTAACTATCTTCAGTTTCTCAACTTTTGAGTAAGATCTAGAATGGACTATGCAGAGTTCCAAAGAATAGTAAGGAGAGATAAGAAAGCCTTCCTCGGTGAATAATGCAAAGAAATAGAGGAAAACAACAGAATGGGAAAAACTAGAGATCTCTTCAAGAAAACTAGAGGTACCAAGGGAATATTTCATGCAAAAATGGGCTCAAAAAAGGACAGAAATAGTAGGGACTTAACAGAAGCAGAAGATATAAGAAGAGGTGGCAAGAATACACAGAAGAACTGTACAAAAAAGATCTTCACGGCCCAGATAATCACAATGGTGTGATCACTCACCTAGAGCCAGACATCCTGGAATGTGAAGTCAAGTGGGCCTTAAGAAGCATAACTATGAACAAAGCTGGTGGAGGTGATGGAACTCCAGTTGAGCTCTTTCAAATCCTGAAAGATGATGCTGTGAAAGTGCTGCATTCAATATGCCAGCAAATTTGGAAAACTCAGCAGTGGCCACAGGACTGAAAAGGTCAGTTTTCATTCTAATCCCAAAGAAAGTCAGTGCCAAAGTATGCTCAAACTACCACAAAATTGTACTTATCTCACATCCTAGAAAAGTAATGCTCAAAATTCTACAACCTGGACTTCAGCAATACATGTGCTGTGAACTTCCAGATGTTCAAACTGGTTTTAGAAAAGGTAGAGGAACCAGAGTTCAAATTGCCAACATCTGCTGGATCATCAAAAAAGCAACAGGTTTCCTGAAAAACACTTATTTTTGCTTTATTGATTATGTCAAAGCCTTTGATTGTGTGGATCAGAAAAAAACTGTGGAAAATTCTTCCAGAGATGGGAATACCAGACTACCTGACCTGCCTCTTGAAAAATCTGCATGTGTTCATGAAGCAACAGTTAGAACTGGACATGGAACAACAGACTGGTTCTAAATCTGGAAAGGAGTATGTCGAGGCTGTATACTGTCACCCTGCTTATTTAACTTATATGCAGAGTACATCATGAGAAATACTGGACTGGATGAAGTACAGGCTGGAATCAAGATTTCTTGGAGAAATATCAATAACCTCAGATATGCAGTTGATACTATCCTTATGGCAGAAAGCAAAGAAGAACTAAAGAGCCTCTTAATGAAAGTGAAAGAGGAGAGTAAAAAAGTTGGCTTAAAACTAAACATTCAGAAAACANGGTCTACTCAAATATCTATGGAATCCAAATTCCAATAAATTCCCTGCTGAGGAGGCATAATAATATAGAAAACAAGAAGAAAAATATACCTGGAACTTTTTTTTCCATAAAAACTTAATACCCTTAATATGGGTATTTATATAACATATCAGAACACCTGAACAGAAATCAGTTGAGTTCAGTTCAGTCACTCAATCATGTCTGACTCCTTGTGACCCCATGAATTGCAGCATGCCAGGCCTCCCTGTCCATCACCAACTCCCAGAGTTCACTCAAACTCATGTCCATCAAGTTGGTGATGTCATCCAGCCATCTCATCCGCTGTCATCCCCTTCTCCTCCTGCCCACAATCCCTCCCAGCATCAGAGTCTTTTCTAAAGAGTCAACTCTTCACATGAGGTGGTCAAAGTATTGGAGTTTCAGCTTTAGCATCAGTTCTTCCAAAGAACACCCAGGACTGATCTCTTTAGAATGGACTGGTTGGATCTCCTTGCAATCCAAGGGACTCTCAAGAGTCTTCTCCAACACAACAGCTCAAAAGCATCAATTCCTTGGTGCTCAGCTTTCTTCACAGTCCAACTCTCACATCCATACATGACTACTAGAAAAACCATAGCCTTCATTAGATGGACCTTTGTTGGCAAAGTAATATCTCTGCTTATGAATATGCTATCTATCTAGGTTGGTCATAACTTTCCTTCCAAGGGGTAAGTGTCTTTTAAATTCATGGCTGCAATCACCATCTGCAGTGATTTTGGAGCCCAAAAAGATAAAGTCTGACATTGTTTCCACTGTTTCCCCATCTATTTCCCATGAAGTGATGTCATTACTTTGCCAATAAAGGTCCATCTAGTCAAAGCTATGGTTCTTCCAGTAATCATATATGGATGTGAGAGTTGGACTACAAAGAAAGCTGAATGCCAAAGAATTGATGCCTTTCAACTGTAGTGTTGGAGAAGACTCTTGAGAATCCCTTGGACAACAGGGAGATCAGTTGTTGACCAGTCCATCCTAAAGTAAAATAGCCTTGAATATTCATTGGAAGGACTGATGCTGAGGTTGAAAGTCCAGTACTTTGGCTATCTGATGCAAAGAACTGACTCACTTGAAAAGACACTGATGCTGGGAAAGATTGAAGGCAGAAGGAGAAGGGGATGACAGAGGATGAGATGGTTGGATGGCATCACCAACTCAATGGACGTGAGTTTGTGTAAAGTCTGCTAGTTGGTGATGGACAGGGAGGTCTTGTTTGCTGCAGTCCATGTGGTTGCAAAGAGTCAGACATGACTGACCATCTGAACTGAACTGATAATAGACTGTATAGTCCATGGAATTCTCCAGGCCAGAATACTGGAGTGGGTAGCTGTTCCCCTCTCCAGGGAATCTTCCCAACCCAGGGATTGAAATTTGGTCTCTTGCATTGCAGGTGGATTTTTTACCAGCTAAGCTACAAGGGAAGCCCTATATTAAAGTACATATAGCATATATTACACGCTAATATAGAATACACAGAAGAACTGTACAAAAAAGATCTTCAAGACCAAGATGATCACGATGGTATGATCACTCACCTAGAGCCAGACATCTTGGAATGTGAAGTCAAGTGGGCCTTAGAAAACATCACTACAACGAAGCTAGTGGAGGTGATGGAATTCCAGTTGAGCTAATTCAAATCCTGAAAGACGATGCTGTGAAAGTGCTGCACTCAATATGCCAGCAAATTTGGAAACCTCAGAAGTGGCCACAGGACTGGAAAAGGTCAGTTTTCATTCCAATCCCAAAGAAAGGCAATGCCAAAGAATGTTCAAACTACTGCACAATTGCACTCATCTCACACGATAGTAAAGTAATGCTGAAAATTCTCCAACCCAGGCTTCATCAATATGTGAACCGTGAACTTCCAGATGTTCAAGCTGGTTTTAGAAAAGGCGGAGGAACCAGAGATCAAATTGCAAATATCTACTGGATCATCAAAAAAGCAAGAGAGTTCAAATAAAACATCTATTTCTGCTTTATTGACTATGCCAAAGCCTTTGACTGTGTGGATCACAATAAACTGTGGACAATTCTTCAAGAGATGGGAATACCAGACCACCTGACCTTCCTCTTGAGAAACCTATATGCAGGTCAGGAAGCAACAGTGAGAACTGGAAATGGAATAACAGACTGGTTCCAAATAGGAAAAGGAGTACATCAAGGTTGTATATTGTCACCCTGCTTATGTAACTTATATGCAGAGTACATCATGAGAACAGCTGGGCTGGAAGAAGCACAAGCTGGAATCAAGATTGCCGGGAGAAATATCAATAACCTCAGATATGCAGATAACACCACCCTTATGGCAGAAAGTGAAGAGGAACTAAAAAGCCTCTTGATGAAAGTGAAAGAGGAGAGTGAAAATTTGGCTTAAAGCTCAACAGTCAGAAAACGAAGATCATGGCATCTGGTCCCATCACTTCATGGGAAATAGATGGGGAAACAGTGGAAACAGTGTCAGACTTTACTTTTCTGTGCTCCAAAATCATTGCAGACGGTGATTACAGCCAAGAAATTAAAAGACGCTTACCCCTTGGAAGAAAAGTTATGACCAACCTAGATAACATATTTAAAGGCTGCCAACAAAAGTTTGTCTAGTCAAGGCAATGGTTTTTCCAGTGGTCATATATGGATGTGAGATTTGGACTGTGAAGAGCACCAAAGAATTGATGCTTTTGAACTGTTGTGTTGGAGAAGACTGTTGAGAGTCCCTTGGACTCCAAGGAAATCCAACCAGTCTAGACTAAAGGAGATCAGCTCTGGGTGTTCTTTGGAAGGAATGATGCTAAAGCTGAAACTCCAGTACTTTGGCCACCTCATGTGAAGAGTTGACTCATTGGAAGAGACTCTGATGCTGGAGAGTTTGGGGGCAGGAGGAAAAGGGAATGACAGAGGATGAGATGGCTGGATGACATCACTGACTCATGAGTTTGAGTGAACTCCAGGAGATGGTGATGGACAGGGAGGCCTGGTGTGCTGCAGTTCATGGGGTCGCAAACAGTCAGATATGACTGAGCAACTGAACTGAACTGAACTGAATATATGGACATATTTATGTGTTTCTTTGAGTTCAAGGACCATCTGTGGTACAGGATGACTGAGAACACATTCACCTTCCTTTTACTCTTGGATTTCTCCTTATTATCTAACATCTTAATAAATAACTTCTGGTGATGATCTCATTTGTGGGAACAAGTTTCTCTTTAAAGTGGCTCAGATCGAGCCTAAGAGGAATGAAGATACAAGAAAGATGAAAGGACCATATTCTAATATCATCTACTTTCAAATATGCCTGCTTTCATAGCACTTTATGTAGAATTTGGAGAGCTGTGGGAAGTAATCTATGTATCAAATAATTTCATTAAAGATACTTTAAGCACAAATTTACTATTTAAAATGTTACTTGAGTAGGATATTCTGTTACTATTTTATTTTGAAAACTTTCAGTTAGCCCTCAAATCTTCAAAGCAGAACTTATGATTAATATAAATTTGGAGCATATGAATTTAAAAGTAAAATATATTTTAAAAGTATGTAATGAATATTTCCTTGTAAGAAAGAACCAAAAGTAAAATATCTGACCTTAAAATCTGGGAAGGTATATTTCCTATTATCCAGGTCTAGTGAACTAACTCCTATCCTAGAAATAAAATAGGGAACAGCCAACTAAAAATCAATTCACCATGTATGAGGCTGCCAGTTCCAGAACGAGCAAGAGCAGATATAATATGATTATGAGGATTCAGAGCATTCAGGACATACAGCTGAATCTTACATAAATTGCCAGCCAAAGGGAAATGTTGCTGGATGCCCTACTAACAGGGATTTACAACAACTGAGCTTTTTGATATGTGTTTCTGTGGTGAGGTAGATCCCATGTCCAAAAACGAGGCTTTCACAGTCACAAATTCTGCCAACATTTTAGCTCATTACCTCTACAAGTCTTTGATAATTACAACATTAATATTGTTGGGCATTTAGAACATTAAAGCATTTGCCACTGTTTTGAAGATTTTCCTGAAATAAAATAACTGAAACCATCCATATTTATATAAAATTGACACATGAAAAAAATGCTTTTCATGATGGGATGAGATGCACTGGTGCAAAAAGACATCTAGCAGGATAACACTGTTTACAATGGTATTTGGCAATAAACTTAAAAAATAAAAAGAGAATTTTATGTTTCCTCCTGATTTATGAATACTCATATATACAATTTTGTAAGGATCAGATATGAAAATCACATTTAGTGTGCACATACAGACAGATTTAATACATATGTATCAATAAATCTTCTATTATAGAAAAATATCATGCCATTAAATCAGGAACATGAGGGTTATTCTCTGCATATGGACAACCCAGCTAAACATGTTAAACTGAAGCTCCTTAGGTAGTTTCTGTGTCTCAGAGAACATAATTTTGTATTGTTTACCACAGCTAAACAGTCATAAATGGATACCATCAGGCCCTGAGTCAAGTTAGATAGGACAAAAATGACTAGTCAGATTTTCATAGCAGATGCCAGGAAAATGCAAAGGAATGGGAATAATCCTCAGCAGACCTACCTGGAGCATAACTCAGGAGGAAAAAAACCTTCATAAGAGGGAATAGACAGTAGCAAGGAGACATCACTGACCCAGCAGCTTCACATATAATGAAAAGGGGTCAAAAAACATTCCCTCCACCAGGGGAAGTTTCATTATCTCTTTAGGGACTTGAATATTGAACTAGTTAAATAATTAGCCCAAATATTTTTGGATAATGAAATTGAATGAGGTATTATCTAGCAAGTTTTTCAGGCCTGTGAAGAAGGATGGTTGAAATTCTTGATAATGTGTATTATTAATTTAGTACATACCTAGTCTGTTTATGTGTAGTTACTTTCATAATTTGTATTCCTACAGTTCTATATTTTCTTACCTTTTTAATATACAGTAGTGTTTTTCACTGGAGAAGGCAATGGCACCCCACTCCAGTACTCTTGCCTGTAAAATCCCATGGATGGAGGAGCCTGGAAGGCTGCAGTCCATGGAGTTGCTGAGGGTCGGACACGAATGAGCGACTTCACTTTAAGTTTTCACTTTCATGCATTGGAGAAGGAAATGGCAACCCACTCCAGTGTTCTTGCCTGGAGAATCCCAGGGATGGGGGAGCCTGGTGGGCTGCCATCTATGGGGTTGCACAGAGTTGGACCCAACTGAAGTGACTTAGCAGCAGTAGCAGTGTCTTTCACACAGAAAAAATGTCAACAACCTGTTTTGTCCCAAGAATAACTTGGACATGAATGCACAGCTTTAGCTTTTTCTCACTTTTCCTATGCAACAAAGATACAGAAGTTTGATCTGTCTTCAGCTTTTAGCATTAGAAAAGCATTCTTCCCCTGACTTGAGTCCAATAATAATCAGCCCCTTTATTTTGCCGATAGTATTAAATACACTGACACTTCCTATGAGCTACTCCTCTATATTTTCCTTGGGGGCACTCACCTGGCATAGTGTTGTTAAGTAATTTATGCCCACTCTGAAACAGTATACAATCTGACTTACCGTCTTTCCCAACCATTCAATAATAAATAAAGCCTCTTAACAAGAGGATTGTTCTGAGTAACAATTCATGATTTCTTACCTTCTATGTTGATATTTGCAGAAGGTATAATTACTTCTGTAAAAATCCAACCTTGGTGTATCTTTACATCATTTTCAGAACAAGAGTAATGTGATTTGGAAGGAGCTCTGTAGTCCAAGGGGTTGCAAAGCATCAGACACTACTGAGCGACTGAACTGAACTGAACTGAACTTGTCTGCTTGGGAAGACTCATGGGACTATGAACAACTATATTTTTGTTTGCAGAGTCATAATTTACCTATTAAAAATGAAGTCAATAGCCTACACACTTTATATAATAATTTTATATTTAAAAAATGGAGATGTCACATATAGCTTTTATTATGTTGAGGTATGTTCCTTCTATTCCTGTTTACTGGAGAGTTTTTATATAAATGGATGTTGAATTTTGTCAAAGGCTTTCTCTGCATCTATTGAGATAATCATATGGCTTTTATTTATCAATTTTTTAATGTGGCATATTACATTGATTGATTTACAGATATTGAAGAATCCTGGCCTCCCTGGGATAAAGCCCACTTGGTCATGGTGTATGATCTTTTTAATGTGTTGTTGGATTCTGATTGCTAGAATTTTGTTAAGGATTTTTGCATCTATGTTCATCAGTGATATTGGCCTGCAGTTTTTTTTT
>SJYT01031636.1:0-12931 GCA_006410635.1 Cephalophus harveyi
TTGACTCATTGGAAAAGACTCTGATGCTGGGAGGGATTGGGGGCAGGAGAAGAAGGGGATGATCGAGGATGAGATGGCTGGATGGCATCACTGACTCGATGCACGTGAGTCTGAGTGAACTCCGAGAGATGGTGATGAACAGGGAGGCCTGGCATGCTGCGATTCATGGGGTCGCAAAGAGTCGGACATGACTGAGTGACTGAACTGAACTGAACTGAGGCTTCAACAGTATGTGAACCAAGAACTTCCAGATGTACAAGCCGAATTTAGGAAAGACAGTGGAACCAGAGACCAAATTGCCAACATCTGTTGGATCATAGAAAAAGCAAGAGAATTCCTGAAAAACATCTGCTTCATTGACTACACTAAAGCCTTCATGTAGATCACAACAAACTGTGGAAAATGCTTTAACAGATGGGAATACCAGACCACCTTACCTGCCTCCTGAGAAAGCTGTATGCAGGTCAAGAAGCAACAGTTAGAACCAGACATGGAACAGTGGACTGGGTCCAAATCAGGAAAGGAGTACATCAAGGCTGTTTACTGTCACCTTACTTATTTAACTTATGTGCAGAATGCATCATGTAAAATGCCAGGCTGAATGAAGCACAAGCTGGAATCAAGATTACTGGGAGAAATATAAATAACTTCAGATACACAGATGTCACCAGTCTTATGGCAGAAAGTGAAGAGGAACTTAAGAGCTTCTTGATGAATATCAAGAAGATATTTCAACTTTTGATGGAAAGCTGACTTAAAACTCAACATTCAAAAAGCAAAGATCATAGCATCCAGTCCCATCACTTCATGGCAAGTAGTTGGAGAAACTGGAAACAGTGACAGACTTTATTTTCTTGGGCTTCAAAATCATCCTGGACAGTGACTGCAGCCATGGAAATGAAAGACAGTTGTTCCTTGAAAGAAAAGCAATGACAAACTTAGCATATTAAAAAGCAGAGATATTACTTTTCCTTCAAAGACCATAGAGTCAAAGCTGTGGTTTTTCCAGTAATGTATGGATGTGAAAGCTGGACAACAACAACAAAAAAAGGATGAGTGCCGAACAATTGATGCCTTTGAACTGTGGTGTTGGAGAAGACTCTTGACAGTCCCTTGGACTGCAAGGAGATCAAATCAGTCAATCCTAAAGGACATCAATCCTGACTATTCATTGGAAGGACTGATGCTGAAGCTGAAGCTCCAATACTTTGGCTACCTGATGTGAAGAGCTGACTCATTTGAAAAGACCCTGATGCTCAGAAAGATTGAGGGCAAGAGGAGAAGGCAATGATAGAGGAATAAGATGGTTGGATGGCATAACCGGCTCAACGGACGTGAGTTTGAGCAAACTCCAGGAGATAGCGGTGGACAAGGAAGCCTGGCGTGCTGCAGTCCATGGGTCACAAAGAGCTGGACACAACTGAGTGACTGAAGAACAGCAACACATATTCCAAAAGACCAAACTGCATTCTTAATAGTTCACAAAGCCACACACATTCCAATGTGGAGTTTAGAAAACGTT
This sequence comes from Cephalophus harveyi, assembly GCA_006410635.1. Classification (NCBI taxonomy): domain Eukaryota; kingdom Metazoa; phylum Chordata; class Mammalia; order Artiodactyla; family Bovidae; genus Cephalophus; species Cephalophus harveyi. The sequence goes on from SJYT01031636.1 coordinate 1,523, forward strand.
TTTGAGGTAAAGCAAAACTTCTGCATTCACGTTAAATGCTTAATAAATTGAACTGAATAAGTAATTTAAGTTTTTTTTAATATTAAATTTATATATGAGGTTCAGTCAGTGCAGCCTTTAGTGTAACCTGTAGATAGCCAAAGTTAAAGAACTAGACTGAAAACTAGCATTAAATCTCAATTTGGTCAAATCATTTTTTATTTATTCTTTTTCACTTATTATAAAGCAAGATGTTAGGAATATGAAAAGTATTCCAAAGAGGAAATAAAGGGATATCTTTCTTCTACGTCGTTTAATGCCAGTAGCTTGATAATCTATTTTGGTTTTGCTTTAAGTATCAGAGTTTGTGTGTAGTTGCAGGTATGTATATATGAGTGTGTATGTATATATATTCCTAAATTTTATTTTAAGATAATTTTTAAAAAATAAACTTCTGAATTTGTGGTTTAGTATTTATTTCAATTGGACTTGTCTCTCTTTGCTAATCTATAATAATAAGGCATAATTACTATTTTTTAAAGTTATTGTTCAGTATTTTCAGGTCCCCAACATTTAATTTTATTGCTCTCTTTTGTCTTTGAGAAGTTAATGGTGATATGGCACCTACTGTTTCTTAGCCAGATAAAGTATTTTTGTCTCATTAGAAGACAGTCCTGTGATATTTTCAAGAGGATATTAAAAACATCAGTTTATGTTGGAAATTGTGCCTTTATGACAATAGTGTAGGCTCTGCTATTCTTCATGCATTTCAGTGGCAAAAATTAATGCATTGATCTTGACTTTAAAAATTCACTCTTTTGCTGCTTGATGATATTTTCCAGTGGATCATCTCTGATGGTTGAAATGTTTATTATCTTTCACTGGCTAATTCTTGAGATTAGACTTTAGGACATTGGTCTGGAAAATGTTTTATTTTTCATCTGTGTTCTTTTAAAATTTTTATTAGACGTTGCTTTGCAATGTTGTATTAATTTCTACTATACAACAGAGTAAATCAACTATATATATATGCATATATTCCCTCTCTTTTGAATTTCTTTCCTATTTAGATCATGAAAGAGCATGAGTAGAGTTCCCTTTGCTATACAGTAGGTTCTCACCACCTATCCATTTTATATGTAGTACTAAAGGTGTATAAAAAATGATCAAATTACCACACAGTTGCACTCACTTCCCATGCTAGTAAGGTTATTCTCAAAATCCTTCAAGCTAGGTTTCAACAGTACTGGAAACGAGAACTTCCAGATGTTCAGATACCAAGGGAACATTTCATGCAAAGATGGGCTCGATAAAGGACAGAAATGGTATGGACTTAACAGAAGCAGAAGATATTAAGAAGAGGTGGCAAGAATACACAGAAGAACTGTACAAAGAAGATCTTCACGACCAAGATAATCACAATGGTGTGATCACTCACCTAGAGCCAGACATTCTGGAATGTGAAGTCAAGTGGACCTTAGAAAGCATCACTACGAACAAAGCTAGTGGACGTGATGGAATTCCAGTTGAGCTATTTCAAATCCTGAAAGATGATGCTGTGAAAGTGCTGCTCTCAATCTGCCAGCAAATTTGGAAAACTCAGCAGTGGCCACAGGACTGGAAAAGATCAGTTTTCATTCCAATTCCAAAGAAAGGCAATGCCAAAGAATGCTCAAACTACTGCACAATTGCTTTCATCTCACACGCTAGTAAAGTAATGCTTAAATTCTCCAAGCCAGGCTTCAGCAATACATGAACCATGAACTTCCAGATGTTCAAGCTCGATTTAAAAAAGGCAGAGTAACCAGAGATAAAATTGCCAACATTCACTGGATCATGGAGGAAACAAGGGGATTCCAGAAAAGCATCTTCCTGTCTTCTGTTTCATTGATTATACTAAAGCCTTTGACTGTGTGGATCACAACAAACTGTGGAAAACTCTTAAAGAGATAGGAATACCAGACCATCTTTACTTGTCTCCTGAGAAACCTCTATGGCAGGTCAAGAAGATAGATCCAGGCATGGAACAACTGACTGGTTCATTTGAGAAAGGAGTCAAGGCTGTTCATTTAACTTACATGCAGAGCACATCATGCAAAATGCTGGGCTGGATGAGTTACAAGCTGGAATCAAGATTGCTAGGAGAAATATCAACAGCCTCAGATATGCAGATGATACCACTCTAATGTAAAGTGGAACTAAAGAGTCTCTTGATAAGAGTGAAAGAAGAGAATGAAAAAAGCTGCTTAAAACTCAATATTAAAAAAAAAATCCATAGAATCTAGTCCAATCACTTCTCTTCAATCACTTCTCAGAGTTTCTCTTCCTGGGTTCTAAAATCTCTGTGGGTGGTGACTGCAGTCATGGAATTAGAAGACTCTTGCTTCTTGGAAGGAAAGCTATGAGAAACCTAGACAGTGTATTGAAAAGCAAAACCATCACTTTGCTGACAAAGGTCCTTATAGTCAAAGCTATGGGGACTTCCCTGGTGGTCAAGAGGTTAAGACTACAACTTCCAATGCAGGGGTGTGGGTTCAATCCCTGGTAGGGGAGCTAAGATCCCACATGCCTTGAGGCCAAAAAAAAAAAAAAAAAGCTATGGTCTTTCTGGTAATCATGGACAGATGTGAGAGTTGGACCATAAAGAAGACAGAATGTCGAAGAATTGATGTTTTTGAACTGTGGTGCTGGAGAAGACTCTTGAGAGTCCCTTGGACAACAAGGATATCAAACCAGCCAATATTAAAGGAAATCAACCCTGAATACTAATTAGAAGGACTGATGCTAAAGCTGAAGCTCCAGTACTTTGTCTACCTGATGCTAAGATCCAACTCATTGGAAAAAACCTTGATCCTGGGAAATATTGAGGGCAGGAGGAGAAGAGGGCAACAGAGGATGAGGTTGAATGGCGTCACCAATTCAGTGGACATGAACTTGGACAAACTTCAGGAGATGTTGGTAGACAGTGCATGCTACAGTCCATTGAGTGGTAAAGAGTCAGAAAGGATTTAGCAACTGAACAACAACAATAGTGTATATATGTGTATCCCCGTCTCCCAATTCATCCTACTCTCCATTTCACCCTTAGTATTCATATGTTTGTTCTCTGCATCTGTGTATCTGGGGTTTCCCTGGTGGCTTAGATGGTAAAGAATCTGTCTGCAGTGCAGCAGACCCATGTTCCATCCCTGGGTCATGAAGATCCTCTGGAGAAAGGAATGGCAACCCACTATATTATTCTTGCCTGGAAAATTCCATGGACAGAGTCAGCCTGGAGGGCTACAGTCCATGAGGTCACTAAGAGTCATATATGACTGAATGACTAACACACACTTCTGTGTCTCTATTTCTACTCTGTAAATAAGATCACCAATATCAATATTTTCAGATTCCACATAAATGCATTAATATATTTATTTTTATCTTTCTGACTTACTTCACTAAGACTATTTCTAGGTCCATCCATGTTTCTACAAATGGCCCAATAAAAGTTTGGAAAGAATTCTTCTTTTATGGCTGAGTAGTATTTATTGATTGCCAAGAGAAATATCAATAACCTCAGATACGCAAATGACACCACCTTTATGTCAGAAAGCAAAGAGGAACTAATGAGCCTCTTGATGAAAGTGAAAAAGGAGAGTGAAATAGCTGGGTTAAAACTCGACATCTATAAAACAAAGATCATGGCATCTGGTCCCATCACTTCACAGCAAATAGATGGGAAACAATGGAAACAGTGAAAGACTTTATTTTCTTGCACTCCAAAATCACTGCAGATGGTGACTGCAGCCATGAATTAAAAGACACTTGCTCCTTGGAAGAAAAGTTATGACCAACCTAGACAACATATAAACAGCAAACACATTACTTTACCAACAAAGGTCCATCTAGTCCAAAGCTGTGGTTTTTCCAGTAGTCATGTATGGATGTGAGAGTTGGACTATTAAGAAAGCTGAGCACTGAAGAATTGATGCTTTTGAACGGTGGTGTTGGAGAAGACTCTTGAGAGTCCCTTGGACTGCAGGGAGGTCCAACCAGTCAATCCTAAAGGAAATCAGTCCTGAATATTCATTGGAAGGACTGAGGCTGAAGCTGAAATACTTTGGCCATCTCATGCGGAGAACTGATTCATTGGAAAAGACCCTGATGCTGGGAATGATTGAAAACAGGAGGAGAGGCAGACAACAGAGGATGATATGGTTGGATGGCATCACCAATGCAATGAACATGAGTTTGAGTAGGCTCCAGATTTGGTGATGGACAGGGAAGCCTGGTATGCTGCAGTCCATGGGGTCAAAAAGAGTCAGACAACTGAGTGACTGAAATGAACTGAATATCTATTGAAAACCTATTAGAGATGACTGAGTCCAACCCCTTGGAATTCAGTTCAAGTCACCTGGTCCAGAGTGTTAAGTGAGGCTGCTTTATGTCTTAGTCAACATGACCCAGAGCTAGAGCTTCAGTGCTCTGGAGTATAAGCCAGTACTTTTGTCAGGTTAGGGCCTTAGTATAAAAGCTCTACAATTGTTAGAAAGTGGGAGGTCCACATCCTGTTTTATGTACTTAATGATCTCCTCAACTGATCTCTAGGCTTGGCAAGAAGCCAGCTGGACCAGACTAAACTATGTGTCCCACAAAAAGTGAGTCTACATATCTGTCACTCTCAGTTATTTCAACAGCCACTTGTAGAGAAACTACGGCATGCCTCCTCTGGGGCATTTGTAAAAACGAGAAAGATTAAATTTCTGGTTTTGAACTGTTCATGAGGGAATCTGACACAAATACAAATGATTCCAAAAGAATAGGCTGTCTAAATGTTATAGCAAAAATTAAAAACAGTGTTAAGGTCCCATGGAAGAAAGAGCTAATTCTCTCTGTGCAGAGTGAGACCATGAAGGATCAGTCGGTTTTAAGAGTTAAAGAGTAGAAATATTAGTCTTCTAAGGAAAATAAATATCATAAAGCAAAGGAATAAAGACTTCAAAAGGCACAGATGTTTTTGAAGTAGTAGATTTTTGAAACAGCTTTGTCAGAGAGTGTCCAGGGACTCGAAAGAGAGATGAGGTGACAGTGTGAAGAATTTTACATGAAATGCTATGTTCCCCTCCACCCCGAGGAAAATTTGAGGTTAATGAAGGTTTTGATAAGAAAAACAGATGAAAAATCTACTTGATTTATTTTAATGTTTTCCCAGGGTTTTTGAAATCATATAGCTTAAACTATCCACTTTTACAAAACATCTCTACAGCCCCAGGTTTTTTTTTGGTTCACTTGCTAAGTCCTTTTCTACTTAAGACCCAGTTTATGTTGCATGTATCTGATATTTTTTCTTGACCCTCTGAGCATCAGCCCTTCTTATTTCTATAACTTGTAAAGGTTCTATACCACTAACAAAAAATTTAGTACCTGGAACATGTTTAGCAACTTAATAGTTGCTCAGAAAGTATGTATCAAAATTAGCAGTTATTGCTGAGTATTCTTACCCACTGCAGGGTCAGTGTTTCATACTGCTTCCCAAGGGCTAGCAACTTACTCTTTTACTCATTAATAGTTTATAGAATAAATCAGAACATGAACACATGACTTAATAAGTGGATAAATGGGTCCTCTAAGGTTTTGAGTATTTCTGTAGAAAGCACATTGTTTAAAATTAGTCTGCTCATAACTAATTACTTTAAGGAGCTGTAACTAGGTTATAAATATTTTAGTATCAGCTCCTAGCTCTTTAATTTCAGAATTACTGAGGTTTAGACACCTCAGTAGTACCAGGGGTACCGGCACTTTCTTTAGTTTTGGATACTGCAACAGTGGTTTGCCTTTCATAATTTTACATTTACGCCACTGTGGAGACATTTGAAATTTCCTTTTATCCAGATGATAAAGACCTATAGTAACCTGTCAGCTTGTTATTGTACTTCTGTTGGGTTTTTGATACAATGTACAGGGTTAGTCATGCTACATAACTTTACCATGTCCACATGTTTATGCCCTGAACTAGTCTCTTGATAATTTGCAGATGCTACATTATCTTGATACTTATTTATCTACTTTTTGACTCTGTCTGTTTTCACAATCAGATTGTAAGTTCCATTAAAAAGGAACTGTCCTAACATGGTCTTAAAGTGTGTTCTCTGAAATAAGATGTAGAATAAATGGGAAAGGAGAAAAAGCTGTTGTACTTCAGGTTCCCTTTCACAAAGGAGGGGACTCAATAATAGGACATGTTTTGTTGTTCATGTGGTTGATGCCACTGGTGATGACATAAGAAAAGCTCTGACTCAATCTCCCTTACCCCAGAACTTGCCTAGTTAACTGATTTTGACTTTACTTCAAACAGTGGGAAGCCAGTATGAGGTTATCAGCATATGTTCCATGGAGGGATGTGCTTTACAGATGAAAGCAAAGCATGTATTTTTTCTTGTACAACAGAAAGCATATTATTTAGGTTATCTGAATTAACTCCATATCCAGATTTCTTCCAGGCAAATAGTTGCTATTTGGGGGCAGTGACTTGGATACTGTTGGATAACATTTAGATTAACATTTAAAGTGTATGGCAACTTACCTACATAGTCCCATGTCTAGGAAGTAATTATTAAGACTAAATCACATACATACTTATAGTTTATAACATGATTTTGAGCTTATTATCTATGCACTGATGCTTTTACCTATAAGGAACCATAAGCAGTAGTATCCTTTGGACATTAAATAATTAGTAGTAGAAACATTTTTGAAAGATTTTCTGTTTTTGTAATATGTCACTTTTTCCCCTTGAGGTAGACAAATTCACAAAATATCTGAAATAATCTGCTTTGTTTCCTAAGGGGGGGAGCATTTTTCTGATGGCTTTCTGACTTACAGCCAGGCTGATTTTTTTTTTTTTTGGCCAAAATATCAATGTTTGAGGACAGAAATAGTCTCATTTCAGCCAGCAGAAATGTCACTTGGAAATACAAGTGACCATTACCACCCAAAATATAAAGCACTTGTTAATGCTTGCAACATTACAAATATTAATGACATAATGATTTCATAAGAGATTGCTATTCCCATACAGATATAACTTAATAAAAAGAGACAGCAAAAGTAAGAGGAAGGCAGCAGATGTTATTTCATAGAAGGTATAGTATTCAGGAAAAAATAATACTCAGGAGAACACAAGGAACAGTGCCATATACATATACAGAGAGTTGAAAAAGAAGGGAAAAATAATATTTAAACATGACACAGAGAACTGAAAAAAAGGAAGGAAAGCACAGGAGGAATGAGAAGCAGATTTTAAGGATTTGCTACAAGTTACCGAATAGATTCAAGAGATTAGGTCTGATAGACTGAGTGCCTGAAGAACTATGGATGGAGGTTTGTGACATTGTACGGGAGGCAGTGATCAAAACCATATCCAAGAAAAAGAAATGCAAAAAGGCAAAACAGTTGTCTGAGAAGGCTTTACAAACAGGAAAGAAGAGGAGGTAAAGGCAAAGGAGAAAAGGAAAGATATACCCATTTGAATGCAGAGTTCCAAAGAATAGCAAGGAGAAATAAGAAAGCCTTCCTCAGTGATCAATGCAAAGAAATAGAGGAAAATAATAAAATGGGAAACACTAGCGATCTCTTCAAGAAAATTAGAGATCAGTTCAGTTCAGTTCAGTCGCTCAGTCGTGTCCGACTCTTTGCGACCCCATGAATCGCAGCACGCCAGGCCTCCCTGTTCATCACCATCTCTCGGAGTTCACTCAGACTCACATCCATCGAGTCAGTGATGCCATCCAGCCATCTCATCCTCGGTCGTCCCCTTCTCCTCCTGCCCCCAATCCCTCCCAGCATCAGAGTCCTTTCCAATGAGTCAACTCTTCGCATGAGGTGGCCAAAGTACTGGAGTTTCAGCTTTAGCATCATTCCTTCCAAAGAAATCCCAGGGTTGATCTCCTTCAGAGATACCAAGGGAAAATTTCATGCAAAGATGAGCACAATAAAGGACAGAAATGATATGTATGGGCCTAACAGAAGCAGAAGATATTAAGAAGAGGTGGCAAGAATACACAGAAGAACTATACAAAAAAGATCTTTATGACCCAGATAATCACAATGGTGTGATCACTCACCTAGAGCCAGACATCCTGGAATGTGAATTCAAGTGGGCCTTAGGAAGCATCAGTACAAACAAAGCTAGTGGAGGTGATGGAATTCCAGTTGAGCTATTTCAAATCCTGAAAGATGATGCTGTGAAAGTGCTACACTCAATATGCCAGTAAATTGGGAAAACTCAGCAGTGGCCACAGGACTGGAAAAGGTCTGTTTTCATTTCAATCCCAAAGAAAGGGAATGTCAAAAAATGTCCATACTACTGCACAATTACACTCATCTGACATGCTAGCAAAGTTATGCTCAAATTTCTCCAAGCCATGCTTCAACAGTACAGGAACTGTGAACTTCCAGATGTCTGAGCTGGATTTAGAAAAGGCAGAGGAACCAGAGATCAAATCGCCATCTGCTAGATCATCGAAAAAGCAAGAGAATTCTGGAAAAACATCTACTTATGCTTTATTGACTACACCAAAGCCTTTGACTGTGTGGAAAACTGTGGAAAATTCTTCAAGAGATGGGTATCTCAGGCCACCTGACCTGCCTCCTGAGAAATCTGTGTGCAGGTCAAGAAGCAACATTTAGAAATAGACATGGAACAGACTGGTTCCAAAGTGGGAAAGGAGTATGTCAAGGCTGTATACTGTCATCCTGCTTATTTAACTTCTATGCATATTACATCATGCGAAATGCCGAGCTGGATGAAGCACAAGCTGGGATCAAGATTGCCCAGAGATATATTAACCTCAGATAAGCAGATGACACCAATCTTATGGCAGAAAGTGAAGAACTAAAGAGCCTCTTGATGAAAGTGAAAGAGGAGAGTGAAAAAGTTGGCTTAAAACTTAACATTCAGAAAACTAAGGTCATGGCATCCGGTCCCATCACTTCATGGCAAATAGATGGGGAAACAGTGGAAACAGTGAACTGATGTGAAGAACCAACTCATTGGAAAAAACCGTGATGCTGGGAAATATTGAAGGCAGGAGGAGAAGGGGAAGACAGAGGATAAGATGGTTGGATGGCATCACCAACACAATGGACATGAGTTTGAGTAGGCTCCAGGAATTGGTGATGGATAGGAAAGCTGGCTTGCTGAAGTCCATGGGGTCACAAAGAGTTGGACACGACTGAGTGACTGAACTGATTGACTGACAAGTTAACAAAAGCATAGTCACAGTTGGTAGTCTGGTGGACATTAGTAAATCCCAGTGGTGTATTTTAAGCTATTTGTAAAATTAATAAGGATAGGATAGAAAAGAATATAGATTAAGAGATATCCCCCAAAATGCTAGGACACGATACAGTCAATTTGTATTTAGCAGACTGTGTTTGTTTAGCTTTTTTCATTAGCCTTTTAAAATAAATTTACCTAGTATATAATTAGATAAATTCAAATTACCCTTTTTATGGTTAAATTCCACTTAAGGAACTCTGACCTGATATTATTTGTGGGAGAATTTTATGTATCCAGGTGGATTGTAGTGACCATCTGGTTACTGGATGGATGCCCGGGACTGGACAGATTATTGCTGATTTCTAGTTATGCCCACACCTTTTTCACTTGGAAAAAGCACAATTGTTAAAGGTTTACATAATTGGTAACCAAAAAGAGACATTATGCTCACACAAAAGTACTAATATCAATGATAGAGTTAGTTATCAGGCTATAATAAATATTAGTGTCTTTGTTGTCCCTGTCTTACTATGAGTTCCAAGATACTGTCAGAAATTGTATCTTATGTACTTCCCACAACAGTCCTATGATAATTTTTTTATTTTATTCTGAATTTATATATATGCATACATGCTAAGTCACTTCAGTCGTGTTCAACTCCGTGCGACCCCATAGACGGCAGCCCACCAGGCTCCCCCATTCCTGGGATTCTCCAGGCAAGAACACTGGAGTGGGTTGCCATTTCCTTCTCCAATGCATGAAAGTGAAAAGTGAAAGTGAAGTCACTCAGTCGTGCCCGACCTAGCAACCCCATGGACTGCAGCCTACCAGGCTCCTCTGTCCATGGAATTTTCCAGGCAAGAGTACTGGAGTGGGGTGTCATTGCCTTCTCCGATATGCATACATACATAAATATAGACAAACATACTGAAGCTTTTAGAAGTAAAGAAAATTCCTCAGCGTCCCATAGCTAATAAGTAGCAACCCTTGATAAATTCCAGTTCTGTATCATGAGTTTTTAATAACTATGTACTTTCCTTAAACTAATATATATATATATTATTCAATATATATATATTTGAAGGCTTTACCAAGAGCTAGACTCCAAGAAAGAACTTTTTCATCAATGCATGAAAGTGAAAAGTGAAAGTGAAGTCACTCAGTCGTGCCCGACCTAGCAACCCCATGGACTGCAGCCTACCAGGCTCCTCTGTCCATGGAATTTTCCAGGCAAGAGTACTGGAGTGGGGTGTCATTGCCTTCTCCGATATGCATACATACATAAATATAGACAAACATACTGAAGCTTTTAGAAGTAAAGAAAATTCCTCAGCGTCCCATAGCTAATAAGTAGCAACCCTTGATAAATTCCAGTTCTGTATCATGAGTTTTTAATAACTATGTACTTTCCTTAAACTAATATATATATATATTATTCAATATATATATATTTGAAGGCTTTACCAAGAGCTAGACTCCAAGAAAGAACTTTTTCATCATTCTCTTTATTGAGAATCTCAAAATTATTTATATATTCATTAATATATTTACTTCACATGATTAAAAAATATACATCAGTAGGAATAATGCAGTGAGGTAGAGCATATTGCAGATACATTCCTACCTCATGGACAACCTGGTTTGACATACTAGTATAATCAAATAACTTTGTCTGAATTATTTGCTCTCAAAAATGTCTTTAGTTTCTATAAATTGGGTAATAGTAAACCAGGAATTTTCTGAATGTTGTGCTTTAAGCCAACTTTTTCACTCTCCACTTTCACTTTCCTCAAGAGGCTTCTTAGTTCCTCTTCACTTTCTGCCATAAGGGTGGTGTCATCCGCATATCTGAGGTTATTGATATTTCACCTGGCAATCTTGATTCCAGCTTGTGCTTCTTCCAGCCCAGCATTTCTCATGATGTACTCTGCATATAAGTTAAATAAGCAGGGTGACAGTATACAGCCTTGACGGACTCCTTTTCCTATTTGGAAGCAGTCTGTTATTCCATGTCCAGCTCTAACTGTTGCTTCCTGACCTGCATATAGGTTTCTCAAAAGGCAGGTCAGGTGATCTGGTATTCCCATCTCTTTCAGAATTTTCCACAGTTTATTGTGATCCACACAGTCAAAGGCTTTGGCATAGTCAATAAAGCAGAAATAGATGTC
>SJYT01031636.1:21425-37099 GCA_006410635.1 Cephalophus harveyi
TGGACAGGGAGGCCTGGCGTGCTGCGATTCATGGGGTCGCAAAGAGTCGGACACGACTGAGCGACTGAACTGAGCTGAATCCTGAGAAGAGATTTGTGACCAAGGGATTTACAATAATTTTAATAATTGAGTAATAATATATTCATGCATGATGATGGTGATATACTCTATGATTCAAAGAATCTTCAGTGTGACTTTCATGGGAGCCCAATCAGCATGATATGATCAAGGCAGGGACAGATAATCAAAATAAAATTGTAGAAATCTTGGGGTTAATATAGGTGTTGGGATTTCAGTATTACTCTTTTGATAATTGAAATAGGTAGATGGTTACAAAACTAGCTAGATAACTAGACATGAGATTAGATCGATTGATATGATATAGAGATAATTAGATATATAGCTATATAGATTTTTAAAAATTTTACTACAGTGATGACTAATTTTAGGTGTCAGCTTGACTAGGCCCTGCAGTGTACCTGTATTTCATCAAACATTACTTTGGGTCTGCCTGTGAGGGTGTTTGTGGATGAGACTAAGAATCAAATTTGCAGACTGAGTAAAGCAGAATGCTTTTCCAGATGTAGATGGGCCTTGTTCAATCAGTTGAGGTCTTAAATAGAACAACAACAACAACAAAAAATGAATAAGAGAAAATTCCTTCTCCCTAAATGCCTTTGAGTTGGGACATTAATTTTTTTTCCTCCTTTTGGAATCAAACTTAGTTCAGTCACTCAGTGCTGTCCAACTCTGTGACCCCATGGACTGCAGCACATCAGCGTCCCTGTCCATCACCAACTCCCAGAGCTTGCACAAACTCATGTCCATCAAGTTAGTGATGCCATCCAACCATCTCATCCTCTGTTGTCCCCTTCTCTTCCTGCCTTCAATCTTTCCAAGCATCAGGATATTTTCCAGTGAGTCAGTTCTTCACATCAGGTAGCCAAAGTATTGCAGTTTCAGCTTCAGCATCAGTCCTTCCAATGAATATCCTTGACTGGTTTCCTTTGGGATTGACTGATTTGGTCTCCTTGCAGTCCGAGGGACGTTTAAGAGTCTTCTTCAACACCGTACTTCAAAAGCATCAGTTCTTTGGCACTCAGCTTTCTTTATGGTCCAACTCACACATCCATATATGATTACTGGAAAAACAATAACTTTGACTATATGTACATTTGTCAGCAAAGTAATGTCTCTTCTTTTTAATATGCTATCTAGATTTGTCATAACTTTTTTTCCAAGGAGGAATCATCTTTTATTTCATGGTTGCAGTCACCATTTGCAGTGATTTTGGAGCCCATGAAAATGAAGTCTGCCACTGTTTTCATTGTTTCCCCATCCATTTGCCATGAAGTGATGAGACCAGATGTCATGCTTTTAGTTATCTGAATGTTGAGTTTTTAAGCCAGCTTTTTCACCCACCTCTTTCATCCTCATCAAGAGGCTCTTTAGTTCCTCTTCACTTTCTGCCATAAGGGTGGGGTCATCTGCATATCTGAGGTTATTGATATTTTTCCTGGCAATCTTGATCCCAGCTTATGCTTCATCCAGCCCGGCATTTCACATGATATATTCTGCATGTAATAAGCAGGGTACCAATATAGAGCCTTGATATTTCCCAGTTTGGAACCAGTCCATTGTTCCATGTCTGGTTCTAACTGTTGCTCCCTGACCTGCATACAGATTTCTCAGGAGGCAGGTCAGGTGGTCTGGGATTTCCATCTCTTGAAGAATTTTCCATAGTTTGTTGTAATCCACATGGTCAAAGGCTTTGGCATAGTCAATAAAGCAGAAGTAGATGTTTTTCTGGAACTCTCTTGCCTTTTCAATGATCTAGTAGATGTTGTCAATTTGATCTCTAGTTCCTCTGCCTTTTCTAAATTCAGCTCAGACATCTGGATATTCATAGTTCTTATACTGTTGAAGCCTGGCTTGGAGAATTTTGAGCATAATTTTGCTAGTGTGTGAGATGAGTGCAATTGTGTGGTAGTTTGAGCAATCTTTGGTATTGCCTTTCTTCGGGTTTGGAATGAAAACTGACTTTTTCCTGTCCTGTGGCCACCGCTGAGTTTTCCCGATTTGCTGGCATATTGAATGCAGCATTTTCACAGTATCATCTTTTAGGATTAGAAATAGCTCAGCTGGAATTCCATCACCTCCACTAGCTTTGTTTGTAGTGATACTTACTTAGGCCTACTTGACTTTGTATTCCAGGATGTCTGGCTGTAGGTGAGTAATCACACCATCGTGGTTATCTTGGTCATGAAGATTTTTTGGATAGTTTTTCTGTGTATTCTTGCCACTTCTTCTTAATATTTGTTGCTTCTGTCATGTTCATACTGTTTCTGTGCTCATCTTTGCATGAAATGTTCCCTTGGTATCTCTAATTTTCTTGAAGAGATCTCTAGTCTTTCCCATTCTGTTGTTTTCATATTTCTTTGTATTGATCACTTAGGAAAGCTTTCTTATCTCTCCTTGCTATTTTTGGGAATTCTGTATTCAAATGGGTATATCTTTCCTATTCTTCTTGTCTTTCACTTCTCTTCTTGTCTCAGCTATTTGTAAGGCCTCCTCGGACAACCATNATTTCTTTGTATTGATCACTTAGGAAAGCTTTCTTATCTCTCCTTGCTATTTTTGGGAATTCTGTATTCAAATGGGTATATCTTTCCTATTCTTCTTGTCTTTCACTTCTCTTCTTGTCTCAGCTATTTGTAAGGCCTCCTCGGACAACCATTTTGCTTTTTGCATTTCTTTCTCTTGGAGATGGTTTTGATCATACACTCCTGTACAATGTTATGAACCTCCATCCACATTTCTTCAGGCCCTCTATCTGTCAGATCTAATCCCTTGTCTCTGTCATTTCTACTGTATGATCGTAAGGGATTACAATTGTCAAGTATAGAGCTGAATGGACTGTTTGTGAATTTTGGAGCTTAATTCCTTGTCGGTTGCTTCATTTACACATATTTTCTCCTATTCTGTGGGTTGTCTTTCTGTTTTGTTTATGGTTTTCTTTGCTTTGCAAAGGAAAGTTTTGGTTACATGATCCCATCAGAAAATTCAGGGTAGTCTTCCCATCTGAAGACTCTTTATTTAGTCAAATATGCAAATTCCCTTTGGTTATGTAAGGTAACATATTCACAAGATCTGTGGATTGGGATGTGAACATCATTGGGAGGACCTTATTCTGTCTACTACAGTTCATGTTTTTTTTTTCTTTCTTACTATATTTACAACATAAAGAACCATAGCTCATTATTGGAATGTGTGTGTGTGTGTGTGTGTCACTGTATGTCCCCAACTGGATTGTTATCGTTTTCTCAGTGATATAACTTTGATTTTTAAGAGTTAAGTAGAAGAAATATAGATTATATTCTTAATTTTCATAACCTGACTGTAAGCAGAAGGAAGGAGGATGAATGGGTGATGATATACATTTAGAAGACATAAATATTCCCCATTTTAGGATGACCTATCAATAGTCAAGGCTATGGTTTTTCTAGTGGTCATGTATGGATGCGAGAGTTGGACTGTGAAGGAAGCTGAGTGCTGAAGAGTTGATGCTTTTGAACTGTGGTGTTGGAGAAGACTCTTGAGAGTCCCTTGGACTGCAAGGAGATTCAACCAGTCCATTCTGAAGGAGATCAGTCCTGGGTGTTCTTTGGAAGGAATGATGCTGAAGCTGAAACTCCATTACTTTGGCCACTTCATGCGAAGAGTTGACTCATTGGAAAAGACTCTGATTCTGGGAGGGATTGAGGGCAGGAGGAAAAGGGGATGACAGAAGATGAGATGGCTGGATGGAATCACTGACTCGATGGGTGTCAGTTTGAGTGAACTCTGGAAGTTGGTAATGGACAGGGAGGCCTGGTGTGCTGCGATTCAATCTGGGAGGGATTGAGGGCAGGAGGAAAAGGGGATGACAGAAGATGAGATGGCTGGATGGAATCACTGACTCGATGGGTGTCAGTTTGAGTGAACTCTGGAAGTTGGTAATGGACAGGGAGGCCTGGTGTGCTGCGATTCATGGGGTCGCAAAGAGTCAGATACGACTGAGCGACTGAACTAACTAACCAATACAAAAGAGCATTTGGTTCAACATCCTTATTTTTTAAATGAGGAAACAGAAATCAAAAAGGTTTAGTCAGTTTCCTAAAGTCATACGGCTAGATAGTGGCAGTGTTGATGTGAGGCCTCAGATATTCTAACTCCTAATTTAGTGCTCTGTTCATACCAATATGAACTTTCTAATTTCCTAATTATTATATAATTTGTTCTGAATTCTATATGGTTCCCCTGTTCATCTTCATTTTATATGTTAAATTAATACTAATTATATTGAATCTTTTGAGCAGTATATTTTCCAAAAGAAATAACTAGATGAGAGAAAAACAGGGGGACTCCAATGAGAATAGCAGGAAAATCTAACAAAAAGGAGATGGGGGTGGGGGTGGTGGAGGGTTCACAATAATCAGTAGGGAAAACAGTGAAATTTATACAGGAGGAAGGAGCTGAGAGTGTCACAGCATTACACAAACAGCTGAAAGAGTAAATTTCTCTTCACTCAGCCCCCGTGACTCAGGCCTCTCCACACAGGTCCCTATGACCACAGCCTCCCATCCACATCCGGCTATTCTCATTGGACTCCCCCTGTTTTTCTCTCATCTTGCCCAAAGAGCTCCCCCTTAAGGTCCACTGTAGGCCCTCTTGCCCTGTACAAGACTAAGAAACCTGTTTGATTATCCTTTCCATACTGGGGTATAGAATGTTCTTGGAAACTCCATTGATTTCATAGTTACTCCATCATCTATCTTATAAAATGATTCCAAACTAACTTTTTAAAACCATACTGATTGATGATTTTGTATTTGTGATATAACAAGCCTAGAACTGTTGTCATTCCTTTAATAAGGGTCCCCTGTCTACTTGGGTGACAGAATTTATGGAGGCTGTTTGTTGTCTCATTATGGTTTTAGGATTGAAAGTGAAAAAATACTTAGAATAATAAAGCTAGACCCTCTGGATGCAGGTTTTCCTGGGAAATACTTCGTCCCAGGTGGCAGTAAGTAACTAGATGCACAGGCATGATATGCAGCCTTAGGAGGAATATGTCTCACATAAAATGACTGGAAAGAAGAAGGCAGCAGAAATAAATACCACCTCAAATCAACTGCAGTTTATTTTGTTCCTGCAGTTTTGAGGATTGAGAAGTAATACCCTTTTACCTCTGATATTTGACACAGAACCCTAATATTGCTGGTACTGCCATGAAGATTGGTAGCCAGGGTGCACATTCCTCCTCCCCTGGACTTGACCTGATGGTTAGTCTGCACTCTGTTAAGTCCTCGTATCTCCCATTAGCCAAAGTCTGTCTCTGAATTTTCTGAGAATGCTGTTCTCTACCCATTTTTAGATGTTGTGTTCCGTCCTCTTTATAACCTGAGACTTTGACACCAGGTGTAGATACTTATCTGGAGTTGGAAAGAAAAGTTCTTTTTCTGATACTCACGCCTAGCCGATAGTATCTGTTAGGCTGTTTCTCCTTGAGGCTGACTTTCCCTGGAGCATTGATTAGAGCAGCTCTGTTATTGTATTCCTGAATTATCTTCCCCCTTTGCATAAATATTGGTCTTCTATATTCTTGCCAGTTTTTGTGGCTTATGCCACATAAAAAGCCAGAGACCCTTAACCCTGATGTGGACCAGTACTGCCTTTTCAAAATCTAAAAGGCTGTTACCACTATTAACTGTTCTCTGTGCTCCTCCATATAGCCTTAAAATGTGGGCTTTTGTGAAGACCACTTTGAAACATAGGAGCATTGAAACCTGGTTGGGATACTGCCATAACAGGTAGTTTTGAAACGAAGGACATGGTCTATCCACTCGACATTGTCATTGGCAGTTGTTGTCTTAAAGCCCTTTCTATTCATGAGGATTGTCAGGGAGGAAAATGGAGAAGCTCTGTTAATTTCTGGTGAGTAAGATTTGGGGAATGTTTGGCAATGGCAAGAAAAATAAACGACTGTGTTAGGAAAAAAAAAAAAAAGAAATAACTATGTAAAAATGGAAAAAATGGAGTATGTTTCTATTGTATGTCTGTCTGCAGTGTTTAGATGTGAGTAAAGGAAAATGAATTTAAGAATGCTTTCATGCTTTTTTCTTCCTTCTGTTTCTTCTTATCGGGAGATAAATATTAAAGATTAATTGAATTAAGTTAGAGACCCTATTCTGAACAGTAATGGGAGGGCAACAAAGTCTCAATTAATGAATGCATTAATCTGTAGGGGTGTGTGTGTATGTGTGTGTGTGTGTGTGTGTGTGTGTGTGGTGTCAGTAGGGGGCAATAAATTTCACTCAAAATGCTTAAATAAGCATTGGCAAATTTATATTTCTATAAAAGTTACATTCCTGACATGTGGATAAATACTTACCTCCCCTCAAGTCTTTATCTTTTCACTATATTTGAATGTGTTCAACTCCCATGTTCCATGTAAGTTCATTTATAATGTCATCACTTTTTAATCTCCCTTTTAATTTTAGGACAAACATTTAGATATGAAGTGTTTTCTCACTTTGACTGATAGGGAAGTCATGCTGCTTTGGCACCAATGGTGGTACTGCTAATAATTATTGACTCCTTCAATCCACTTGGTTCCTTACTCTCAAGTACCTTATACCCTGGTTTGAGTCACTATATAACTACCTTTTGGCATGAGCTTTATAGTTCTCTGTACATTTTATCTTACTTATTCCTAGAGATTTTTAAGGTATGTGGAAATCAAACTAGAGTCATTTTATTCCCTGACTTTGTCTAGGACTCTGATTACTGTAGAGAGAAGAATATATCTGTAGTAAAATATAAATAATAAACTAAGCATAGTAAAAAATCTTTATTGTGTCTTGAGCTTGATGATGTTTTAGTTTGTCCAGTACTACAAAATATGCACTAAGATGTGGTCATGGTGCCACAAAACTCATGTAGATGTGAACTTTCCCAGAGGTGACAGCATCTTTTGTAAGGCAACATTTCACCAGTGACATTTTGGTGCCAGTGAATCAACATTTCCAATACTGATCTCTATTTGAAGAAATCCTGCCTTTTGTAACTGGTCCAGCTAATAATGCTATTTAAGTCATTACAAGATAATACTTCTTAATCATCTTCAATTTAGTTGGGAAAATGAAAAGGATTGTCTAGTCAATTTATGTCCTCCTTAATGGGGTGATCTAGATAGCTGTTTATTTGGGTGGTTGAAACAATTTTATTACTGATACTTCTTTTCAGATCTTTTTAACCTGTAAAGTTAAATATAAAAACTTGCATTTTTGATTATATTTAATTCAGATAAATCTAACTCTATCTCTGTTTTTAATTATTTAGCTTTATTTTCTTTGGTGGTGGTGTGCACATATAGGCATGTAGTACAAATGTGAAGCCAATATTACTTCTCTTTCTATGGAATATTTTAAGAGTATATAGTAATATGAGAGTTTCAATGGAATATTTTAGATCCTTAAAAAATAACTCAGCCTCTAAAAGAGCAGGAGAAATATAGATAATATACTAATTTATTTAGTAAGGTAAGATATTACATTAAATAAATGTAGTCAAAACGATAAAATGTTTAGACTCATAAACTTATGTAATTATGATGGACTCTTATACATACACTAGGAGTAACAGGATTTGATAACAGGCATCATAAAACATGGAAGTAGTTCACAAGAGTATTGAGTTTGCAGCATCCCAGAAAGTTCCGAGAAGAAAAAAGTAGAAATAAGGATAAAAAGCCTCTTGATGAAAGTGAAAGAGGAGAGTGAAAAAGTTGACTTAAAGCTCAACATTTAGAAAACGAAGATCATGGCATCTGGTCCCATCACTTCATGGGAATTAGATGGGGAAACAGTGGAAACAGTGGCAGACTTTATTTTTGGGGGCTCCAAAATCACTGCAGATGGTGATTGCAGCCATGAAATTAAAAGATGCTTACTCCTTGGAAGGACAGTTATGACCAACCTAGACAGCATATTCAAAATCAGAGACATTACTTTGCCAACAAAGGTCCATCTAGTCAAGGCTATAGTTTTTCCAGTAGTCATGTATGGATGTGAGAGTTGGACTGTGAAGAAGGCTGAGTGCCGAAGAATTGATGTGTTTGAACTGTGATGTTGGAGAAGACTCTTGAGAGTCCCTTGGACTGCAAGGAGATCCAACCAGTCCATTCTAAAGGAGATCAGTCCTGGGCGTTCTTTGGAAGGAATGATGCTAAAGCTGAAACTCCAGTACTTTGGCCACCTCATGCGAAGAGTTGACTTATTGGAAAAGACCCTGATGCTGGGAGGGATTGGGGGCAGGAGGAGAAGGGGATGACAGAGGATGAGTTGGCTGGATGGGATCACCGACTCGATGGATGTGAGTTTGAGTGAACTCCGGGAGATGGACAGGGAGGCCTGGCATGCTGCAATTCATGGGGTTGCAAAGAGTTGGGCACAACTGAGCGACTCTGAACTGAACTGAACTGAAAGATAGGGAGACAGGGCAGGAAATTCATCAAAAAATTAAAAAGATATAATCTTGCAGCATTCTTCAATGTAAATAACCTGGTATTAGCTCCAAGCCCTTAAAAAACAAGGTTCTTAAAATTAATCTTACTTCCCTAACCCAAATATATTATCTAATGAGCACATGGACAAAGAACACAGAATTGAGTCATTTAACCTAGGACTTTAAGGTTTTTGCATCATTTCTTCATTTGTTTACTCAGCAAATGTTGACAAATTCCATATCTGAATAGGCACTGTGCTGCTGCTGCTGCTGCTGCTAAGTCGCTTCAGTTGTGTCCGACTCTGTGCGACCCCACAGACGGCAGCCCATTGGGCTCCGCCATCCCTGGGATTCTCCAGGCAAGAACACTGGAGTGGGTTGCCATTTCCTTCTCCAATGCATGAAAGTGAAAAGTGAAAGTGAAGTCGCTCAGTCATGTATGACTCAGCGACCCCATGGACTGCAGCCTACCAGGCTCCTCTGTCCGTGGGAGTTTCCAGGCAAGAGTACTGGAGTGGGATGCCATTGCCTTCTCCGAGGCACTGTGCTAGTTGATAGACAGAAAAGGATAAGATGATGACCACAAATGACACAGAGCCTGTCCTTAGATACATTATAATTTAGTAGGGAAGACACATTATGGTAAATACCCAGTTTTTTGTTTGGTTGGTTGTTTGTCTATTGTTTTAAAGAAAGTGGTAAGTATAATAAGGGTGATTGCAGAGAGTGTTTTACAAATCTAGGAGCAGGAGAAATCCAATTTATTCTGTGTTCACTGAACACCTATTCTGTGTCAAACACAGTGCCAGCGGCTGTAGATGCAAAGATAAATAAAACATGATTCTTTTCTTATAAGAGTTTTTAGTTTATCAGGATTACCTCCTCCTGGGGTGCAGAGAGTGTCAGGAAAGGATTTCTGGAAGAAGTGACATTTTAAGTTGCATCTTAAAGTATAGGTAAATTTTTGACATGGGGAAGAAGGATAGAGCTTTCCAGGGAGAGGCAAAAGCAAGAACATAGCAGCATCTGTGACCCCTTTTTCTGGTATTATTTTTATTCTTCTGAAAGCTTGGTATGAGAATGACAGAAGGCATAACTTTGTGATACATGCTTTACAACACCTTGTTTTTAAAGCACAAAAGATAAATGTTTTTAGAAAACTATATTCTTTTGAAAACATTTTTGAGTATTTTTATTAATATTAGCACCATTTATATTATCGGCACTGTTGATCAAATTGATCTTACTTTATTTCTGTATCTTGGAACCCCACCTTTCTCCAGAATGGCTTGCAGTCTAAGTAACATGTTTTTTAAACCTCACTGCAGTATGGTTTGCAGGTGTTTTTGAAATACTATATTTCTTAAATATTAGTTGGTCATGGATAGGGTTTATCTAGATATTATGTAATTGCTCTCATCTATTTTTACCCTCCATATGAAATAATCAATTCTTAAATTACTTAGGTGGACTTTTATTTGGATGTGCAAATCAGGAGAAATGTTATTGTGTCTAATTAAGAGTCAAGTCTTTATAAGGAGTTTATAGTAAAGTCTCTATTGAGAAAAGCAAGGGAACCAGTATAAACAGAGGAAGTGGGAAAAATCCAAGAGAAGAGAATTATGTTTATAGAAGTGGTCATTTCTCCATTACTGCTATGGTCTGAATGTTTCTCTCTCCCTAAATTCATGAGATGATATCCTAATGCCCAAGGTGATGATATAAGGAAACGGGGCCTTTGGGAGGTGATTAGGTCAGGAGAGTGAAGCCCTCAGGTCTCTCAAAATTTGTGATCTTACAAGTTAGACTCTACAAAAAATTCTGCTAATTTTTAATGAATTTAAACATTATTAGATAGAATATCTTAGTCTGTTTGGACTACTATAACAAAATAACCCAGACTGGGTGTCTTGTAAACAGATACTTCTCACAATTCTGAAGGCTGGAAGTTCAAGATCAATGTTACAGCTGATCAGTTGAGTTCCTTCTTCCAGGTTCCAGACTTCTTACATTCTCACATGGTTGAAAGAGTGAACTATCTCCCTGTGGACTCTTGTATAATAACTCTAATCTCATTCATGAGAACTCCATGTTAATGATCTCATCACCTCCCAAATGCCCCATATTTTCATATCATCACTTTGGGATTAGGTTTTAGCGTATGACTTGTGGGACAGGGAAGGGGCACAGACCATAGCATGGAGCCACTCTAGAATATAACAAAGTAGTTTCAAGAATATGTAGATTTTTTTGTCTAGTAATGAGGACAGGGAGGCCTGGCGTGCTGCAATTCATGGTGTCGCAGAGTCAGACACGACTGAGCGACTGAACTGAACTGAACTGAATGCAAAAAATGCCATTGATAATTTGATAGGCTATTGCATTGAATATGCAGATTGTTTTGGGCAGTGTAGTCATTTTTATAATATTGATTCTTTAAATCCAAGAACATGATATATCTTTCCATCTGCTTATGTCATCTTCAATTTCTTTCATCAGGGTCTTATAGTTTTCAGAGTACAGGTCTTTTGCCTCCTTGTGTGTGTTAGTTGCTCAGTCATGTCTGACTCTTTGTGACCCCATGGACTGGAGCCCACCAGGCTCCTTTGTCCATGGGATTCTCCAGGCAAGAATACTTGAGTGGGTTGCCATTTCCTTAAGTAGGTTTATTCCTTGGTATTTTATTCTTTTTGATATGACAGTGAATAGGATTTTTTCCTTGTTAGTGTATAGAAATGCAAGAGGTATCTTTTTATCAATTGTGTATCCTACAGCTTTACTAAATTCATTTATGAGCTCTAATAGCATTCTCTGTGTGTAGTGTCATATTGGTATGAAGACACAGTTCAGTTAGGTCGCTCATTCGTGTCTGACTCTTTGCGACCCCATGAATTGCATCACGCCAGGCCTCCCTGTCCATCATCAACTCCTGGAGTCCACCCAAACCCATGTCCATTGAGTCGGTGATGCCATCCAACTATCTCATCCTCTGTCGTCCCCTTCTCCTCCTGCCCTCAATCTTTCCCAGCATCAAGGTCTTTTCAAATGACTCAGCTCTTCACATCAGGTGGCCAAAGTATTAGAGTTTCAGCTTCAAAATCAGTCCTATCAATGAACACTCAAGACTGATCTCCTTTAGGATGGACTGGTTAGATCTCCTTGCAGTCCAAGGGACTCTCAAGAGTCTTCTCCAACACCACAGTTCAAAAGCATCAGTTCTTCACTGCTCAGCTTTCTTTATAGTCCAACTCTCACATCCATACTTGACCATTGCAAAAACCATAGCCTTGACTAATCAGACTTTTGTTGACAAAGTAATGTCTCTGCTTTTTAATATGCTGTCTAAGCTNTCTTCTCCAACACCACAGTTCAAAAGCATCAGTTCTTCACTGCTCAGCTTTCTTTATAGTCCAACTCTCACATCCATACTTGACCATTGCAAAAACCATAGCCTTGACTAATCAGACTTTTGTTGACAAAGTAATGTCTCTGCTTTTTAATATGCTGTCTAAGCTGGTCATATCTTTCCTTCCAAGGAGTAAGAGTCTTTTAATTTCATGGCTGCAATCATCATCTGCAGTGATTTTGGAGCCCAGAAAACACAAAAAACCTCAAATAGCCAAAGGAACCTTGAAAAAGACAAATGAAACTGGAGGAATCAGGTTCCCTGAAATCAGACTATACTGTAAAGCTACAGTAAAAAAAATAAAAATAAAAATATGATACTGGCACAAAGACAGACTTATAAATCTATGTAACAGGACAGAAAGCCCAAACATGAACTCATACACCTATGATATCTATGACAAAGGAGACAGGATATACAACGGAGGCAAGACAGCCTCTTCAATAAGTAGCACTGGGAAAAACTAGAGAGTTATGTGTAAATAAACAAAATTAGAACATTCTCTAACACTATACACAAATGTTAAACTCAAAATGGATTAAAGACCTAAATGTAAGACCAGATACTATAAAACTCTTAGAGGAAAATATAGGAAGAATGCACTTTTTCATAAATCACAGCATATATCTTTTTGGATCCACCCCTTAGGTAACAGAAATAAAGATAAATAGAGTCTTATTAAACTTAAGAACTTTTCCATAGCAAAGGAAACCATAAGTGAAACAAAGAAACCATAAGTGAAACAAAGATATTTTTCAGAATAGGAGAAAATATTGGCAAATGAAGTGACCAACAAGGGCTTAAGCTCCAAAATATACAAACAGCTCATGCAGGTCAATATCATAAAAACAAACAACCCAATCCAAAAATAGGCAGAAGATCTAAACAGACTTTTTTTTCCAAAGAAGACATACAGAGATGGCCAAGAAGCACATGTAAAGGTGCTCAACATTCTTAATATTAGAGAAATGCAAATTAAAAGTACAATGGAGTATCACTTCACAGAGGTCAGAATGGTCATCATCAAAATGTCTACAAACAGCAAATGCTGGAATGGGTATGGAGAAAAGGGAACCCTCCTATTCTGTTGGTGGCAATGTAAATTGGTATAGCCAGTATGGAGAATAGTATGGTGGTTCCTTAAAAAAAAAAAAAAAAAAAAAACAGAGCCACCATATGATTCAGCTATCCTACTCCTGGGCATATATCCAGAGAAAGCTGTAATTTGAAAAGAAACATGCACTCCAAGGTTCATTGCAGCATTATTTATAAAATACAAGACATGGAAGTAACCTAAAATGTCCATCAAAGAGGAATGTATAAAAAATGTGGTACGTATATACAATGGAATATTACTCAGCCATTAAAAAGACTGAAATATTGCCATTTGATACAATATAGATGGACCTAGGGACGTGATATACTGAGTGAAATTAGAAAAAGACAAATATCATACGATATCAGCTACATGTGAAATCTAAAAAAAAATGACACAAATGAACTTACATACAGAACACATACACAACACTGTAAATCAACTATAAAAGTAAAGTGAAGTTGCTCAGTCATGTCCGACTCTTTGCAACCTCATGGACTGTAGCCTCCAGGTTCCTCTGTCCATGGGATTTTCCAGACAATAGTACTGGAGTAGATTGCCATTTCCTTCTCCAGGGGATCTTCCCAACCCAGGGACTGAACCCAGGTCCATCTTGTAGACAGACACTTTACCATCTGAGCCACCAGGGAAGTCAACTATACTCCTATATAAATTAAAAGAACACGTCAGCTTCTCGTTTTTACAGATGAGAGCACTGAGATCAAAACTTCACAAAGTTACATATGTGTGTATATTTATTATTCTATATATATGTAATTGAAATAGGAAATGGCAACCCACTTCAGTATTATTGCCTGGAAAATTACATAAGCAGAGGAGCCTGATGAGTTACAGTCCACGGGGTCACAAAGGGTAGAACACAACTTAGCGACTGAGCATGAGCACATATGTAATAATCACACACATATATACATATTAGTGGCAAAGTTGGGATGAAAAATGAGGGTCTTGTCTGGAATCCTGACCCTTTTGCTTCTCACTCTGGTGCTGCTTTCCATCCCCCAGAGAATGGGTCATCACAATAATCATTTTCTAAAGAGAACTGTTAGAAAATTACCAAGAATAAGAATTTTCAAAGACAAATATAGGAGAGCAGTACCATTTTAACCTTGTCAAGTTACTGAAAGCATAAGAAAGAATACTTACATTTCAAAATAAATGTTTAATTGTGTTAAGAAAGATGTTATAGAATGGGAGTAGGGAAGTCATTTACTGTTTCAAAACATAGATGGACTGTATTGAACTTATCACTTTTTTACCATATCAGAGTTTATTGGTGTGTAATTACAGGTCCCTGCCAGATTATATCAATTAGTATTTTCTGTTCTAATATGAGTTGATCCTGTTGTATAGAGGATGTGTCTGGCAAACAGGAGTTACAAGAGAAGATAGATTCTTAAGTCACCTTTAAAAGGTGACTTTTAAAGCAAATTGATACTGATCTCAATTTATTTCTCTTGCTGTTTTTTCTGTTATTATTTTCATTTAAAAGCTACAAAACATGAACTTTAACTAGATTTATGTAAAGCCACCCCTAGCCAATTTAGGTCTTTGATAATTTTCTTTAGCAATACCAAAATACAAAGGCACTTTTACATAGGCACATAACATCTTATGTTATGAAGATATAACAATATAATTATTGAAATTCTCTTACTTCCTATCATGTTTATATGGCTTAACACAACTGTCTTGTTTCAAGCAAGAGTTCTAATGGGCTGAGTTGTTTTAGAGAGAAAAAACAGTTTGGTGTTGAAGATTATTGCTGAATCATTGTTTCATTTTATGTCTGTGGTGTCAGCAAGTACCATGGTAATAAGTTATTTAAAATATTTCTAGGTAAGGATATAGTGAATGTTTTCTCAATCTAAGCATACTAGGGCATTTTGCAATATATTTATCACACAAGTATGACTGCTTTAAAGTATTAACAGTCACTGCAATGTGTGGCTATTCCTATGTCACCTCTTTTTAACTGTTCCCCAAGTGTCTGAACCTGGTATAAATGTTCTGTTTGAAATCTGCACAGTCATGTTTATATCTCCTTTCTTTATAATTCAGCATTGCAGAGGAGAGAAATTCATGGTTCTGTTTCAAGGAATTACTGTTTTGTTATAATGTTCAAATAATGGTCTGCTAAAGATTTTCTTGTAAAAGAAAAAGAGGTCCACTCTCCTACTATCAAGGTCATTACTAAACTCTGTGCCTTCAGTTTAAAAGCACAGAGATGCCATCTAGCAGCCGCCCTCAGGAATTTCCTACACAGAAATAGTCCTTTCTCTGCAATAATTGAATTCTTACAAGCTTTAGGTTTTTCTTTATTTATTGAATGAATGATGACTTGGCACATTGCCTGTAGTTCAGATACTCCATTACAAGCGAAATTATTTGATAGCTTTTAAAATAGGGAAAGTGATACACCCATGAGTTTTTCTAAATGGAACTGGAAAGTTGTTAATAAGATTTTAATTAAGAAAACATAATTCTCATGATTTTTTTGGAGAGGAAAATCGATAATCTGTCTATATAAAATACAAATAATTGATTAGTATTGAATTGCCTTCCTTTACTGAAAGAAAATTCTAATCTTACCGATTTTCTGGT
>SJYT01031636.1:38434-89542 GCA_006410635.1 Cephalophus harveyi
GGGTCACACAGAGTCGGACACGACTGAAGCAACTTAGCAGCAGCAGCAGCATAGCTAATGCTGTCTCTTATACACATCTAGATGTGTATAAGAGACAGGTGTCAATATCAGCATAACCATAATTTTAAGAGAAAATTATTTTATTCTCATCAGGTCTTTAAATATGAAAAGTATACAGAAATAATTATAAGTATGTATGACACGATTCTAAATTTTCACTATGTACTGATTTAGGCCTAGAAATATTCAGTCAACCACAATATTAGGCTAAGCTTAGTTCTATTCAATTGTGAAAAGAAACAATTTCTCTGCACTATACAGTTATTTTAAAACAACTTTACTATATTCAAAAATATAACTTTGTAATATCACATCATTTTCCTATTGTGTCAAATTATTCCTAGCCAGTTAAATAAAATAGTTTTGGGAATTGTATTTCCTTACTCTTTTTACTAGATGCCTTGTATCTTATTCCAGATAATTACAATTTTATTAGAATGCTGATGCTCTCAAATTATCTCACTTTATCCTCAACACTTTGCTTATATACTGCTGAAAATATTTCTCCATATTTTCTGACTTTATATCAAAAGAGGTTAGCGTTCACTTTAATTGCCAGTACTGGATAATTTGCAGAGTTCAACAGCTCCGAGAGGACACATCCTTCCTATTCCACTCCTTAGTTTCAAAGGTTTCTCACTTCCTGTTTCTTAACACTGGTAATCAGAACTTCCTCAGTGCTCTGTAATTTCCTTAATGAAAAGAAAGAAACAAACACAAGCCCCTTTGCCCAGTGCCTCTCAGCCATGGCAGAGAGTAGAGCTCTGCTGCTCTGCCGTGCGTGTTACCAGCAGCATCTCAAATGTTTTGGACACAAGCTGCAGCACGTCTGCTACGGGACTATTATTGACCAGAATCAGCTGGAAAACGCTTCTCTCCTTTCAACAAAGAAACGGTTCACATCTCCTAAACATGATTACAAACTGCATTATTTTAACTGCTAACTCTTTTGCATTACCCGTCCGACTTCAGAAGAGAACGTTAAGCTCTTGGATATCAAATAAGCTAAATTCTCCGGAGAGCCGCATTGCCCGCTGCCAATACACGTTATATTCGCTCCTGGTCCCTCCCCCCCTTCTCCAGGACTCTACCTTGAGGAGCTATTCTTCGGGTAGTTCACCTTGTTATCTTCCGTGCAGTGGGATACGCCAGGCATCACAGGATTGCTAGAAAAGCTGTCTTTAATGTTTCGTTTCCTTTTTTTTTTTGCATAATTAAATACATTTTTGGCCGGTCTGTTACATATTGCACATTTATTTCAAACAAGAGTTAAAATATTGCCCGTACCTTGGAAGGATCTAATCCAGCAAGCAAAGACAGCAGCAGGAGATTGAGTAGGTTGGACGTCGCCTGCATTCTGATCTGCGTTTTTGCCCCCTCTTTACTCTTTTATGTAGCCACTCCACTCTCACTGCAGAGACCTTTCCTTCGTCAGTTGCACTTTCTGCCTGCCAGTCAGAGCAGAGTGGAGAAAGAGGCAGTGGCAGGAGCGGTAGCAGTAGCAACAGCAGCGACAGCAGTAGCGGCAGCCGCCCTGGGGGGCGATCATTCCGCAGGCATTCTCGGAGCTGGGAGTCCGGGAGCTCTAGGGGTGGGTTGAGCTGCAGTGGGCGCTGACCGAGGTGCTGAAGCGCCTTCAAGCCTCACGCCCCAATTTACCCTCTCTCCCGCGGCTATCTAGCCAGCCCACCTCAAAAGTTTTGACCCAAGAAAAAGATAAAGGGAGCAACTGCTGAGAGAGGTGTGGAGACCTGGACAACGGATATGACATCACTACAGCTCCTGGGGGCTTGGGGAGATATTTTGCGAGGAATTTGTTAACCAAACAAGAATTGACTCTCCTATTCCAGTTCAGCATTTGCTGGCATCTTCATCTGGAGAGAAGTAGTCAGCTAGATAAAGGATTATGAAACAAGTAGTGCCTGAAATTGTCTCCTGTCATTTACAGAGGACCTGATACCATATTTAGTCCTTTAAAGAAAGTTTGCAATGCAGAGACTATCAATGTGTATTTTCTTCTCAAAGCACACAGTCTGTAGCTATTATATATGCATATATAATATATTTGGTTAGGAATTCGTGTGTTTTTAATCTATCTAGGACTTTTGATCATCTGAAAATGCTATGCATAAATAAATGAAGAGGCGCTTTTTTTTTTTTTTTAACTTGTAAATGAGATATTCTACTAGTGACCCTATACACCTGAAATTTCGGCCCCTCGTACACAGTCATTCCCAGAAAAATATCCTTGTCAATCTGATTGTGTTTATGCCTGAGGTAGAATTCAGTGATGGATGGACAGTGGGATGGGAAAAGCATTATTTCTAAGCTTCCAAATACTTGTTTTCTAGAGTTCAAGAAAAGAGGCAGACTAGCTGCCTCATAGGAGCAGAGAGAGAGTAAATGACAAACTAACTCTCTCATATACCCTGAGCCATTTAACTGTACTCAAAAAGCTTTGTTTTTGTAGCTGGAAAAAGTAAATGTTTTCCATAGGATAAAACGATGGGGAGGAGTTGACAACCACTCTCTCATACAACTTTGCCTTTAATATGACTTATGTTTTCTGTTGATTTTTCTAGAAGTTACATTTCTTAAGAATTACAGTATGTGAACTGGAAATATGAGCATTTACTCTATATTAAAGAGTGGATAAATTGTCTGAGATATCAGACACATACTGTGTATAAAATCTATACAAACTTTTACTGAAGACTTCTTTAATTAAGGAAATCTCTATTAGGATTCAAAAACTTTTCAAAGTTATAATCCCTAAGGATTTGCATCATATTACACCTGTTTTTATCCTGATATCGTGAATATGTGTGCATGTGTGTATGAGACCTTGAGGCTTTTTTTTTTCCTATGGAAAGTAAGGAGAAATAAATTTGAAAATTTCTTTTGAAGAGATGTATTAAAAAAAGAGGTTGCAGAATAACAGAAAGGAAGTGGAATTATTTGAGGGTTTTTAGTTTAATAATAATCCTGACAATCAACCACAGATTGAAATTTTCATTATTTCCTAGCCTAAACATAAAACAGAACTTTTCTATGGATGTAATAGATAAAAATTCAGAGTTATGTCTGACACTCTTTGGAATAATTTTCTAGAGAATGTTTAAGGCTGTTTTTTTCTTTTTACATTTGTTTCTTTATCCATCGATCAAAGGTAAATCAGTATAGAGTACTTTTCAGTCATCTATACAATAAAAAGTGTTGGAAATTTTATTCTGCACCCATTTTCAAACCTCTCAAATCATTGCACAATTTAAAATGAGCTTTTAGAGGTACAGTAGGTTGGTGATTATAATAGTGCATTTTTATTACCTTTACTTAATACAGCATGATTGTTTGATTGTTGTTACATGTGCTTTTCTCTCTTCTCAAAATATCTTCTGCAGATTTTTTCAATCTCCACCTCTCAAAAGTCAGTGCAGCATGATTATTTTGAGTACAGGAAGCTGTATTTAACAGGTGCACAAAATATGAAAACCATCATGTCAATTTTTATCACCTCAAGATCAACTGCGATTCTTTTAATGACAGCAATGTTTTTTTCTGGGAATAAAAATTATTCTGGTCTCATATATGGTTCACAATATTAATGACTGTACAAGAACTCCTACATAAGCACATTTTTTCCTTTCAACTCTCTTTCCCTTTATTTCATGGTACTGGAATTTCATTTGTAACAGCAGTTAAGAAGACAAATTCTATGAAAACGCGATACAAGATGGTAATATTTTAATATCTGAAGTAAACAATGGATGATAATTGTATTACAGATGAAAACATGGTTTTAGCATATATAAAACATACTTTCTATAAGAGAAGTTTATTCTTGTGTAGAGAAAACTCAAGCTCATTAATAAACCAAAAATTGTCGAACATGCCACTGAAAAGCAAAAGTTGTAGCTAAACGTAAGCAATAGTCTACTACTACCTCTGTCTTTAAAAAATACTTACACATATATATGGAATTTAGAAAGATGGTAACGATAACCCTGTATGCGAGACAGCAAAAGAGACACAGATGTATAGAACAGACTTTTGGACTCTGTGGGAGAGGGAGAGGGTGGGATGATTTGAGAGAATGGCATTGAAACATGTATAATATCATGTAAGAAATGAGTTGCCAGTCTAGGTTCGATGCAGGATACAGGATGCTTGGGGCTGGTGCACTCGGATGACCCAGAGAAATGGCATGGGGAGGGAGATTCAGGATTGGGAACTCATGTACACCCGTGGCGGATTCATGTTGATGTATGGCAAAACCAATACAGTATTGTAAAGTAAAATAAAGTAAAAATAAAAAAATAAAATAAAGTAAGGAATGGTAAAAAGATAAAAATAATAAAAATAAAATAAAAAATACTCAAATAAAACTGTACATTTTTCTAAAACAAACTCTATTGTTTTTGTTAGTCATTTGTTTAGTAGTAAAACTTTGTTATAGTTCCATAAGTCAGTTTGACAATATTGTAGGCCACATCATATGTACATAGCAATTCACACAGCATTTCTCCTTTTTAGAAAGTCCATGAAACTCCTTATATATTGTGTCCTACATGAGAAAATATTTGATATTTATGTATCTAATTGAAGTTGATCTTCTATATTTACAATGGGTATAAAATTGCTTTGAAATTTATAAAGTGCTTTAAAAATTTTAACCAGTATCATCTACAGGGTTTCCCTGGTGGCTCACATAGTAAAGAATCCACCTGCAATGGAGGAGACCTGGTTTCAATCCCTGGCTCAGGAAGATCTCCTGGAGAAGGGAATGTCTACCCACTCCAGTATTCTTGCCTGGGGAATTCCATGGACAGAGGAGTCTGATGGGCTGCAGTCCATAAGGTCACAAAGAGTTAGACACCGGCTGAACAACTAACACTTTCACTTTTGTCTACAAAGTCATACCTAAAAATAAGTTTATATTGTTCATGTACACATGCAGAATAAAGAATAAAACTTTAAAAAAATGTATGTCCAGTGCTGCATATGTAAGTTCTTAATAATATGGATTATATTGTTAGCTATTTTATGTGTTAGTCTTTTGATAAGAAACTTGTATGATATGCTCCTTTCATATATGTTTATACTGTTTCAGCATTCCAGAGATGTTTCATTATGCTAAGAAATGCTGCTCCCTACTTTGATTTTTATCTGTCATTTAATATTGATGACATAGTTATTTTAGAAAAACACTTCTAAAAAGGGTTATCCTACAATAGTCCTGTAGTTATATAAACCCTTGAGAAAAGTTTCACCTTTCATTATATAAATGAAAACAGTCTTTGATTCATTTCCTAAGGTCCTTGACCTAGCAGAGTACTGTCACATTTTTATGTTTTGCTCTCTTCTCTTTTATTCTCTTGAGGTACCTTTCCCCTGCTTGCTTTTAAATCTTTCCCATCTAGATACCCTATCCTTCCTAACTAGTCTATCAAAATAGTACCTTAATTATTCTCTATTTATTATTTACTATATTAATATTTACTGTCTGTCCCTTTTATTGTCCCTTCTTCTACAAAGAAGGGTTCTGCTCTAAATCTGTCACTTAGAGTAGTTCCTGGGGCCTGGTAGCCACTTAATTATTAATGGGTTAGTGAATTAGTGAATTTCCAGCCCTAATTCCTCTATGCATATCTATATAGCCAAGATTTGCTGGATGTCTCTAACTTAACTTACAGGAACTTCAAATTCAGTGAGTCAAACCTATATTTTCCCTCAATCATATTAATTTTTAGCACATATTTCTTTCCATTTCAGAGCAAGAAGAATGGAAGTCACACTTGATTTCTCCCTCATCTTTATCCCTGCATTCAATCCATCAAAAAATACTGTTAAATTTTCTCCATAATATCTCTGAAGTCCTTCCTACTTCTCCATGTATACTTAGGTCAAGATCTTATTTTATATGATCTGAATTATTACAGTGATTTCTTTCCCTCGCATTACCATAAGTATTTCTTTCTCTTTTACTTTTTTAAAAAATCCATACAGTAGTGGTTGAGAGGGTTACTTTCTCTCTCTCCAAGCAGCTCTGCACATTAAGAATCAAGTCTCCTCCAGTCACTCTGTGACCTTAGTGTATCTTCTATCTGTGTGGCAGAGAAAAATATTGGGGGTCAAGTCTTTCTCTTTTAAGGCACATCATTTCTTCTCTTATCTCACTAGCCAGAATTTAGCCACATGGCCATAGTTCTCTGAAGAAATCTGGATTTTGAGTCTTTCTTCTGGAAAGACATGAATTGAAGACTGGGCCTTCTGGTATTAGTTCTGTAGGTTGGAAGTCCAGATTTGGTGTTAAGTAAATGTCTGCTTCCTGGTCTGCATGGTAGCTAGGTTCTGAGAGAGCATCCCAAGAACAAGTATTCATCATACAGATGACCATCTTCTTGTGTCTGCCAAATGATCCCTTTTGCAAGGACTCAACTCTGTCACAGACATTGTCTGTCTTCTACTTCAGTCTGCAATTTGTTATCCCCATATGGTTGATTTAAAGACTAATTTGGCCATGCTGTTTCTCAGATTAAAGGCCTTCAACATCTCCCTATCTTCTATACAATCAAATGTGAGCTCCTTAAAATGACTAATGCAGGTCCCTGCATAATATGGTCTTTTGCCTTTTCTCCAGTCTTTTCGAAGCATTGTTTCCCAATAATTGAGTAAAATTTAATTTTTGTAGTTCCCTTAACATTCTTCCTCTCTTAAAGAGGACATAGAAGACCATTAAACATCTTTAATGGCATTTCTTTTGCCTAAACCATTCTTACAGAGGTGTTAGTATCTTGATTTCCCAACTAAAAATAAGGATAGGGGCAGGGTAGTAACTTGGTGATAGAACCTGGAATTCCAATTTGTGTTACCTTAGCCCCATGAGGCTATTAGAAGGTCTGTTAAGTTTCTCAGTCTCCATGTAGACTCTTCTGAAGATGGCAGATGCTTTGGATGAAAATGTAGTCATTTTCATCAAGAGAGAGGAGAGAGGAGTGATGAGTCATCTCACAGCTAGTCTTGGCAAGATATTCAAAATGGCTCACTCACATGGTTGCAGCTTTCCTGGCTGGGAGTCAATTGCTCAGGTGGGGTTGTTGACTAGATCGTCTCCATGTCTCCACTTTATGTGGCTTGCATTTCTTACTGCATGATAGCTAGGTTCTGAGAGAGCATCCCAAGAACAAGTATTCTTGAAGACCTGGGCACGAACTACAAAGATTCTTATGACTCAGAAGCTCCACAGTTATATTTGTAGCATCGTTTTCTTAAGCAACCAACTAAAGCCAACCCAAATTCAAGGGAAGGTAACTAGTCTTCATCTCCCAATGTAAATCATAATATGTGCATACAGGGAGTAAAGAAGTTAAGAGAAGCTGTACTTGAAAATATTTACAAAGGGATTATTTTGCACACTCATTCAAAATTCTCATGGTGCCCCTACCAATCACGAATCTGTCTGAGATAGGATTTTGAGAATGGAATTTGATTAGGGTATAATTTAGCAGGAGTGAAGAAAAATTCCAGTAGGAAGGAATTGAACATCAGTATTACAGAGGACTTCTGTTTCTAGTAATGTGTGACTAGATAATTTGAACCACCTCTTTCACTGAGAAGGACTGGGAGAGCGAGGGAAATATAAATACAGCTACTTGAAGGCACTGGAGGATTATAATGACAATGACAGTGTTGAGACCATGATCTGGGAGAGTAAAAAAAGGAAGAAAGCCTAGCATTTAAGACTACATTTTCATTAAGAGCATCTGCCACCTTCAGAAGAGTCTGCATGGAGACTGAGAAACTTAGCAGAACTTCTAACAACCTTCATGGGGCTAAGGTAACACAAATTGGAATTCCAGGTTCTATCACCAAGTTACTACCCTGCCGCATCCTTATTCTGGGTTGATAAATCGAGGTACTAACACCTCTATAAGTAAGGGAGAACCTCAAATAATCTATCTTCATGAAGGCCTTTATGCACAGCTTCTAACCATCCTCTCTCTGACACTATATGAAGATGATACAGGATTACTTACAACAATAGAACCTGACAAATATAATCCTATTTTGGTTCTCATCTAAACCTAAATATTTGTTTTTGTCTGTGCTTAACGATTTCCCAGACTGTGCCTGCTTTGTTAGTGGATAATTATAGGATAATTGAAATGTTTATACTTGGCATACAGAGAGGTATCTGTAATAAAAAAAAATCATAAAGCAAATATATTATGCTTATTTTGGAGAAGGTGGGAAAATATTTGTTGTTTTTTTAGTGAAGTTGAATTTGAGTCAATGAAAGGATCAAAAAAACTGCAATATAATTCAAAATGTAATAACTGTGGAAAAAACTCATACTCTGTAGCTACTTTAGGGAATGTGTCATTTGTATAGAAAGAACCTTTTGTATAAATGTTAGCAATAGGGAAATCAGAAAAACTGCCTAGATGTTTCTTAATAGAAAAGGAAGAAATTAATTGTTATCAATTTAATTTTGCCTGTTCATACTGTTCATGGGGTTCTCAAGGCAAGAATAGTGAAGTGGCTTGCCATTCCCTTCTCCAGTGGACCACGTTCTGTCAGCCCTCTCCACCATGACCCGCCCATCTTGGGTTGCCCTGCAGGCATGGCTTGGTTTCATTGAGTTAGACAAGGCTGTGGTCCTAGTGTGATTAGATTGACTAGTTTTCTGTGAGTATGGTTTCAGTATGTCTGCCCTCTGATGCCCTCTTGCAACACCTACCATCTTATTTGGGTTTCTCTTACCTTGGGTGTGGGGTATCTCTTCACGGCTGCTCCAGCAAAGCACAGCCGCTGCTCCTTACCTTGGGCAAGGGGTATCTCCTTACCGCTGCTGTTTCTGACCTTCAACAGGCCCACCAATACTTGGGTTGCTCCTCCCGGCCTCCGCCCCTGGCCTCAGGCTCGGTGGCTCCTCAGGGTCACGGCCCCTGGCGTCGGGCGTGGGTGGCTCCTCCCAGCTGCTGCCCCTGGCCTTGGGCTCATGGTGGCTCCCCGGGGTCACCACCCCTGGCCTCAAGCTCGAGGGGGATTCTGCCGACTGCCCCTGACCTCGGACGCGGGGTGTCTCCTCCCGGCTGCTACTGGCCTCAGACGTGGGGCAGCTTCTCCCGGCTGCCGCCCTGACCTCGGATGCCAGGTGTCTTCTCCCGGCCGCCACTGGCTTCGGACGTGGGGCAGCTTCTCCTGGCTGCCGCCCTGACCTTGGACACGGGGTGTCTCCTCCCGGGCTGCCACTGACCTCAGATGCAGGGTGTCTCCTCCTGGCTGCCACTGACCTTGGACGCGGGGTAGCTCCTCTCAGTTGCCGCCCCGACCTCAGCACAGGGTAGCTCCTCTCGGCCGTTCCTGCGCCGTTGCAGCCTGGCACTCTAGGATGGTGCCCCCGACCTCAGATGTGGGGCAGCTCCTCCCGGCCACGGGGCCATGTTCAGTAAATCTTTAATCCAATTTTCTGTTGATGGGTGGGGCTGTGTTCCCTACCTGTTATTTACCTGGGGCTTCCCTGGTGGCACAGAGGTTAAAGCATCTGCCTGCAGTGTGGGAGACCTGGGTTCAATTCCTGGGTCGGGAAGATCCCCTGGAGAAGGAAATGGCAATCCACTCCAGTATTCTTGCCTGGAGAATCCCATGGATGGAGGAGTTTGATGGGCTACAGTCCACGGGTCGCAAAAAGTCAGACACGACTGAGCGACTTCACTTTCACTTTCTTTACTTTTCACTTTCCCTGGTGGCTCAGACAGTAAAGTTTCTGTCTACCTGGAGACCTGGGTTCAGTCCCTGGGTGGGGAAGATCCCTTGGAGGAGGAACTGGCAATCCACTCCAGTACTATTGCCTGGAAAATCCCATGGACAGAGGAGCCTGGTAGGCTACAGTCCATGGGGTCACAAAGAGTCGGACACAACTGAGCAACTTCACTTTCTAAACTATGGTGGAGGTAATGAAGATAATGGTGACCTCCTCCAAAAGGTCCTATGCACACACTGCTCCAACCCTGCAGCAGGCCACTGCCGACCCATGACTCTGCTGGAGATTCCTGGACACTCACAGGCAAGTCTGGATCAGTCTCTTGTGGGGTTACTGCTCCTTTCTTCTGGGTCCTGGCACCCACAAGTTTCTGTTTGTGCCCTCTAAGAGTCTGTTTCCCCAGTCCTGTGTAAGTTCTGATGGCTCTATTGTAGGGTTAATAGCAATCTCCTTGGAGAGGGCTTATGCCGTACCCAGGTCTGCTGCACCCAGAGCCCCTGCCCCTGTGGCAGTCCACTGCTGACCTGTACCTCCACAGGAGACACTCACACACAGTTCTGTCTCAGTCTCTGTGGGGTCTCTGGGTCCTGGGGTGCACAAGGTTTGTTTGAGCCCTCTGAGTGTCTCTGGCAGGTATGGGGTTTGATTCTAAATGCGATTTCACCCCTCCTACCATCTTACTGGGGCTTTTACTTTGCCCTTGGATGTGGTGTATCTCCTCAAAGTCATTCCACCGCCATGCGGCCAAGTACCTACTGTCTTGCTGGGGCTGCTCTGTCTTTGGATGTGGGTTATCTCCTCACAGCCGCTCCAGTGCCGTGCAGCCACCATTCTCTCATCCCAGTGAAATTCTAATTTCCACCTGAGAAATCTCACCCTTGGCTTCCTGCCACCTTCACCTACCTTTCCAAGAATTAGCCACTTAAATTACAGCTAATGCAGTGTAAATCAAACTTAGAGACATGAATCGAGTAGGGTCATCCAAGACAGACGGGTCATGGTGGAGAGTTCTGACAAAACGTGGTCTACTGGAGAAGGGAATGGCAAACCACTTCAGTATTCTTGCCTTGAGAACCCCATAAACAGCATGAAAAGGCAAAAAGATAGGACACTGAAAGATGAACTCCTCAGGTAGGTAGGTGCCCAATATGCTACTAGAGATCAGTAGGGAAATAACTCCTGAAAGAGTGAAGAGACAGAGCCAAAGCAAAAACAACACCCAGTTGTGGATGTGACTGGTGATGGAAGTAAAGTCTGATGCTATAGAGAGCAATATTGCATAGGAACCTGGAATGTTAGATCCATGAATTAAGGCAAATTGGAAGTGGTCAAATGGGAGATGGCAAGGGTGAACGTCGACATTTTAGGAATCAGTGAACTAAAATGGACTGGAATGGGTGAATTTAACTCAGATAACCATTATATCTACTACCATGGGCAAGAATCCCTTAGAAGAAAGGGAGTAGCCATCATAGTCAACAAAAGAGTCCAAAATTCAGTATTTGATGCAATCTCAAAAACGACAGAATGATCTCTGTTCATCTCCAAGGCAAGCCATTCAATATCACAGTTATCCAAGTCTATGCCCGACCAATAATGCTGAAGAAGCTGAAGCTGAATGATTCTGTGAATACCTACAAGACCTTCTAGAACTAGCATCCCCAAAAGATGTCCTTTTCATTATAGGGGACTGGAATGCAAAAGCAGGAAGTCAAGAGATACCTGGATTAACAGGCAAATCTGGCCTTGGAGTACAGAATGAAGCAGGACAAAAGCTAATAGAGTTTTGCCAAGAGAACGCACTGGTCATAGCAAACACCCTCTTCCAACAACACAAGAGAAGACTCTGCACATGGACATCACCAGATGGTCAATACCGAAATCAGATTGATTATATTCTTTGCAGCCAAAGATGGAGAAGCTCTATACAGTCAGCAAAAACAAGACCAGGAGCTGACTGTGGCTCAGAGCATGAACTCCTTATTGCCAAATTCAGACTTAAATTGAAGAAAGTAGGGAAAACCACTAGGATATTCAGGTATGACCTAAATCAAATCCCTTATGAATACAGTGGAAGTGAGAAACAGATTCAAGGGATTAGATCTAATAGACAGAGTGCCTGAGAACTATGGACAGAGATTCATGACATTGTGCAGGAGGCAGGGATTAAGATCATCCCCAAGAAAAAGAAATACAAAAAGGCAAAATGGTTGTCTGAGGACGCCTTGCAAATAGCTATGAAAAGAAGAGAAGTGAAAGGCAAAGGAGAAAAGCAAAGATATACCTATTTGAATGCAAATTTCCAAAGAACAGCAAGGAGTGATAAGAAAGCCTTCCTCAGTGATCAATGCAAAGATATAGAAGAAAACAATAGAATGGGAAAGACTAGAGATCTCTTCAAGAAAATTAGAGATACCAAGGAAATATTTCATGCAATGATGGGGACAATAAAAGACAGAAATGTTATAGATCTAACAGAAGCAGAAGATATTAAGAAGAGGTGGCAAGAATACACAGAATTATATAGAAAAGATCTTCATGACCCAGATAATCATGATGGTGTGATCACTGACCAAGAGCCAGACATCCTGGAATGCGAAGTCAAGTGAGCCTTAGGAAGCATCACTATGAACAAAACTAATGGAGGTGATGGAATTCCAGTTAAGCTATTTCAAATTCCAAAAGATGATGCTGTGAAAGTGTTGCACTCAATATGCCAGCAAATTTGGAAAACTCAGCAATGGCCACAGGACTGGAAGATATCAGTTTTCATTCCAATCCCAAAGAAAAGAAAGAAAGAAGAAAGTGAAGTCACTCAGTCGTGTCCAACTCTTTGCGACACCATGGACTGTAGCTCACCAGGCTCCTCCATCCATGGAATTTTTCAGGCAAGAGTACTAGAGTGGATTGCCATTTCCTTCTCCAGGGGATCTTCCTGACTCAAAGATCAAACTTGGGTCTCCTGCATTGCAGGCGGACACTTTACCATCATAGCCACTAGGGAATCTCAAAGAAAGGCAATGCCAAAGAATGCTCAAACTACTGCACAAACAATTGCACTCATCTCACACACTAGTAAAGTAATGCTCAAAATTCTCCAAGCCAGGCTTCAATGGTACATGAACGGTGTATTTTGAGATGTTCAAGCTGGATTTAGAGAAGGCAGAGGAACCAGAAATCAAATTGCCAATATCTGCTGGATCATCAAAAAAGCAAGAGAGTTCCAGAAAAACATCTACTTCTCCTTTATTGATTATGCCAAAGCCTTTGACAGTGTAGATCATAACAAACTGTGGAAAATTCTTAAAGAGATGGGAATACCAGACCACCTGACCTGCCTCTTGAGAAATCTGTATGCAGGTCAGGAAGCAACAGTTAGAACTGGACATGAAACAACAGACTGGTTCCAAATAGGGAAAGGAGTGCAACAGGGCTGTATACTGTCACTGTGCTTATTTAACTTATATGCAGAGTACATCACGAGAAACGCTGGACTGGACGAAATACAAACTGGAATCAAGATTGCCAGGAGAAATATCAGTAATCTCAGATATGGAGATGACATCACCTTTATGGCAGAAAGCGAAGAAGAACTAAAGAGACTCTTGATAAAGAGACTCTTAATGAAAGTGAAAGAGGAGAGTGAAAAAGTTGGCTTAAAGCTTAACATTCAGAAAACTAAGATCATGGCATCTGGTCTCATCCCTTCATGGCAAATAGATGGGGGAACAGTGGAAACAGTGACAGACTTTATTTTGAGGGGCTTCAAATCACTGCAGATGGTGACTGCAGCCATGAAACTAAAAGACGCTTGCCCCTTGGAAGAAAAGTTGTGACCAACCTAGACAGCATAGTAAAATGCAGAGACATTACTTTGCCAACAAACGTCCATCTAGTTAAAGCTATGGTTTTTCCAGTGGTCATATATGGATGTGAGAGTTGGACTATAAAGAAAGCTGAGCATTGAAGAATTGATGATTTTGAACTGTGGTGTTTGTTGGAGAAGACCCTTGAGAGTCCCTTGGACTGCAAGGAGATCCAACTAGTCCATCCTAAAGGAAATCAGTTCTGAATATATATTGGAAGGACTGATGTTGAAGCTGAAGCTCTGATACTTTGGCCACCTGATGTGAAGAACTGATTCATTTGAAAAAGGTGGGAGGAGAAGGGGACGAGAGAGGATGAGATGGTTGGATGGCATCACCAACTCAATGGACATAAGTTTGAGCAAACTGTGGAAGTTGGTGAAGAACAGGGAGGCCTG
This sequence comes from Cephalophus harveyi, assembly GCA_006410635.1. Classification (NCBI taxonomy): domain Eukaryota; kingdom Metazoa; phylum Chordata; class Mammalia; order Artiodactyla; family Bovidae; genus Cephalophus; species Cephalophus harveyi. The sequence continues at coordinate 52,525 of SJYT01031636.1, forward strand.
GTGTGCTGCAGTCCATGGGATTGCAAAGGGTCGGACGTGACTGAGCAACTGAACTGAACTGATCTGAGCCCTCAGTTCTGCAATAGTGACACTTCATGGGCTGGTTGCATGGTGTAATTTGGAGCTGGTATGTTTTAAGTGTACACTGTTTATCTGGAGATAAACTAAGAAAAATACCAGCAGTATCATTGAGCCATTTTTGTGTATGCTTTATGTATATAGTTTTTTCTCCACACAGCAAGCTAGCAATGCAGTTACGATAGTTATATTCCCATTTTATCAGTGAGTAAACAGAAGTTTCAGAGAAGACAATGGCACCCCACTCCAGTACTCTTGCCTGGAAAATCCATGGAGGAACCTGGTGGGCTGCAGTCCATGGGGTCACTAAGAGTCGGACACGACTGAGCGACTTCACTTTCACTTCTCACTTTCATGCATTGGAGAAGGAAATGGCAACCCACTCCAGCGTTCTTGCCTGGAGAATCCCAGGGACGGGGGAGCCTGGTGGGCTACCATCTATGGGGTTGCACAGAGTCGGACACTACTGAAGCGATTTAGCAGCAAACAGAAGTTTAGTGAGATTAATCAGGTCACCCAAAGAACCAGTGTAGTTAGATTAGGCTAGTTTGAAAACTGCTTCCATATCATATACACACTGATTACAAAGCTAATGCTCTTTACTATTATGTTGCTTCCCTGGCAGCTCAGACAGTAAAGCATCTGCCTACCATGCAGGAGACCTGGGTTCAATCCCTGGGTCGGGAAGATCTCCTGGAAAAGGCAATGGCAACCCACTCCAGTATTCTTGCCTGGAAAACCCCATGGATGGAGGAGCCTGGTAGGCTGCAGTCCATGGGGTCACAAAGAGTCAGACACGACTAAGCGACTTCACTTTCACTTTCATTATGTTGCTAAAGTGTGGCCCATCGGAAAAGTGTCCTTATGTCCCTCTTTGACCAGAACACTTCTCATTTGTATTTGCTGACCTAGTAAAATTACTGAGAATGTGCCCATTCACTCTTATGGTGGCTGAGAATATACCATTCACATCTTCAACTGCAGAGAGTATAATTGACAAACGGCTTCTTCCGTCACTCGGCTCTAGCACCAGACAAAGGAAAAACATAGCCATGGGAAGATTTAGGGGTCAAGCCAGAAGAATACATCACTTCTGCTTACCTTTCATTGGTCATAATTCAATTGAAAGGGAAATGTAGTTAATTCAGGTGATAAGGAGGACGAAAGCATTGGTATTGGTGATCAAATAGCCAGTGTCTTCTACAACCTATAGTACTTTTGTTATGCTTCTTATGTCTGGTACCTTATTCAGGAATAATCACTGGAAAAAAAAACTATTTATTTTATGTTCAGACTTGCACAGAGACCAAGAGGTATAAATGTTCACTTAGTTTGAATTATCTTTTAGTATATACAGAATTTGCCTGAGAGACACCTTGGAGAATGTGTCTTCTCTTTCTCTGTTCCCTCAATCTTTGTCTCTATTTCCCATGGTCAATTTGGTACTTTTTCCATCTCTGTTCTTTCCCGCCATTCTATCTCTACCCTAAAGAAGCTTGTCTACTTGAGGTTCTGAGAATCCTCTCCTGTTGCCATAAAAAGAAAGGGGAGATCGTTTTTGGAATGATATGAAGCAGACCTTAAACCTTTGGATGCCTCAAAATATGGGAAATGTATAGTTCAAACTAAGCTGTTTCTAGCTAATATTGACCAGAACTCATGGCATAACTTCAACTTGCTTTACATCATAACAAGTAATAATTTCATCCTCTTTCATCCAGCAATTCTATTTCAAGAAAGGATTTCAAAATAGATTTCAAAATTCTATTTCCTAATCTTAAGGAACTATTTAGACAAATTAGCAAAGACACATACATGAATATGTTTGTGGATGCATTGTTTACAAATAATGAAGAAACAGAAACAATCTAAATATCTGAATATCTTACAATAGGAAATTGTTCCAATACATTTCAGTACATACATATAAAGCATGAATACCATACTGCCATCAAAAATGATGACATATCCATGTTTACTTAATGGAAAAATGTTTATTATATAGAAGTGAAAAAAATTATATTGCAAAAAGTAATTATAGTATGATTCTAATTTTTGCATTCATGTATTTTCACTTGGAAATATTAGAAAGATCACACCAAAGAATTAGCATTGATTATTCTGAGGTCACAGAATTTCATACTGTTTTAATATTGCTTGATTTGATTATCTACATTTCTAAAAAGGTTCTCCACATTTAGTACTTGCATAATAAGAGAGAGAAGAAATAAAATAGGGAATTGGAGAGTGGGAGATGAAGACAAGTCTCAGAAGATGGCTTGGTTTAAACAAAAAGTGCTGACATTTTCCTTAGTCTTTATGAAAGCACTGGGTTCCCAATGTTCCCCATCCAGTCTCTCTCCTGTCTCCATAACTTTAGGAACTGTTGGAGACAAAGTCTCATTTGATAATTTTACTTAAGTTGAAATCCAACAGCATAGAATAAAGATATATTAAGTAACTACCCCAAAGGCACACAAATTAAATTTCTGAAACAGTGGTTCTTTTGTTCTTTTTTTTTTTTACTTTATTTTACTTTACAATACTGTGTTGGTTTTGCCATACATCAACATGAATCCACCACAGGTGTACATGAGTTCCCAATCCTGAACCCCCTTCCCACCTCTCTCCTCATACCATCTCTCTGGGTCATCCCAGTGCACCAGCCCCAAGCATCCTGTATCCTGTATCGAACCTAGACTGGCGATTCATTTCTTACATGGTATTATACATGTTTCAATGCCATTCTCCCAAATCATCCCACCCTCTCCCTCTTCCACAGAGTCCAAAAGTCTGTTCTATACATCTGTGTCTCTTTTGCTGTCTCGCATACAGGGTTATCATTACCATCTTCCTAAATACCATATGTATGTGTTATTATACTGTATTGGTGTTTTTCTTTCTGGCTTACTTCACTCTGTATAATTGGCTCTACCTCATTAGAAAGTCAGTTCCTTTGATTTTAAAGTGTTATGAATAAAAACAATTATATTTTTATAAAAATTAAAAAAACAAATATAACAATTATATTTTCTTCTCTCAAAAAAAAGAAAAACCAACCAACAAACCCATGATGCTTGGAAGAACAGGGCTGGTATGTCATTTTTGTAACTCAGCAGGAAAGTTTAACAAAACTGTCAATGATTTCAAAGGTGTTAGGCTATTAACATTGTGTGATGGCCATGAGGATGCTCTTGGATCTCCTACTCTGGGGAGCCCAGATGTTGCACTATGAGGTCCATCTGCATTCTGCTCCAAAGCCATAACTCCCAGGCAATGACAGCTTTGCAGGGCTGCTCCCAGCTACTGACTGAGTGTAGCATCAGTACTAAAGCAAAAATGTTCCTGGAAGATGCAGGGCTCCTTTGATGAACAGCTTAGGCTCAAGGACTCCCCTCCAGTGTTTCCAGATTCTTTTATAACTGCATTGTAGATGAAGATGCTTCCACCAAACATACTTCCTTCTCTCTGTCCCCTTCACTTGGGTTCAGACCTGCTTTGCAGTTTAATGGCTCTTTCAGCCTCTCACAGCTGCCACTCCATTTTTCTCTCACAGGCATGTCCCCTAATAAATTTCTTGATCACTTAATGTTATCTTGGCATGTATTCCTCAAAAGACCCAAACTAACACAAATGGTTCATAATGTGCCCAAGAGATTAAACGTTAAGTGATGCATGTATAACCACTTACCACAATTCAGGTGTAGACCTGAAACCAGAAGAAAGCATTTTCCCAATGGCTGTCCTTTAAGGAAACCTAAACTAAAATTCTATTAAAGTTTGTTTCACTTTAAAAGGAGTTCCTATGGAAGTCTTCTAATCACCCAATAATCAGAAATACTAATTGCTTTGGCAGAGTCAGAACTTGGAACCCACAATCACAACCATCATCCAACAACATCACTGATCTTTAAAATTAACCTATCTTGGAATATTTAATACTGATGCATTATTGGCTTTGGACATGGCCTTTAAATTCTGTGGGACTCTGTTTTCTTCATTTTGAATCTTTGCTATATGGGAATCTCCTTGGTTTTAAGCACACTGGCTCTTAAATATTGCAGAGTTTGAATCCTGGCTCCAATTCTTATTAACTGTATGACCTTGGGTAAGATACTTAATATATCTTAACCTCAGTTTCTTTTTCTACAAAGTGAGTTTAACAATAATCTCCTAAGATTACTGTGAGAAGACTAGTATTTAGTGCACAGTGCATTTTTATAAATATTGGCTTTTGTGGTTAGTATTGATTTACTGATCACTGCCTAGGTGCTCTGGGGAGAACTACGAATGTAAAACAATGTGGTTGATGAATCCATAGAACAAAAAAAGGCTGGACATATTTAATTCTGCAGCTGTGGGCTAAAGACTATACCAAAGGAAAATAGAAGGTATGGGGGTTCTATAAAAATAGGGTAAAGTGAGTTCCGGGAAGACTTCCCGAGAGATGTTAGTTACACTTGAACTGAGTTCTGAAGGGTATAGAACTTGATTAATCAGAGCAAGGCTTGCACGCAAAGAGGACGGCTCATGTGGAAGCATGTGGATGTCGAACAGCACGGGGCATTCCTGTCAGGTGCAGATTGACTTAATCCAACTGAAGAAAGTGAGAGGAGAAACATTTAGAGGCATATCTTCAGAGGTTTGCCTGGACTTCCATGCAGTGGAATGTGGATTTTATTCCTAGAGAGTGGAGGGTCATCAGTAAAAGGGCTAGAACAGGCTAGGAGCATCACCAATGATGTGTTTTAGAGTGCTTTTTCTGGCAGCTTTATGAAATATAAACCAGGTATGAGAAGGACTCAAGACAGACAGGAAGACCAGTAGGGAACCCCTTTGATAAAGTCAGAAAAGAAGGCTGGAAAAACCAGGATATAGAATATAAGAAAGGGAACACATTTGCAGGAAAAGAGTAGTTCTTCTATTATGTATGCTCTGCTTAATTCCACAAGGAAACTGACAGCCAAAAAAAAAAAAAAATGATTTGGTATAGTGTTCATCAACTGTACTATAGGTGAGTTTTCCCATCATTACCCTCAAAGGATCAGTTAATGAGACCATTCGGAATGTTGTGTTTGGGTATCTGTGGAACATCTAACTAGAAATGTTAATAACATTTCCATGTGTGAGTTTGGGACTCCAATACAAGGCCTGAGCTGGAGAAATACATTAGTGATGCCTCATTGTCCGTGTGCCATCAGAACCATGATGTAGATTAAACTCATCCAGGGAGACTGTGCTGGCTAACTCCTTGGCCAGATAAACCACTGGCATAGGACAAGACATTCTCTATGATCCTTTTAGCTCTAGCATCACATTCTAGTGGGTAACTAGGGAATCTTATCTCACCACCTGTCACTACCCTGGATACACCTGGAAATCTGAATCTGAAGAAATATTTAAGATTCTCTCTACAACAGAGTTGGTTCCAGTCAGGATCTTACAAGTAACCCATCTAAGAAGATGGAATTCTCTGATCCTAGACTAACCAGACCTTCTAGGCTGCTTCAGGTTCAGTTGGATCCTACTTAGTTTAGCTTGATTCCCTCAAATCTGGAGCAAGATCTGTTGAATTCACAGAGGCAGGTAAGGAGAACAGTACATCATTTCTTGTGTTCTAGATCACAAATGAACCAGATGTCTGGATTATATGAGAAGCTTAATTCTTGAACTTCATAACCAAACCACCTTACTCAACATTTCCTACTCTATCAAAGACAAAAAAATGCCTTTACTGAATATCTTGTCCACTTGGCTGAAGTAGTACACATAGGCATAATGCCTTTGGGTTCTCTTCTCTTACCTCCATGTGCATTGACTAAGTTTTATTTTTGCTTTTATTTCCTCAGATTCCAATTTTTCACTTCTGGAAGGTTGGAAGGGATACTCTATATCTATGCTTTTTGTGATTATTCTGGGATTTGTCACACACATTTATCAAATCTAAAGTAAATCAATAATGGTATCTTCTCAAATAATACAAGGACCATACAAGGACCTTAAAACATAAATGCTAATCACTCCTTACTCACAATTCCTAAGATTTTATTGACCATACACCCACATAAATTCTATTTTGAGTGTTAACCTTGCAAATTATGCTGTTAATTTAAAATATATACTTAATTTTACCTACATGTTGACCATTTCATATGCTCAACTTTCTTTCTTTCATCTCATACATTCCTTTTGTGTTCCTTTTCCTGGAAATACATCCAACATAAGTTCCTTTAATGATGGCATTAGTAATTAGACCATTAAAACACAGTAGCAGTAATAACAATAGTGATGATAATAAAAGTAATAACTGCAAATCATTGCATGTTTACCATGTGTCAGGAACTGTGCTAAATTCTTTAAGTGGATTATCTTTTAATCATCACCAAAACCCTTCAGATATCATTATCATCTCTATTTTACAGATAGAAAAACTAAGTCTTAGATTAACTAACATGTGCAAGGACTGCTGCTGCTGCTGCTGAGTCGCTTCAGTCGTGTCCGACTCTGTGCGACCCCAGAGACGGCAGCCCACCAGGCTCCCCCATCCCTGGGATTCTCCAGGCAAGAACACTGGAGTGGATAGTAATGTTTGATTTCTTTTACATATGTTATACATATATACAAACCATAAACAACAATAATATATTAACATATTATTGTATATTCTCTGTATTTTTTTAATATTTTCAAAATTAATGTGTGAAGACAGAATTAAATTTGTATCTATTAAGCAAAGGTGTCTGTGTGTGAAAGTCATTGAGTTGTTTCTGACTCTTTGCGACCCCATGGACTATGCTGCTGCTACTGCTGAGTCGCTTCAGTCGTGTCCGACTCTGTGCGACCCCAGAGACGGCAGCCCCCCAGGCTCCCCTGTCCCTGGGATTCCCCAGGCAAGAGCACTGGAGTGGGTTGCCATTTCCTTCTCCAATGCATGAAAGTGAAAAGTGAAAGTGAAGTCGCTCAGTCGTGTCCGACTCTTCGCGATCCCATGGACTGCAGCCCACCAGGCTCCTCCATCCATGGGATTTTCCAGGCAAGAGTACTGGAGTGGGGTGCCATTGCCTTCTCTGCCATGGAGTATAGAGTCCATGGAATTCTCCAGGCCAGAATACTGGAGTTAGGTAGCTGTTCCCTTCTCCAGGGGATCTTTCCAACCCAGGAATCGAACTGGAGTCTCTGGCATTGCGGGTGGATTCTTTACCAGCTGAGCTACCAAGGAAGCCCTAAGCAAAGGTAAGCGTCAAGAATCTCAGGGCATGATCTAAGCATGATCTAATTAAATAATAACCTTGTATAATTTTGTAACCACTGATGGGAAAAGTGTATAAGAATCATCTAATTTTCACATAGGTAGAATCTCCAAACATCATACATGTAAATTTTCCATTTAGAAATAATTTTTCAAGTGTTAGATCATCCAAAATTGACAAAGCATACTACTGTGCTAATAACATCATAAGCCATCATATGCACACATGTACCTTAGGGAAAAAGCATCCTAAATTCTTTTTTGTATTCTGAAGATCTGTTTTCATGCTGCAGTGTGAAGGGGATGCTTCTGCTTTTCATCTCAGCCCTGAGCTTTGGAAATGGCTCTTTTGTCCAAATCCAGTTGACTTCTTTAGGCAAAGGACTATTTGGAATAGTAGGAAGGGGAAAGGGCTAGAGATCTAGTAAACTGAAGTGGCAGAAAATATGAATGATACCTTTTATTAATATGTATTGCTAAATAGCTATTTTCACAATCATTGTTTTTGTTTCTTTGGTGAGCTCCTTGAATTTGGCTTGAGTCATTTCACTATAACGGACTGTTACATCTAATTAAGGTTTCATCCTGCAATGGTACTGATTGGAAAACAACAACAACAACAACAAAAAAATGATGTTAAGAGGGAATATTCAAAATATGTAGCAAATGTATCATGCACACCTGTTGAACACTTAGTTCCTGCTGGTTGCAGATATCCTGAGGGTTAGAGGGAAGGACAGAGATCCCAGTGAAGGTACTGAGGCAGTGTATATATAGAGTGTCTGTAGGAAAATCCAGATATCTTTCACAGTATATACAATTATTACTTTTGGCTTTGTAACTAGTATTTACATTATTAAATACTAATTACTTTACCCCATTATTATGCTTTATATACTGTATACTACCAGTCAGTTTGTCATTGACTAACTGTTAGGAAAGTTGCATATTGCAACAAGGACTTCAAAATTTCAGTTTCAAAGATGCAAGTTTGCATCACTCCATGTTTAGAAAGTAGCAAGTACAGCCTGTTATAGTGGTGTGGTGCAAAGGACCAGATACATTATATTCAAATTTGCATTTTATGTCAGTGTTTCAGTCCCTGATGGGCTTGCCTCTGTACTTGCTGCACATTACCAAAATGGATATTGATTAGTCCTATTCACTCCCATCTCCTTGTATTTCCATGAGAAGGACTTTGCCAGAGAACCATGTCTGTTCCCTCTGCCTCTCTTTATTCATTATTTCTGTGGGAGGAAGGGTGAAGTATGATTACTGAATTTGGGGGATGTCATTGGTTATGATCATTTAAACCCTTTCCTATCCTTTTTTTGAAATATGCCTCACATATGAACTTAAGCACCAAAAAGATCAATCAAGAAGGAGCAGTATGTAGTCTATACATGTGCCTATGGTTTTGTTGCTGTCATGTCCAACTCTTGCAACCCCATGGACTGTAGCCTGCTAGGCTCCTCTGCCCATGGGATTTCCCAGGCAAGAATACTGGAGTGGGTTGCCATTTCCTTCTTCACATCTGCTACAGAGTGTGCCAATATAATTACAGGTTTTGCAGTAATGGGACCATATAATAGTGTTTACTTAGTTTAATGAAAGCAAACAAACAAACAACTTTTAGCCCTGACTCCAATGAGAAGACAATCTTCCCACCACATAGCCACATCTTTGGTAGAACTAAGGAAGCAGTGAGAGCCACAAGGAGATGCACAGATATTCAATTAGATAAGGGCAACTTTCCTACATGATAGTCAACCAGTCATGTTGTTGTTGTATTGTGTTACTCGCACTGTCATGTCCGACTCTTTGCAACCCCATGAACCATAGCCTGCTACCCACTCTGTCCATGGAATTCTCCAAGCAAGAATATTGGAGTGGGTTGCAATTTCCTTCTCCAGGGGATCTTCCCAACCCAGGGATTGAACCTGGGTCTCCCGCATTGCAGTCAGATTCTTTACTGTCTGACACACCAGGGAAGCCCAGGGATATGCTTAAAAGGATATGTTAGAGAAAATCCAGAATTCAAAATTCTCTTAAAATTCAAATAGAATAAATATAGAAGAGATTGGCTATGACATGAGGGTATCTTATAGAACATTCTCACGTGATTAGAGCTTTGGAGGACAATGAGGTGATATGTAGAACCTGTGGAGAAAAGAGAGAAAATCAATAAGAATCAACTGTTTTTAAGCACTTCCTCTGTGTCAGTCACCATGTTAAATCCTTAGAAGAATCATTTCACGTCATCCTTACAAAACTTGTTCTGTTCTACTTTCCATTTTACAGGTAAGGGATCTGAGGCACAGTTTCTGGCTTAAATAAGATCACACATTTTGTAAGTGAAAGAATTAACATTGAAGTCAAGTAATCTAAATCCATAAACTATACATTTCCACCTTCATTAGACTGTCTTTGATTCACATTGCACTAAATTAATGACAGGCCTATTTTTACATGTTTCTTAAAATTTAGTCCTCAGTTCACTATCATCAGAGTTATTCAAGACATTTATTTAAATGGTGGGTTCCTCAGTTCCACTCAAGTCCTTCTGACTTGGAATATTTAGGTTTTAACAAATTACCTACTCATTGATCATCCATCCTAATGACTGAACAACATTTAAGTGAATTCTGATTAAAGATTCCAGTATCCGAGAAGGCAATGGCAACCCACTCCTTGACTCTTGCCTGGCAAATTCCATGGGCGGAGGAGCCAGGTAGGCTGCAGTCCATGGGGTCACTAAGAATCGGACACGACTGAGCGACTTCACTTTCACTTTTCACTTTTATGCATTGGAGAAGGAAATGGCAACCCACTCCAGTGTTCTTGCCTGGAGAATCCCAGGGACGGGGGAGCCTGGGGGGCTGCTGTCTCTGGGGTCACACAGAGTCGGACACGACTGAAGCAACTTAGCAGCAGCAGCAGCATAGCTAATGAATGTGCTATAATAATCCTAATGCATATTATTAATATTTTAGGGAATTATTTGCTAAGTATAAACAGAAACAGTGCTATCATGAAGTTGAATTCAGGCAACTTTATATAATTTTAGTTTTTACAAGCCCCATGTGTGCAGGCACATAGACACAAAATTCTTTTGAAATCTTTTAAATCATTTTACTATAAATTATCCAAGGGGACACAGATTGAGAGTTAAAATATTTCTTACTCCTACTAAAATATTTTTTCTTTTTCTTTTTGATCCTGCAGGGGAAGAAAATAATTACATGTGCAGTTTAATAGGTTGTCTTTTTACACAAAAGCCATATATGAAAGTCGTCTATATTTTAGAAACAGAATCCCATATTATGTCTAATGTTTTATAACAAGTGCTTAGGTGACAAATAGGTCAGAAGTTCTACTTGGAAAATAGCAATGGAACAGGAGATATTAGGCATTTCTGTTTCTAGTAACCGACACTCTCTCTTTTGTTTCTTTTCTTGCAGCTGCTATTTTTGCTTGCAAAAGTTCTATCATCCAGAACAGCCTCAGTAGAGGAAAAGAGGTGAGATGTCTTGAGAGGGAAATCATAACAACCAATCAACTAGTAGATCAAGTGAAAGAAGGAAAGAAAAAATTTGCTGAGTAACCACAGTAGGTAGCTACCAACCATATTTTAGTGCCCATTCATATGCAAAGGAAGTAAATGGGGACAAAAATGCAGAAAACACCTCCAGTAACTCCATCTCTTTCAGAGAGCTACCTAACCAATGGCCTAAGAAAGATATGGTGTTCACTAACATGTGCAATCATCGAGTTATTTACACTAAATAATATAAATAAGTTATGCCATCAGACTTTGGAACTTGTTGAATGAATGGTATCAAGTTTCAGAGTAGGCGGTCCTCGCTTTGTTGGGTTGCATATAATGGTAAAAATGACAGGAAAGCTAAATCTTTGCAAAGCAATCACAATAATCAATAAGGGAATATACTATGATTCTATGTCTTCTAAATATTTCTATCAAAACATTAAAACTTTCTCATTGATGGCTGTAAATGTATAAGGAAACAAAAATATAGCAAAACAAGTACATATTTAGTGCACTGTAATTTTTAAATGAGACAAGAATTTTATGTTTATAAAATATTATCAAGAGTACTTTGAACAATATTTGTTTCTTCTCCTGGTATAACATGATAAGGATATCTTTTCTATGCCTTGAAGGATTGTCATCCTCCATTTTAAGTTTGAAACCACCTCCAAAGTTTTAGAAAACTTTGCACATTCAGTGTCCTGAAATATCTCTGAGTTGCTTTCATGGCCACTTCATGCAAAGAGTTGACTCATTGGAAAAGACTCTGATGCTGGGAGGGATTGGGGGCAGGAGGAGAAGGGGATGACTGAGGATGAGATGGCTGGATGGCATCACTGACTTGATGGATGTGGGTCTGAGTGAACTCCGAGAGATGGTAATGAACAGGGAGGCCTGGCATGCTGCGATTCATGGGGTCACAAAGAGTCGGACACGACTGAGCGACAGAACTGAACTGAACTGAACTGAACTGAAGTTTTTTTTATATTGTCACTTCCTCTCAAAGTCTTTCCTTGCTTCACAATTGTTTTCTTTCATTAGGCCCCTCAGTTCACCTTCACTAAGTTTCCCTCATTGCTTTTGTAGAATTTCTTGAACTCTGATGATGTCAGCAATCCTAGTCAGATATCTGTTTCTTGTCACTCCATTTACTTTGAATCTCAGTTTCACTTCCAGCATTATCATTTTTCATTTCTTTGGTGTACTTTCACTTTTACTGGCCAATTCCCTCTTTTGATCATTCATTTTGTGAAATGTCTTGTGAGTTTATTTCTGGGAAAAAAGAGGCAGCACAGCTACACTTTTATTGTGAACTGAATACCTTCAGCAGAGTGACCAGTCATTGATAGACTTTGAAAAAGTGATGTGATTGATCATCTATAATCATGAAGTGCATCTATTATTTAATAGTGATTGGCTCAGAGGTTAAAACATCTGGCTCCAATGCGGGAGACCCGGGTTCGATCCCTGGGTCGGGAAGATCCCCTGGAGAAGGAAATGGTAACCCACTCCAGTATTCTTGCCTGGAGAATCCCATGGACAGAGAAGGCTGGTAGGCTACAGTCCATGGGGTCACAAAGAGTCGGAATAACTGAGCGACTTCATCCCCCCTCACCCCTGTGGCCCCAAGAGCAAGCACTGAATTTTACTTTATGTAATTACTCAAGTTATTACAACAGGGTAAATGAAATTTGGACCTTGCTTTTGGGTGACTTTTTTTTTTTTTTTTTTTTTAACTAAACCATGATTGTTGGCATTTGTGCACACAGAGCTATACAAACATAGGACCATCTGTACTACGCATGTTCCTTGAGAATGGAACTTCACAAATAAATAATTCCTTTAGAAATGTTTATATAAATGTTTAAAATATATAGTGAAAGAGGAAAAATGACAGTGTTAAAGAAGTGTTCAATTCAATTCAGCTGCTCAGTCCTGTCCGACTCTCTGCGACCCCATGGACTGAAGTATGTCAGGCTTCCCTGTCCATCACCAACTCCCAGAGCTTGCTCAAACTCACGTTCATTGAGACGGTGACGCCATCCAACCAGCTCACCTCTGTCGTATCCTTCTCCTCCCAACTTCAATCTTTCCCAACATCAGGGTCTTTTTCAATGAATCAGTCCTTTGCATCAGGTAGCCAAAGTTTTGGAGTTTCAGCTTCAGCATCAGTGCTTCCAATGAATATTTAGGACTGATTTCCTTTAGGATGGACTGGTTGGATCTCCTTGCAGTCCAAGGGACTCTCGAGAGTCTTCTTCAACACCACAGTTCAAAAGCTTCAATTCTTCAGTGCTCAGCTTTCTTTATAGTCCAACTCTCACATCCATACATGACTACTGGAAAAACCATAGCTTTAACTAGACAGACCTTTGTTGGCACAGTAAAAAGGGTCATTAAAAAATGAGATAAAAGATATGTTAGAAGAAAAAAGATATGTTAGCATAATATTGTATAAATTTAAATCATATATATGATAGATATTTGGGTCTTCATAAACACTCCATTTTTAAAAAAAGTTCAAGTCATCTCCTGAAACTATATTAGAACTTTCCAGTATTGAAAAACATGTAGCATGCATTCTCAGTAGAGGTGGTTTTGTCACCAAGGGTGAAAATCTTGGCTTTGAGGGAAGGAAAAAAAAAAGTTTAGATATTACATATATTTTGGCCCTCCAAAACTCTTAACCTTACATGACAAAATCTCACTCCTTAATATTTTACTAAACTCAATGAGAATTTAAATTAAGTTGAAATTTTCTCCTGGGAAGCAAAATTGAAAAGGTTGAGAAAAATTGATCTATATTCAACCTTAGAATCTATCGGATTTGTGGGAATGGAGGAGGAGGAAGGGTAAAGTAAATTTTAAAATGCCTAAACCAGACTAAGGAGGGCTTCCCTGGCAGCTCAGATGGTAAAGAATCCTGCAATGCAGGAGACCCAGGTTCAATCGCTGGGCTGGGAAGATCCCTGGAGAAGGGATCTGCAACCCACTCCAGTATTCTTGCCTGGAGAATCTCTATGGACAGAGGAGCCTGGCAGGGTGCAGTTCATGGAATCACACAGAGTCAGACAGGACTGAGAGACTAAACACTTTCACTTTTCAGACTAAGGAAAAATAAGTCAAGAAGGCATTCTTGGTCATCTATTGAGGTCCATTCCATATAATCTGGATGGTTAGTACTTTTTTTTTTGAACCCTAAGTGTTTATGTCATTAATTAATAGAAAAATTAATAAAGACTCTTTGATTAATATGATATGAAGTATACCTTTAGACTTTACCAAACATTGTGGGAATTAATTAAATCAGCAAATCAGATCAAATATATAAATCCTATTCTGTATAAAGCTTTATGTTGTGGATGATGCAAAGTCCCAATATTTAAGAACTTTAGACTTACATTGAGTAATGTTTGAAAAGTTAAATGGTGTATCAAGATAAAGAAAAAATATTAAAGCAAGCTGACTTTTAGAGGATGTATTTACTTCTCTAAAAAATCACATTGAGTATTTTTTTAAATAACTATTTTAGGAGTACAGGTTATTAAGCAATATTTCTATAAATGTTCCAAGTCATGGCTCTCATAAAATGTAAAATAATTAGTTGTCAAATATTTTATTTAAGTCATTAATTAATAAAGGATGCAGAAAAATGTTGTAACTGGTTTTATCAAGAATCCACAGAGTAGACACTTTTATAGGCAATTAGATATCCTGAAATGAATTTTCTTTATAGAGGCAAGCTGGTTTTTTTCTAGTGTTTAAAGGAAATCAACTGAACCTCCACAAGAGAGAGATTTTTGCATCTCTTTGGACAAGAATTATTTGCATAGCTCTCCATTTTTCTAAAAGCTAATTTCTGTCTCTCTAGGGATGTAAAATAGCCTAATCAAAGCAATGAAAGCAAAGATAATCTGGAAGGTTGACTACATATCTGTCCTAAGATTTTTTTACAAGCCAATGGGGAAGTTGCCTTTTAAGTTTTTAAAACTTATTCTAAACACAAAGTGATGTACAAACTGATTGGTAAAACTTTTCAAATTAGATGCTAAAATGTATTTTAGGATAAATACTCCCTGATATGCCCTATGAGAGGCAGGACCTAACAACTCCTAGGGAGTATACTTCTAGCTACTTACTGGGTGAATTTAAGTTATGGAATCTGAGATACCAAGACCTAAGAGTAATTAAACAACAATCAGTACCTTCAAAACATTTTTAGCTTTTAAAGTACCCAATAATTTTGTTAAGTTAACTCATTCTGCTCCTCTGAGAGTACATAGTTGTACAAAACTACTATGTGTTTTTCTGTAAGCAAAACTATTTGGATGATACATCAATATATTGTGCAATAATATGCCTGTTGCAGGCAGCAACTACCAAAATAAGGTAAAGTGGACTTTGTCAAAATTTAAACTGTTTGTCCTTCAAAAAAACTATTAGAATAGTTGAAAGACAAACCATAGAATGAGAAAAAAAAAAAAATCTTTGCAAATCACATAGATGATAGGAGATGAATACCCATAATAAAAACTTAACAAACTGTGGAAATTCTTCAAGAGATGGGAATACTAGACCACTTTACCTGCCTCCTGAGAAGTCTGTATGCAGGTCAAGAAGCAACAGTTAGAACTGGACATGGAACAACAGACTGGTTCCAAATCAGGAAAGGAGTACGTCAAGGCTGTATATTCTCACCCTGCTTATTTAACTTATATGCAAGGTACATCATCCAAAATGCTGGACTGGAGGAAGCACAAGCTGAATCAAGATTGCCGAGAGAAAAATCAATAACCTCAGATACGCAGATGACACCACCCAAAGATGAACTAAAGCGCCTCTTGATGAAAGTGAAAGAGGAGAGTGAAAAACCTGGCTTAAAACTCAACATTCAAAAAACTAAGATCGTGGCATCTGGTCCCATCACTTCATGGGAAATGGATGGGGAAACAATGGAAATAGTGGCAGACTGTTTTCTTGGGCTACAAAATCATTACAGATGGTGACTGCAGCCATGAAATTAAAAGACTCTTGCTCCTTGGAAGAAAAGCTATGGCCAACCTAGACAGCTTATTAAAAAGCAGAGACATTACCTCTCTGACAAAGGTCTGTCTATTCATTACTTACCTGACAAAGGTCCATCTAGTTAAATCTATAGTTTTTCTAGTAGTCATGTATGAATGTGAGAATTGGACTATAAAGAAAGCTGAGTGCCAAAGAGCTGATGCTTTTGAACTATGGTGTTGGAGAAGACTCTTGAGACTCCCCTGGACTGTAAGGAGATCAAACCAGGCAATCCTAAAGGAATCAGTCCTGAATTTTCATTGGAAGTGTTAGGGGAAGCACACTGATTGAAACCTCCTACCCTGGCCAGGCACCATAGTAACTATTTGCATGAGTTGTTTCACGACAGGAGGTCCTGGTAAAGAACATGGAACTAATAAGCCTCCACCAACTGGAAGAGTTCAGGAAAGGTCAAAAGGAGACACCACATATCTGACCACCTGCCAGAATCCTCCTCTCTGGCATCTGTCTTGGCTGAACAAAGTGTGCACCACCAGGAAGGACTCTGAGTCAGAATGATTGGCTAAAGACAACCTGAAAACTAACCCCATCACCACAAAACCCAAGACTGCGATCCACGCGGCAGAGCTGTTCTCCTGGGTTCCCTTACCCTACTGCTCTCCACCCAGGTGCCCTTTAACAATAAAATCTCTTGCCTTGTCAGCACATGTGTCTCCTCGGACAATTCATTTCTGAGTGTTAGACAAGAGCCCAGTTTCAGGCCCTGGAAGGTATCCCCCTTCCTGCAATAGAAGGACAGATGCTGAAGCTGAAACTCCAAAACTTTGGCCACTTGATGCAAAGAACAGACTCATTGGAAACAACCCTGATGCTGGAAAAG
The DNA here is from genome assembly GCA_006410635.1 of Cephalophus harveyi. Lineage (NCBI taxonomy): Eukaryota > Metazoa > Chordata > Mammalia > Artiodactyla > Bovidae > Cephalophus > Cephalophus harveyi. Next base: position 69,307 of record SJYT01031636.1, read on the forward strand.
ATTGAAGGCAGGAGGAGAAGGGGACAACACAGGATGAGATGGTTGGATGGCATCACTGCCTCGATGGACATGAGTTTGAGCAAACTCTGGGAGTTGGTGGTGGACAGGGAAGACTGGCATACTGCAGTCCATGGTGTTACAAAGAGTCAGACATTACTGAGTGGCTGAACTGAACAACTTAGCATGAGCAATAAAAACCAATCTGAGCAAAAATGGGCACAGAACCTAAATAATCATTTCTCCAAAGAAATGATGCTTAATATCACTAATTACTAGTGACATGAAAACCAACTATTAATACTATGAAATATCACTTTACATATATTAAGATGATTTGTCAAAAAGATAGAAAATTACAAATATGTGAGGATGTTTGCTGCTGTGGATGCAAAATGATGCAGTTACTGTGGAAAACAGAATGACAGTTCATTAAAATCTTAAAGAATTACCATATGATCCGGCAACTTCAATTATAGGTAAGTACCCCAAAGAATTGAGATCAAGGACTCAAGCAGACATTTGATGTTTATAGCACAGCAATGTTTATAACAGCCTTGTTTATGATAGCCAAAAGAGGAAAACAATCCCATTTTTTTTTTTTTAAAGAAGACAAATGTGCTGAAGTTTTGTGTAGATCCTGAAGCTTGCCATAGGCATGTCGTAAAACTTTCTTGATTCTTTATCGTTCGTAGAGCTTAATGTTTGTCCCTTAGTAGTTAGTCAAACCTGATAAAATGTGACTGGTAAATCTTTAGGCTAATGGGTCAGTGTCATGGGTCCATTCTTTAATTAACTTTAATTTTTTGCAAGTCTATGAATTGAGGTTCAGCAAAAAGATGATCATTTATATAATCATGATTGAGCATTTAAGAAGAACATATGTATCTTTCCAAAATGCAAATCTCATCCTTCTGAAAATTCTTTGGTGTCTCTCCACTGACTTCAGACAAAAATATAAATCTTTTAGGATGACACACAAGGCTTTTAGCATTTTTTAGACAACCTTGCTCTTTGTAATCAACTTTCCTAATTGTTAAGTGAAAATAATCAAGTTTTATTGATTTATTTTTAACTTTTTCAAAATACAATGGACTCTCTCACAACAGTTCTCTTATACAAACAGTTCCTTTTGCCCTGAATATCTATCCCCTCACTTCCTTATTTGTTTTCCCATCTCAATATAGTTTTTAGCATACTCCTCTCCCCTGCTCCAGGCTAAATCTAGCCCTTCTCTTGATTTCCATTACATCCTAAGCTTGATTCTGCCATTAGCATTTATCACATTAATTCTAATCATGCATATCTCTCTCTCTTTTCCTCAGTAGACACTGAAAACTTTCAGAGCCAGAAATGTTTCTTTTGCATCTCTTTCCACAGCTTTCAACATAGTACTTAAACACTAAATGAAAGATGAATGATTAAATGATTTTGCATTTACACCTCACAACAGCCCTGCAGGGTAGGTAGATTTTCCTTTTTTACTTTTGAGGAAACAAATTCAAAATGAATTAGTGGATACTCTCTGCTACCTAAGATGACATAGCTAATGCATTGCAGAATCACAAGTCAGCACACACCCTCTGACTTCAAATAATACCACCATGCAGGTAATTGCTTCAAATATATGCCCAAGAAAAATAGATTTGCATTAATTCCTTATTGCCCAGTTTTTGCCTTTTGAAAATCATTTGCTACAGGTTAAAAAAAAACCCACTATTTGTATTTGGTGGGTAAAAGCTATACTTGAGAAAAATGCGTCATTTATCCCTTATAAATAGTACCAGAAATTCTACCATATCTCCGGCAGAGACATGCTTGCACTTTTATAGTAATGAGTCTTTGTACTAATATACCTGTATATCCAAAAGTATTAATTTAAATATTAGCTTCTATTTGACTGATTGTTCAAAGAAAACAACAGGAGAAAACTATTTTTTTCTTTGATATATTATTGAGCCTTTTGACTAAGAAAGGCTGGGTCCAGGTTAGTCTGTGATGGGGGATGTTATAATATTTTACATAATAGAATAAATTAAATATTTAAACAAATTTTGGTTTTACTTATTTATTCACTTCTTCAGTTAATGTTTCTATTTATGCTACAACTCATACTAAAAATGGCTAGTATACAACCTGGTAGTTGTGTTAAAAGTCTTTGCTATAAGGATGAGAAAAATGTTTCAATTTTCATTTCTTCAGATATTTAGTAAAGCTAGAATTAAAAAACACACACAGACTATAAACTGTCTTACAAAATACATTTTTACTCCTTTGAAGACTGTTTTGAACTTTTGATTGTATTTCTGTTATGTTAAAAAGTTCCAGGAAGCATTATGTATTCGTATTTCTCAAATTAAATAAACAATATAATGTCATTACCTTAAAGTGTCTCAGCCATGATTACATTGAAAATGCATGCTTTTGTTCTGTAAAATTACAAAGGAATAATAGAGAACTACCAATTCCTATTATAGTTTCATTTAATTTGTAGCATAAGATCAAATTTAGTAAGAGTGTATTTTCAGTTTTCAATTAAATTATAATGTCTGTGTTCAGTAAATAACCCCACACAATTATTTTAGATAATAGCAGAGTAGTGAATGCGTAGAAGCTAAAAACATTATCTTTAGGAAACTATAACTGTATTGAAAGTAAAGCAGTATACATTTGTCAAATGATTTGTAGGCGTAAGTATTAGGCATCCACAAGTGATAAACCTGTATTATTAATGTGAATAGGACTTTGCAGAGTGAGAACAACTGAATAGGTAGAAAGATTGAGGGAGGGCCATCCATCTTGCTAGTATAGGTAATGAAAAACAAACCAGACATTTTAACGGTATTTTAAGGTGCAAAATAAACCTGTTGGTCACAAAAAAATTGTTTCAGCAGAGAAATATGTGTGTTTGGGGAGAAGTAGTCTAGAAGAGTGGAATTTTAGGTCTGAAACATAAGATATAATCAAAGTATGGAAGATCATGAATAGTACACTAAGAAATCTGAAACTTATAGGTAACCATATGTCAGTATGAGGGCAGGAAGGGAAGGAGACTATAGAAGATGAGATGGTTGGATGGCCGACTCAATGGACATGAGTTTGAGCACATTCCAGTGAAGAAGAAAGTTAAAATTTTACATAACCTCCTGCTCCTTCTGCCTCTGTAACTCAGCTTGCTCCTTGCAAAGTCTGGATCACATAGGTCATGTAGTCTCAGAAAGTGGGGACTCATAATACTAGGGACTGGAGCTTATCCCATTCACCCTTGTCCTGCTCTTTGTAATTGCCCAGCCCCTGTAAACCCACTTAATCATGCCTGTCCATGTATAAAACTCCATAACCCCTTTGTTCAGGGCTTAGAGCTTGGAGTGTTAATTCCTCTAGGCCCGCCAGTATAATAAACCTGAGTTCTCCAATTCTCCGAGTGTGGTGCTTGGTTTCTCAAGGTCTGGTTTCTGCAACACCAGGAGATAGTGAAGGACAGGAAAGCCTGGTGTGCTGCTGTCCATAGGATTACAAAGTATAGGATACAGCTTAGCGACTGAACAACAACATATGCCACTAAGCATTTTAGAACAGTTGTAGCTATCTGATAGTTTCTTAAAAAAAACTAAGAATAGATACGATTCAACAACCCTACTCCTGGGCCAGAGAAAACCATACTTCAAAAGTATATACACATTCCTCCCAGTGGCTCAGTGGGTTGAGAATCCACCTGCAATGCAGGAGACGAAACAGACATGGGCTCAATCCCTGGGTCAAAAAGATCCCCTGGAGGAGGAAAATGGCAACCCACTCCAGTATTCTTGCCTGAAAACTCCCATAGACAGACGAACCTGGTAGGCTACGTTCCAAAGTGTCACAAAGAGTCAGACACGACTGAAAGACTGCATGCATGCAATGGTCATTGCAGCACTATTTACAATAGCCAAGACATGGATGTCTATTGACGGATGAATGAATAAAGATGTGGTACATATACACAATGGAATATTATTTAGTCATTAAAAATGAAATAATGCCATTTTCAGTAACATGTATGGACTTGTAGATTATCATACTAAGTGAAGTAAGTCAGACAGAGAAAGACAAATATGATATCACTTATATGTGAAATCTAAAAGATTATACAAATGAACTCATGTACAAAACAGAAACAACTCAAAGACTTGGAAATGATGGTTACCAAAGGGAGAAGGTAGAAGGGAGGAATAAACTAGCAGGTTGAGATTAATGTATACATCCTACTGTTTATGAGTTCCCAGGTGACAGAGTGGTAAAAAATTCGCTTGCCAGTGTAGGAGATGCAAGAGCCATGGTTTGATCCCTGGGTCAGGAAGATCCCTTGGAGTAGAAAAATGGAAGCACACACCATTATTCTTGCCTAGAAAGTTTTATGAACAGAGGAGCCTGGCAGCCTAAAGTCCACAGGGTCACAAAGAGTCAAACACCCACTGAGCACCACTAGAGAACTCTACTCAATACTCTAATAACCTATATCAGAAAAAATATGAAAAAAAGAGGTATGTGTATGTTTATAACTGAATCACTTTGCTGTACACCTGAAACTAACACAACATTGTAAGTCAACTATACTCCAATATAAAATAAAAAATTAAAAAGAATATTTTCTATGTGCCAAGTTCTAAGAACTGTGCAAATAAGTCATTTAATCTTTAACATCTTCACAAAAATTAAATATCAGAGAAGGCAATGGCACCCCACTCCAGTACTCTTGCCTGGAAAATCCCATGGATAGAGGAGCCTGGTGGGCTGCAGTCCATGGGATTGCTAAGAGTTGGATACGACTGAGCGACTTCACTTTCACTTTTCACTTTTATGCGTTGGAGAAGGAAATGGCAACCCACTCCAGTGCTCTTGCCTGGAGAATTCCAGGGACGGGTGAGCCTGGTGGGCTGCCGTCTATGGGGTCACACAGGGTCGGACACGACTGAAGTGACTTAGCAACTTAGCAGCTTAGCAGCAAAAATTAAATATTAATTTTCTGTAATTTTATCCACTGTGTATTATAAAGAATCTGAAACATCAGGAGGTTAAATAGCTTATCCAAAGTCACTTAGCTCATAAATAGCAGAGCCAGTATTTGAACCAGGCTGTGGTCATCTCAAATTATTCCTTTTAACAAAAATTCTATATTGTTATGATTAGAGAAATTAGCCCAAAGTATGTAAAGCATAAAGACAACTCATTCAGCAATATTTTACAAAACAGAGAAAATAATATGTACATGTGGAAAAAATAAATGACCTTCCAATAGTGACTTGGCCAGTTCCTGCTGGATTTACCATAGAGGTAAATTCCTTACTCCAAATTCAATGTTAGTCAGTCTTCCTACAGATGATACTTTATATATTCCAATATTAATATCTGTCTTTCATTACTTATAATAAAGGAATGGGTTGATTTATAATTTTATTGAGGTTCAATTGATTTGCAATATTATTTTTAGGTGTTTGTGCTTAGTCACTCAGTTATGTCCTACTCTTTGCGACCTCATGGACTGTAGGTTATCAGGCTCCTCTATCCATGGGATTCTCCAGGCAAGAATACTGAAGTGAGTTGCCATTCCCTTCTCCAAGGAATCTTCCTGAACTAGGGATCGAACCTGGGTCTCCTGCATTGCAGACAGATTCTTTTTCATCTGAGCCACCAGTGAAGCCCCTGTTTCAGGTGTGCAACATAGTAATTCAAAGTTTTCATAGATTATACTCCATTTAAAGCTATTTTAAAATATTGGTTATATTCCTTGTTGTGTACAGTAAACCTTGTAGCTTATTTTATACATAGTTGTTTGTCCTTTTAATCTACTATACTTCCTTTTCCCTCCTTGCTCCCCTCTCCCTACTGGTAACAACTAATCTGTTCTCTATATTGGTGAGTCTCTTTGTCTTGTTATATTCATGTGTTTGTTTTATTTTTTAGATTCCACATATAAGTAATAACATGTAGTATTTTTTTCTCTTTCTGATTTATTTCACAAAGCATGATATCTTCAAGGTTCATCATGTTATTGCAAATGGCAAAATTTCATTCTTTTTATGGTGAAGTGATAAATCTATTGTATGTGTAGTTCACATACTGTTTGAAAATAAAAATAAGATCTAAGGCATCTTTTGAGTTCTGCCAGTGTTTGACCTAAGTCATATTAGCCAAAACACTGAAAATAAAAATAAATTTTCCAGAATGTAATGAAAGAGGCAAAAGGTAGACCACAGAAAAAGAACAGTTTAGGGACATATTATATCAAAAACTCTTGTTTTCATATATCTCAGGAATAATAAAATTATATTGATTGGCCTTTCAGAATTGCCATTTTTCATATTTTATTAAACAAATACCTTCTTTAAATTCAGAGTACATAAAGGTTTTCATATGAATATTTTGTAGAATATTAAATTGTAAAAAATATTTTCCTGTCTTATAATGGTTATTTATCTATTTTAGGTTGTCCTATTTTTTTAGTAAAATAAGCCATTATCCTCAACCTGTTTATGTTAAATGCCTGTGAATATAGTATGATATATGATCAAATGGACTTTGCAGATATAATTATGGATCTAATAAGCTGACTTTACAATATAAAGATTATCTTGGATCATTATGTGGTCCTTTAAAAATGAAAGAAGAAGCAGAGGAGTCAGAGAAAGAGGTGATGCAGAATAGAAGATAAGAGAGATGAGGTAAGAAGAAGACTCAACCCATTATTGCTGAGTTTTAAGATTATGGGGGTCATGAGTCAAGGACTTGGTATCTAGAAGTTGAGAATGACCCAGTGTACATCCTTCAGGGAAACAGGCACCTCTGTCCTCCAGATGCATGTAACTAAATTCTGCCAACAGTCTGCATACATTTGAAAGTAGATGCTTCACCAGAACCACCGACCAGGAAAGCTTAGCCCTGCTTTCACCTTGATTTGAGGCTAGTAAGACACTTTGGGGGCTTCCTAGATGGTGTACTGGTAAAGAATCCATCTGCCAATGTAGGAGATACAAGAGACATGGGTTCGGTCCCTGGGTTGGGAAGATCCCCTAGAAAAGGAAATGGCAACCCACTCCAATATTCTTACCTGGAAAATTTCATGGGCCTAGAAGACTGGTGGGCATCGTCCATGGGGTCCCTAAGAGTTGGACATGACTGAGTGACATGTACAAGACACTTTTGAACTTCCAGTCTAAATAACTGTGAGATAATAAATTCATGTTTTATAAATTATAAATGTGTGGTAATTTGTAAATGTGTCAGTAGAAAATGAAAGCTATTCCCCTCTTCATTGTAAGCATTTATTTGGACTTCTCCAGTTACATTCAGGAGAGTTTATATGGAATAACCTTACATTTTCTGGAACTGTATCATAAAATGTAGAGATTATAGAGATTATAAGAAAGCATTAAAGATAATTAACTCAGATAGTTATTATTATTTGTTTGTGATAAGAGAAAAGAAATATTGAGGACACCTGGTAGACCCAGAAAGTTGCAAAAGATTGGGAAGATCAAATGAGTGTAAAAGTGCTGTGCTACAGTCATCAAGACAGTATGGTACTGGCACAAAGACAGAAATATAAATCAATGGAATAAAATAGAAAGCCCGGAGATAAATCCACACACCTATGGACACCTTATCTTCGATAAAGGAGGCAAGAATTTACAATGGATTAAGGACAATCTCTTTAAAAAGTGGTGCTGGGAAAACTGGTCAACCACTTGTAAAAGACTGAAACTAGAACACTTTCTAACACCATACACAAAGATAAGCTCAAAATGGATTAAAGATCTAAACTTTAGTAAGACCAGAAACTATAAAACTCCTAGAGGGGAACATAGGCAAAACACTCTCCGACATACATCACAGCAGGATCCTCTGTGACCCACCTCCCAGAATACTGGAAATAAAAGCAAAAATAAACAAATGGGATCTAATTAAAATTAAAAGCTTCTGCACAACAAAGGAAACTATACGCAAGGTGAAAAGACAGCCTTCGGAATGGGAGAAAATAATAGCAAATGAAGCAACAGACAAACAACTAATCTCAAAAATATACAAGCAACTTATGCAGCTCAATTCCAGAAAAATAAACGACCCAATCAAAAAATGGGCCAAAGAACTAAAAAGACATTTCCCCCAAAGAAGACATACAGATGGCTAATAAACTCATGAAAAGATGCTCACCATCACTTATTATCAGAGAAATGCAAATCAAAACCACAATGAAGTACCATTTCACACCAGTCAGAATGGCTGCCATCCAAAAGTCTACAAGCAATAAATGCTGGAGAGGGTGTGGAGAAAAGGGAACCCTCTTACACTGTTGGTGGGAATGCAAACTAGTACAGTCACTATGGAGAACAGTGTGGAGATTCCTTAAAAAACTGCAAATAGAACTGCCTTATGGCCCAGCAATTCCACTGCTGGGCATACACACCGAGGAAACCGGAAGTGAAAGAGACACATGTACCCCAATGTTCATCGCAGCATTGTTTATAATAGCCAGGACATGGAACAACCTAGATGTCCATCAGCAGATGAATGGATAAGAAAGCAGTGGTACATATACACAATGGAGTATTACTCAGCCATTAAAAAGAATACATTCAAATCAGTTCTAATGAGGTGGATGAAACTGAAGCTGATTATACAGAGTGAAGTAAGCCAGAAAGAAAAACACCAATACAGTATACTAACACATATATATGGAATTTAGAAAGATGATAATGATAGCCCTGTATGTGAGACAGCAAAAGACACACAGATGTATAGAACAGTCTTTTGGACTCTGTGGGAGAGGGTGAGGGTGGGATGATTTGGGAGAATGGCACTGAAACATGTATAATATCATATAAGAAACGAATTGCCAGTCTAGGTTTGATGCAGGATACAGGATGCTTGGGGCTGGTGCACTGGGATGACCCAGAGGGATGGTATGGGGAGGGAGGTGGGAGGGGGGTTCAGGATTGGGAACACGTGTAAACCAGTGGCAGATTCATATTGATGTATGGCAAAACCAATACAGTATTGTAAAGTAAAATAAAGTAAAATAAAAAAAATAATAAAGGGAATTGCAACATTTTTGTCAAAAATTAGTTGGAAATATTTAATCAAAGTACTCAATGAATGGAGCACTAAAATAAAACTTCAGCTTTTTAAGAAAATGCAATGATTGAAGACAAAGCTTGCAAACAGGAAACCATGAAAATGAAAAAGAGGAACTGAAAAATTCTAGAATGTGCTTTGGGAAATCTTAACTTGAGGGGAGAATCTTTGGACGGAACTTCTGTTTTTAAATGTATACATTTATATTCAATAGCAGATGGAATAACATTAAGAATGGCCTACAATCCAAGTCTGACAGAATATTCAAGAGTCATAAATGGAGATCTATTAGTTGATGCCTTTTTATCTTATAATGACACTTACTAAGGAAAAGTAATCTGAAAGGAGGCAGAAAGGCAATGTGTAAAAGTACTTTGGCTGAAATGTTATACATTTTGATATGAAATAAATTAGAAATGAGAATCTCTTTCATCTAGCAAAATTTCCTTTGGGCTTACCAGGCACCTCAGCACCTGTAAAGAATATTTTCTCAATTAAAAATATCATGGTCTGCTTGTGGTCGCTGCAAGGGCAGGGGGTGTGGGAGGGATGGATTGGGGTTTGGGACTAGCAGATGCAAACTATTATATATAGAATTGATAAGCAACAAGGTCCACCTATGTAGCACAGGGAACTATATTCAATATCCTGTGATAAACCATAATGGAAAAGAATATAAAAAAGAATATATATATATATATATATATATATGTGTTTAACTGAATTACTTTGCTATAACACAACATAGTAAATCAACTATATTTCAATAAAATAGATTAAAAAAAAAAAGTGCTGTGCTAACTTTGGAGTGCTAGAGAACTACCAAGAAATATTATGGTGCATCATACTTTTATTAGTTACTATGTACTTCATACTATACAATCTAGGGTTTTCCATTAGCATGAGTAAACATTTATCAAACAACATATCATATTACATATATAACATTTATAAAGTTTGCAGATTGGTTTTCAGTGTGTTTAATTTGATCCTCACAGTAATCCAAGCAAATAGGTATTCTCTTTAAGGGACTAACCATTGTACTGATGATAAAATTAACATAGAGAGTTCAAGTAACTTATTGTAATACCGGTATAAAAATGAATCTGTAACTCAACCTGAGTTAAGAGCTTCGTTTTGAATTTGAGTTTTATATCTCGAACTAAAATTCATTTCTTATATCTCAAAATACACATTTTAATAAGTACCATGACATTGTGCCATTCTGTTGACACCACTCTTAAGGAGACTTTGTCTGGGAGTTCAGTGGATTATATACAAGATGGCTATTTTAATTTAAACTTAAAATTCAAAAGGAAACATAATTGTATTATTGGTCACATAATTGCCAAGGACATAAATTACTTGATTAGACTTAGAAATGCATAACCTGGGTAACAAAGGCCTCAGTTTTATATAAGAAGATGCCTTAAAGAACTGTTTAAAAATAATTTGGAAAATAAAGAGAACAATATCTTTAACATCATTTCCACTCTAATGTGTATATTAATATTTCTTTTCAGGGCATGGTGCCCATCCACATCGTGCTTCAGTATAACTTATGTAACTATGAGTTTTACTGAGAGTTCAGATGCAGAGCAACTCAATCAAAATGCTGGTACTTCACTGAAAATAAATATAGAACATCATCTCTTTGTCAGCTGGAAGCCATTCTGCTGCTGCTGCTGCTAAGTCACTTCAGTCGTGTCCGACTCTGTGTGACCCCATAGACGGTAGCCCACCAGGCTCCCCCGTCCCTGGGATTCTCCAGGCAAGAACACTGGAGTGGGTTGCCATTTCCTTCTCCAATGCATGAAAGTGAGAAGTGAAAGTGAAGTCGCTCAGTCGTGTCCGACTCAGCGACCCCATGGACTGCAGCCTTCCAGGCTCCTCCGTCCATGGGATTTTCCAGGCAAGAGTACTGGAGTGGGGTGCCATTGCCTTCTCCGGGAAGCCATTCTGGTCATTTACAAATCTTAATCTACTAGGTGTTTATGCAAACTTGATTTATGTATTTTCTCACTCTCCTTCAGTTGGTAAAGATTAAGGTTTTCTCACATGCTGTGTTTAGTTAGACAGATACTCTTCTTAAAATATCAAGAAATAAATTATTTGAATCATTGATTTAAGAAACCAAAACTGATTTTAGTGTCATCTTATGGTAAGTTACACAGTAGAAAGCAATAGCTAAAAATAGCTGCTTTATACAGCTGATTTTGCAAACAGCTAACTATTCAAAACATTCTGCCTATTTATATTTGGTATTTTTTTATTCCTGACTATTTCATGTATTTACAATGGAAAATAAATATAGAAATTCAGTTCAAAAAGGCAGACTGAATATACATGTTTGTTGCTTCTCTCGCTAGTGATTCTTTTAAATATACAGGGTATGAATTTTTTAAGAATATTGTATAAAGAGGAGTAGAGATATCAAAGAAAATTAGATTTCAATGAAATGGTGCAAGAAAAGAGATGAAAGAGTGTTAATGATAGAAAATATGGGAGAGAAAACTGCAACCTTTCACGAGAGGGAACCAGAAACATACTTGTGTTGACCGAGTTCCTCTGCCTGTTGAAATTCCAGCAGTGGGTGAATACAAAGGGATTAATTAAAGACCTGTACAGAGGATAGCCTACTTCCTATTCCTCTCACATATCCCTGGCCCTCGGAGCAAAGGAACCTGATGATTACCCTCAGGAAAAAGATAAACAGAAAAGAATGTTCTCCGAAACATTCCAAAAGCATCTTGGGAAAAAGAGAGAAGTTAATGTGAGTGTCGGCCAAGCAATTAACGCCCTCTCACTTTAGCTCTTCACACCCCCACTGCTCTCCCACACTCAGGAACACAGCCAGCCACACCGTTTCACTCTAGGGGCTGTTGCACACACAACCCCCATTTTCCCATTTCCTGACTATTTTTCAAACTGATTTTTTACTTTAATGGAATATTTTATATGTACAAAATAGTAAATACAATGGAGATAGATAACATACGACAAATAATAACTTAAGCTAACAACTTGTAGTTACATAGATAGACCATGACTGTGTGCTTTTTCTCACATCCTATTCCTTTTTACCCTAAGAGTAATTACAATTCTGAATTTTGACTTGTTATATATCGTTGCAATTGTTTTGCTACCTTAATAATAAAACCAAGGTATCAGGGATTTTTCTTAACTTTATGTCGTTGACATCATACTGCAAATTTCTTTTGTTACCACCCTTTTCACCCATACATTTTATGTTTTTGAGATTCATCCATACTGCTGCATGGTTCTATAATTATTCCTTTAATATATTATAGAATTCCATTGCATGAATATGCTGTCAAGTTGTCACGTATCACAGACATTTGTATCATTTGAGGTTTTTACTGCAATACTGCTAGTGAATGATTTTGTATGTGTCTCTTGGTGTATTTGTGCGAGTACAAGATAAATGAAATTACTGGCTCTTGTGAAATGAGTACTGTCGACTCTAACATATAGTGTCAAAAATATGATGATGAATGCTTCATTCATTTATTCAAGTGCTAAATTAATATTTATGAAGCATAAATTATGTGCTAGGCCCTATTCTAGGACCTAGGAATAAATCAGTGATAAAAACAAAAGAATTCTTGCTCTTATTGGAACTTATATTCTATTGACCAATAGTACAATATAAATATTTCTATTATTATGGAATTTTCTGTGTTTTTACTTTTTGCCAATATGATTTGTATAAAATAGTTTTATATTGTGTGTTTTTAAAATAATTTTAAATAGTTTTTAAAATAGCTTTATTTAGGAATAAGTAACATGCATTAAACTATATATTTTTAAGGATGTATGCTAAGTTGCTTCAATCATGTCCTACTCTTTGTGACCCTACGAACTGTAGCCCTCTAGGCTCCTCTGTCCATGGGATTCTCCAGGCAAGAATACTGGAGTGGGTTGCCGTGCCCTCCTCCATGGGATCTTCCCAACCCAGGGATTGAATCCACATCTCTTATGTCTCCTTTATTGGCAAGCAGATTCTTTACCACTAGTGCCATCTGGGAAACCCATATTTTTAAGGGTATGATTTGATATTTTGACATAAATATATATTCATGACACCATTACCATGTACACAATAATGAACATATTCATCACCCCCTAGCCAAATTTTTATCATGAACCTTGCTAATCCCTAAAAGGCATCTCTTATTTCCCTTAATTTCACATACAACTATTGATAAGTTTCACTAAACCTTCTTGTAAATATCCTGATATCTTATGTAAGTGGAATCATAGAACATGTACTCTTTTCTCTTTGCATACTTTCACTTGGCTTGATTATTTGAAAATGTATACATGCTGTAGCATGCTTCAATAGCTTATTCCTTTATACTGCTGAATAATGGGCCATTGTATGAATATAACTCTTTGTTTATCCTTTCATTTGTTAATGGGCATTTGAGTTACCAGATTTTGTCCATTACCAGGAAAGTATCTATTAACATTTGTGCATGGATCTTTAAATTGACATATGCTTTTATTTCTCTTAGTAAATACATAAGATGCCTGGATAATGTGGTATGTTTATGGTTTAAGTTTTAAAAAACTGTGAAACTGTTTTCCAAAATGATTGCTCCACTTTCTATTTCTTTCTGTACTGTATGAAATTTCCAGTTCCTCTACATTCTCAGAAACAGTTGATGTGGTCAGTTGTTAAAAATTTTACACATTTTACTAAGTATGTGGTTCTGTCTCATTACAGTTTTATTTTTAAATTGTGTTTCTCTCATGACTAATAAGATCAAGAGGCTTTTCATAAACTTGATATTGTTGTTGAGTCACTCAGTTGTGTTTGACTCTTTGCGACCCCACTGACTGTAGCCCATCAGGCTCCTCTGTCCATGAAATTCTCCAGGCAAGAATGCTGGAGTAGGTTGCCATTTCCTTCTCTAGGGAATCTTTTTGATCCAGGGATGGACCTGGTGTATCTTGCCTTGGCAGGTGGATTCTTTATTGCTGAGCCACCAGGGAAGTTTGTAATTACAAATATTCTTTGGTGAAAGTGTCCAGACCTTTCTCCAAATCTTTAATTGAGGTGGCTATTATTTTATTATTGAGTTTTGAGTATTCTTTATGTATTATAGATACATTTTAAAGTCACATAGAAGTTGTAAAACATTTTTCTGCTTATTAGCTTATTCAGAAGCTAATAACAGAGCAGATATTTTAGTTTCAATAAAATTTAATTTGTAGTTTTGTTAAAAACCATACTTTTTGTATTGTCTTTAAGAAATTTTTGACATATTTTCTCCTATTTTTTCTTTTAGAGGCTTTATCATTTTATACTTAAGTTTAAACCATTTTGAGTTTATTTTTCAGTATGATATGTGGTGTGAATCACAGATCTTACCTTTCTCTCTGTACACGTGTGTGTGTATGTTTGTATATGTGTGTAGATAAGCATTTATTCCAACATCATTTATTTAAAAGACTTTATTCTTTTTTCACTGAAATACCTTAGTCAAAAATCAATTATCTGTGTAGGTATGGGTCTATTTCTAGTCATTCTTTTCTATCCTGTTGGCCTTTTTTTGTTCATATACCATGCCATCTGGATTACTGAAGCTTTAAAATAAGTTTTGAAAACAGATAGTTGTTTAACTTTGTGTTTTTCAAATATTTTTGTCAATTTTATGTCCTTTGTATTTCCCTATGAATTTTAGAACTGTCTTGTAATTATTTTTACAGAGCAGACTGCTGTGAATTTGATTAAGATGCATTGTACATATCGATACATTTGGGGATAAATGAAATCATAATATTTTTGAATTAGATTCATGAGTGATATTCAGCTTTATATTTACTTATGTCTTTAAATCTCTCATCAAAATTTTATAAGTACCATTGTATAGTTTTTTTTAAGTCACTTTCCATATATATTTCTAAATATTTCATATTTTGATGGTAATGTAAGTGTTTTTGCTAATATTCAGTGTACAGTTATTCAATACTAGTACATAGATACATGATGAATGTTTCCTTATTGGCATTTTATCCAGCAACCTTGTTATATGTAGTTACTGGTTCTGGTAGTTCTTTTTTGAAGATTGCATTGGATTTTTATACCTAGACAAAATTGTCCTTTGGGAATAAACGCAGTTTTGATTCTTCCTTTCCAGTTTGGATGCCTTTTTTCTTTTTCTTACCTGGTTGTGCTGGCAAGTTGTACAATGTTGCATAAAAGGAGAGAGAATAGGCATTACTTACTTGCTTTTGATCTTAGGATGAAAGAATTCAGTCTTTTACTGTTAGGTATGATTTTTGGCTCTAGGATTTTCCTAGATGCCCTTATAAGACTGAGGAAATTTTCTTCTGTTCTCACTTTTAAAAAATCAGGATTGGAAGTTGAATTCTGTAGAATACCTTATCTTTGTCTATTGAAATGATTAAAAGGGTTTTATTTTAGTTTGTTTAGAGAAAGAATTACATTTATTAATTTTAAATGTTGAACCAATCTTATATACCTGGGATAAACTCCAGTTAGGATATGTTTATTATTTAATTCCATCTGTTAAAATTACATTTATAACTTTTGTTCATGAGGTTTACTATATTACTCTGTAATTTTCTTTTAATGTATTTGGTTTTGATTACTGACCTCAAAGAATGAATTGGGAAATATTCCCTCCTGTTCAGTTTTCTGGAACTATATGTATAGATTTGTTATAGTTTCTTTCTTAAAAATTTGGCAGAATTTATCAGTGTAGCCCACTGAGCCTAGTGTTTTCCTTACGTAAAGGGTTTTGACCATAAGTTCAATTTATTTAATAGCCACAGGGCTTTCCATGTTATCAGTTTCATCCTGAGTTACTGTAATGGAGATAATTTTATAATATACAACCCAAGATTCCCACACTAATACCTGTGACTATTAATATGATGAGGTATCAAGACCATAATTATGCCATGCATGTGTGTGCATGCTCAGTCGCTTTAGTGGTGTCCAGCTCTTTGCGACACCATGGACTGTTGCCCATCCACCAGGCTTCTCTGTCGATGGGATTCTCCAGGCAAGAATATCGGAGTGGGATGTCATTTCCTACTCCAGGGGATCTTCCGGACCCAGGAATATAATCTGTGTATCCTGCATCTTCTGCATTGCAGACAGATTCTTTTTGCCACCGAGATACCTGAGAAGCCCAAATTATGCCATGCTACATGGCAAAAGATTTTGCAATTGTAAAGCCACTTAATTAAAGTTACTGAATACTTTGAGTTAACTGAAGAGGACACGGATCTACACTAAACACATCATCATTTTAAAGGCAGAGTGTTTTCTCCAACTGGGAGTAGAAGGGGAAATCAGAGAGATTAAAGCATAAATAGGATTCAAAGTGTGTTGCTGGATCACAGATGCCAGTGTGGGAATGCCCAGGATTGAGAAAAGAGCCTCAAGGAGCTAAGAGCTATCCCTGACTCCAGCCAGAAAAGAATGGAGAACCTCATTCTTAAACTTACAAGAAATATATTGTGCTAACAGCAGGAATGAACTTCAAAGTACATTCTTCCCTGGAACTTCCATGTGAGAGCTCTACCTGGCAGCCTACTCCAGTATTCTTGCCTGGAGTATCCTCCATGGACAGAGGAGCCTGGTGGGCTACAATCTGTAGGATCACAAAGGGTCA
The DNA here is from genome assembly GCA_006410635.1 of Cephalophus harveyi. Classification (NCBI taxonomy): domain Eukaryota; kingdom Metazoa; phylum Chordata; class Mammalia; order Artiodactyla; family Bovidae; genus Cephalophus; species Cephalophus harveyi. Next base: position 86,088 of record SJYT01031636.1, read on the forward strand.
GACACAACTGATGACTAAAACTCACTCACTCAAGCGAATACCTTGAATTTGGCCTTTTGAGCACCTAATCAGAGGACCAACTAAGTCTGTTTAGATTTCTGACACATAGAACCATAGGCTAATAAATGGTAAGCTAAATTTGTGGTAATTTGTATTGTAACAATAGAAAACAGAGTGCTTTGGAAGTTTGTGTCTTTTCAAGAAATTTGTTGTTAAATGTAGTAGCATAAACTTCATAATATTCTCTGATTATCATTTTATATGTATAGAAATAGTAGTTTTTCAATCCCGATACTGTAATTGTGTCTCCTCTCATTTTTCCTGGTCTGGTTAGAGGTGACAGACAGCCCATTGATCTACAACTCCTGGAATACACACCTTTGTGTTATTTTCTCCCATTGAATGCGGGCTGGGCTTAATGACTTCTGTTAATAATGAACAGAGTGTAGCAAATGTGATGAGGCATCGCGTCTAAGATTAGGTTACAAAATCATTCTGGCTTCTGTCCTGGCTCTCTCTTTTTTCCCACTTCTTTGTTTCTCTCTCTCTCTCTCTCTTCTTTTCTACCACCTTTTCACCTGCTCTCTCTCTTTATCAAGCCTCATTTTGGGAGAAACAAGATGCTATATTTGGATAGTTCTGTGGTGGGAGGTCATCATGGCCAGAAACTGATGTCTTTGACCTACTGCCAGTAAGGATGTGAGGCTTGGCAACAGCAACATGAGAAACTTAAAAGCACATTTTTGTACACAGTTCAAACCCTGAGAAGACTGCAGCATTAGCCGATACCTAAACTGTAGCTTGGTGAGAAACCCTGAGCTAGAAACCATTGTTAAACTATGCCTGGATTCCTGACCGACAGAAACTGGAAGATAAAAATGTTTCTTGTTTCAAGACATTATGTGGTGGAGAAATCCATATATATATATATATATGTCCACATGTATATATATATAACTAATACAGATTTTTGTACTGGGAGTAGTGTGATGCTTTATCAAATATCTACATGTGTAGGATAGCTTAGGAAGCTGGTAGTGTGTAAAGGTGGGGAAGGAGTTTTAGCACAGTGTTAGACAAATCCTAAACTGTTTTTACTAAACAACTTAGTAAAAATATGGAGGTTCAGAGCCTTTCCAGTAAGCACTTAAAAGGAAATGAGAAACATATTCTTAGAAATGGAGGTAGGGACATATTTATTATGGAATGGCAGAAGTTTTAAACAGTATCTACTAATGAGCATGAATAGTAGAAAATGTGAGTAATGAGTTGGATGATACCACTAAGGATATTTGTAAGCAAAGAATTGAGGGTGGGTGTTGATGTCCACAAGACCACCCAGGCTTGATGATTCACTAAAAGGGCTCACACAACTCAGAAAAAGTTTTTATACTCATAGTTGCAATTTATTACAGCTAAAGGATTCAGATTAAAATCAGAAAGAAAAGTAAGGATCCAGGAGAAACCATTCACTAGATTGCATGTGTTCCCTTTCCCAATGGTGTGGCACCTTAGAGCTTAAGAATAGCATTTCAGGAGGTATATCTACCCTTAAATCTGATTTATATGCCTAGACTTTGAGTGAAAGTCTCTCAGTCGTGTCCGACTCTTTGCAACCCCATGGACCATACAGTCCATGGAATTCTCCAGGCCAGAATGCTGGAGTGGGTAGCCTTTCCCTTCTGCAGGGGATCTTCCCAACCCAAGGATCGAACCCAAGTCTCCCATATCGCAGGCAGATTCTTTACCAGCTGAGCCACAGGGAAGCCCAAGAATAGTGGAGTGGGTAGCATGTCCCTTCTCCAGCAGATCTTCCCAACCCAGGAGTCAAACAGGAGTCTCCTGCACTGTAGGTGGATTCTTTACCAACTGAGCTATCAAGCAAGAGCCCAAACTGATGACTTTGAACTGATGCTATTATAGGATGAGATTTGGGGATTTATGGAAAGTGAATGTATTTTGTTTGAGGAAGGGGTTGAATCATTAAAGGAGAAGGAAAGCACTGTCTTAGTCTATGAAATGGGCCCTGATGATTTTGGTGATGTTCACAACCTTGTGTGATCCCCTTCTCACTCTTATGGGCTGGGTCTAGAAATTTGCTTCTAATTAATAAAAAATGGTACAAGTGATGGGGTACTGCTATAGAAACCAAGTTCCAAATATACTCTGGCTTTTTTCTTGCTCTTTTGCTTTAATGTCCTCTCTTTCTGTCTCAGAACCTTGGTGGGAGAAACAAGACTGTGATAAATATAATTCAGAAGTGCTAGCTGCTAAGTTAGCATAAACTAGGGCTACCAATTCCATAATACAGAGTTTCTCAAACTCAACACTATTGACTTTTGAGGCCAGTTAATTCTTTATAATTTGGAGATTTTCCATGCATTGTAGGATATTTAGCAGCATCCCTGGTCTTTAACTCCTAAATGCAAGTAGTAACTTTCCAATAGTGACAATCAAATATGGCTTCAGATTATGCCACAATTCCCCTGGAGGAAAAAATACTCTTGGTTGAAAGCCAGATGTTCTGTCAGGTGAGTGGAGTTATCTAATACATTAGGAATTGTAACTTACTTAAAGAGACTACAGGCCTATGAAAGTGAGTGCATCTCACTTGGGCAGGCTTTAGCAATATCAGGATAACTTCTAGAATCTTATGACTTCCACAAATTCAAATTTTTAAGAGCATTATATTTTGTTTCCTCTGTGTAGATTTTAGGGTAGAATTGAGAATCATTATATAATTGAATCCTGTTACTGTCACATAAAGTGAGCAAGTGTTGAAATAAAAAGAATATTACCTACCTCATATAATATATACTATTGCTTTCCCTCTATGAAACCACTTTTTTTACAACTCAGCATTCTGAAAATTAAGCACTACTATAAACCTTTTTGCTCATGCCTATTAAATTTGCCATTGATGCTAAAATTACAATGATTACTTATTCATGGTGTCTAGCATAATTGCAGTGAACAGTTTTGCCTTGCACAAATAAAGCTGGAAACCCTAGTTACAGTTTAAGTTAAGACTCACAAATGACACTAGAAATAGATATGAAATGACAAAGACCAAGAAAGAAGAAACCCGTTGACAAACAGAATAGCAAAGAACATGTTATAATAATCAGTTCAGTATAGTTGCTCAGGCGTGTCCGACTCTTTGCGACCCCATGAATCACAGCACGCCAGGACTCCCTGTCCATCACCAACTCCCGGAGTTCACTCAGACTCGCATCCATCGAGTCAGTGATGCCATCCAACCATCTCATCCTCTGTCGTCCCCTTCTCCTCCTGTCTCCTATCCTTCCCAGCATCAAAGTCTTTTCCAATGAGTCAACTCTTCGCATGAGGTGGCCAAAGTACTGGAGTTTCAGCTTTAGCATCATTCCTTCCAAAGAAATCCCAGGGCTGATCTCCTTCAGAATGGACTGGTTGGATCTCCTTGCAGTCCAAGG
>SJYT01031636.1:89616-112649 GCA_006410635.1 Cephalophus harveyi
CAGCTTTAGCATCATTCCTTCCAAAGAAATCCCAGGGTTGATCTCCTTCAGAATGGACTGGTTGGATCTCCTTGCAGTCCAAGGGACTCTCAAGAGTCTTCTCCAACACCACAGTTCAAAAGCATCAATTCTTCGGCGCTCAGCCTTCTTCACAGTCCAACTCTCACATCCATACATGACCACTGGAAAAACCATAGCCTTGACTAGACGGACCTTAGTCAGCAAAGTAATGTCTCTGCTTTTGAAAATGCTATCTAGGTTGGACATAACTTTTCTTCCAAGGAGTAAGCGTCTTCTAATTTCATGGCTGCAGTCACCATCAGCAGTGATTCTGGAGCCCAAAAAAATAAAGTCTGACACTGTTTCCACTGTTTCCCCATCTATTTCCCATGAAGTGATGGGACCGGATGCCATGATCTTCGTCTTCTGAATGTTGAGCTTTAAGCCAACTTTTTCGCTCTCCTCTTTCACTTTCATCAAGAGGCTTTTTAGCTCCTCTTCACTTTCTGTATTTGGACTTAGTAGACTCTGTATTTATGTAGTCATTTTGCAATGATCCCCTAATGGAATTTATTAAATGCAAAAAGTTAACCAACTGGTAACTTGGACTCTGCTAAAATTAATTTTATAAGTCTTAGTATAAGCTGGCATTCAGAAAGAGTTTCTGTACTTAGTTCAGAAAATAGACAGTTTCCATCTGTCACTATAAAGGCCCCTTTGTATTTTTTGACATCATTTTCAAATCTAACAACTGCCATTATACTTCAAGTGTCTTCTTTGCTTGATCTTGGCAAAGATACTAATCTTGGCATGAGAAAAAAGGTTTGGTCATATCTTTACCTGTGGTGTCTGTAGTAAATAGGAGATTCAGTTCTACTATAGGATAGGTGTACAGGGAAACCAAAGCTAGCTTTTCAAAGGTATATTTGTATCCTTTAAACTATATATATGAAAAAGTCTCATTTCCCCTTATTTAATAGGATCTCTATGTATTTGAGAAGCAGCTGTGCTTGAAAAAGTATTGCTCTTTCGTCCAGAGGAAAAGGAGAAGTTAAGTTGTCTTCTTGTGCTGGCAATAGGATGCCTCTTACAATCCTTTTGTTTGAGAGGATCTTCGTAAGCAACTTAATTATTGCCTTCCATTCTGCAGGGAAGAGAATGGGGGTTCTGCTTATGGATTCAGTAAATGTAAACAGCCACAGCCTGGTCCTAAGGGTTCCGAGTCCCCCAATTCCTTCCTGGACCAGGAGAGCCGGAGACGGAGGTTCACCATCGCAGATTCTGATCAGCTGCCTGGCTATTCCGTGGAAACCAATATTCTGCCCGCAAAAATGAGAGAGAAAACGCCATCTTACGGTACACAGCTGGGTGTTTGTTCTCTTCCCCTCCCCCTTCCTTATTTGGAACAGTTGGATGAATTTGGCAGACTTGAAGGGTAATCTGAGGAAAACATAAACCTCAATGAAATTCTAAGTATGAGACCTTTATTCATCTCTCCAAAGCCAAGGCTGGGTTGAGTCATCACTCGGCCTGGCATCCAAGCCCAGTGGGGTGAGATCATGTTACGGTTTTAACTTTCAGGGCCTGCATTTCAACTTGCAGTTGCTTTGCTCCGGGAACCCACAGACTCAGGTTCAGCATACCTCTGTCCTCATGGCGTGCTGAGGAAACCCACCGCTTTAAAACACTTTTTCCTTATTTTAAACTAGGTTTTGCTTATGCTGCAGTGAGTGTGGTATTGGGGTGTGGGACAGTCTAGTTCTAAATAAAGGGTTCTCTGAAGTCCAGAAACTCTCAACTTCTCCTTTTTCTTCCCCTTCCTCTAAAGGCAAGCCCCGGCCTCTCTCGATGCCTGCAGATGCGAGCTGGATGGGCATCGTGGACCCTTTTGCTAGACCTCGAGGTCATGGGAGGAAAAGTAAGTTTAAGCAAATGGAAAAGCACTAAATGTAAAGCTGAGGCCTTCATCTCGGGCCTCTTCCTAAGTGTGCTCAGTAACCACAAAAGTCATCTCATCTACAACACCAGGGCTGCTGAAGGCCTCGTTCTACCTATGTCTTTGTTGTCCAGCCGCTCAGTCACGTCTGACTCTGTGCAACCCCACGGACGGCAGCATGCCAGGCTTCCCTGTCCTTCACGGTCTCCGGGAGTTTGCTCAAACTCCTGTCCATTGAGTTGGTGAATCCTAGTTGGTGCTTGTAAATCTCCTAATTAGTTTCGTGTGCTTTACACTGGCTGTAGACATCGATGGTCCAATTTCTAAACAAGTAGAAATACCTTATTCATTAAACAATCCCATCCTCAATTTTTAGCTTTTCATTATTGGAGTCTTATTTTTGATGGACAGGCGTAGCTTTTTTTCTTCCCCATCCTTATGTTAGAGAATAATTACTATTGGAAAAGAAACTTGTGTTTAGTTTGCCCTCTATTCCAAGTTACTGATGATGATGCTTCTCTTAAGGGAAATGTTGACCCAGATTACATTTGATTGTCAAGACATCCTAACATTGATTTTGCAGTGCTGGAACAAAGAGCTGTTGAAAAGACAGACAGCAGGTAGGCCTGAGATAGTAAAAGGAAGAAGAAATAAATTCTGGTGCCTCAACTGCCAAAGTGCTCAACCCCTGACATTTCCCTGGGACTTGGTAAAGTTTGTCACCTAAGTAGCTGAATTACCTGGATGATACTAAATTGGAAAAAGGGAGAAGATGCCATCTAAGGTCCAAGACACCCTTAGCTGATGTGAAAAATCTGTGGAGCAGACAGCAGGGGGCAGGGCAGTCCTTTGTTTAGATCTGAAATGTCCACAGCTTTGTTGCCAGTCTTTTTCAGCCTTTGAAGCCCCAGATGTAGTCTTTTAATATTTGAGATACGGGGTGTAGGGGTGGGGAGTGTGAGGTTAGGAAAATGGAAAGATACCTGACCTCTATCACACCTTCCACATTTTCCTGGTGTTATCATTTTAGAAGGAAAGTTATCTGCATAAAATAATGGATACTTCAGGAAAACAAAACAAAACAAAACATGACCTTTTTTTGTAGAGAAAACTCACATACCATAAAGCTCATCCTGTTAAAATGTACAATTCAGTGGGTTTCAGTATATTCATAGAGTTGTACTAATACCAGAATATTCTGTTACCTCAACAAGAAAATCCTGTAAGCAGTCATTCCTCATTCCCACTTCCTTCAGCTCCTGGCAACCAAAAATCTACTTTCTGTCTCTTGATTTATCTACTTAACGCATTTCGTATGAATAGACTCCTATGGGTGCTTTTTAAAAGTAACTTTCCCCCCCTTTGATTACAAAAGCAAAACAAATAGAAAATATAAGAAAACTTATCTGTAATCTGCTTCCCCAACCTAGAAATAATCACTCTGAGTGTTTTGTATATCTTCTAATTGTTCCTATATTTACATATTATACACCTAGGAAAAATATGCAAAATATGTTCAGAAATACTATGTAAGAGGAACACGTGCATTTTTGGTGATAGTTGCATTAGTAATCTGTCTTATGGCAATGGTGGTGGTTTATTTGCAAAGTCCTGTGCAACTCTGCTACGACCCCATGGACTGTAGCCCACCAGTCTCCTCTGTCCATGGGATTTCCCAGGCAAGAATGCTGGAGTGGGTTACCAATTCCCTCTCTAGGGGATCTTCCTGACCCAGGGATTAAACTTGCGTCTCCTGCATTGCAGGCCGATTCTTTACCATCTGAACCATTTATTCAGTCTGCTGTGGTTGGACATTTAGGTTATTTCTGCTTTTTCCTCTCAATTGTAAATAATGCTTCAAGAAACACCTTGTACATAGATCTTCCTATGCTTTTTCTTTGGCTGAACCTCACAGCATGTGGGATCTTAGTTCACCAACCAGGGATTGAACCTGTGACCCCTGCAGTGGAAGAGCAGAGTCTTAACCAGCAAAGTCCCAATCTTCGTACATTTTTAGAAGTGGGACTTTTTGATCAAAAGAAGGCTGCATGCTGCCAGGGTGCCCTGAATTTTACGTTTCTATTTGATTTCTTACCTCCCCGGCCCTGCTCCCCATCCCAGGGGGGCTGACTTTTAGGGTAGGATCGTTCTTTCTTCTCCAGAAATGTCCCAAGCCTTGCAGAGCAGTAGAATCTTTGAACCCCACCCATTAAAGGTGGAGAGTGCCTGCCCTGCAGTCAGGGTGACAAGCAAAGGCACCCCACCTTCCTGAATACCCCAGAGGGATGCTCCTGCGTAAGAACCGTGGTTCCAAGGGCCGGTGCTCCAGGGTGCAGGTATTGAACAAGCACAGATGTGGAAGGAGTGATAGCATTACAAGATTTTCTTTGTTTTCTGATCTCAAGTGCAATTATGAAAATCCTACACTGATTCAAAAGGGCAGGCTTACTGATTCTTCTCTTGCCCCCGTGTTACCTCTCAGAAAAGCAGCCTGAAGTGTGGATGTCTTCCATTTCTGCTTTCTGAAAGCTCTGCTGGGGGGGCCCGGCCGCCTAGGGGACCTGGCAGCCCATCCGTGAGGGGAAGGCAGGGTGAGGTGTCTCTTTCAGGAGCAGGGCAAGTCTGAGCAGCGGGTGTGCGGATGATGGGTATTTTAATGGACTGTTTGTGGGCTTTATCCGCTCACAGGTGAGGATGCCCTCTGCCGGTATTTCAGTAACGAGCGTATCCCTCCCATCCTCGAAGAAAGCTCCTCGCCCGCGTACCGCTTCTCAAGGCCCGCGACCGAGAGGCAGCTGGTCCGAGGCGCAGACTACATCCGAGGCAGCAGGTGCTACATCAGCTCGGATCTCCACAGCAGCGCCACGATTCCGTTCCCGGAAGAAGGGACCAAAAAGAAAGCCGGCTCCTCAGCCGCCAAGTCCTCGTCTCCTGAACCGTCCCTGCTGGTCAGCTGGTTGACTCGCCTGAAACTCTTGACTCACTGAGCCCCACGCTCCCTGGGGCCTCCTGGACTCCTGCTACCAAGTGCCTTGTTTCCTCGGTGGGCAATCTCGTTCTGATTTTCATCCACAGTATTACGTAGCGATCTTTTGCAATTTCGTGGGGTTTTTTTTTTTTTGCAAAGTTGTATATTGCACTTCTTGGCATTTTGAAGTCATTGGATGGGAATAAATCCAGAGAATCTTAGATCAGATGCTGACTTGTGGCGGTCAAAGGAGAGAAATGGGGAGAGTCTGCCCCCCACCCCCCCCCACCCCCCTTTGTTTTTGCTTCCTTAAGAGTTAGAACACAGAAACACTCTCTAAAGCAGATCCTTGGCCAGGAATGGTATGATCATTACAGAGAACTGGGCCGTTGTTCGTTTTGAGGGTGGAACTACGATTGGTGGCCGCTGTCACACAGATGTGTTGGGTTTTGGTCCAACTTCTTCACCTGAAAAAGTCAGTGGAGAAAAGTTTTGTTTTGATTTTTCAAGCTATATATATTTAGCTTGAAATATATTACCACATGTGTACGTGTAGCAGCCTTGACCTTGAAATAACACGTGGGCAGCATCTGATGCTCTTTCAAAGCGGAGGTATAACTGTAGGCCTGTTACACTTGTTTAACGCCGTTTGCATAACAATCAGTGTAGGTTAGTTAATACAGAAACACGTGAAAACATTTAGATAGGGCTTACTACACACAAAGTTTATGGTTATTTGTAAGGGGCGTCATTGTTGATGATGTATATTATTGTCTTTAAGGGAAAAGAAGCTATAAGACTTGCTCACAGCCAAAGTCTCATTCAGAAAAATGAAGCAAGCATACTTAGTTTTATGAGAGAGACATCAGTGTGCATTTTAACCTGTTCAGTGACTATCTTCCAGAAAAGAATGGACAGTTCTTCAAAACTGTACACATTTTGCTAATTAGAAACCTCTTGGAAAAATCTCACAGTCACTCATTTTCAACTAGCATATGATATTTTGGAAAAGTGTGTCTGTGTATTAACTCTTGTTTAAACTGAATGTATGATACTTTGTTAGAATGGAAAAGTACTATCTTGTTAATTTAAGTGTTTTAAATATAGTTGTATATTTTTCTTACTCTTAGTCACATGTAATTGGTATATTTCTGTTTTGTGTCCTACAGGAAGCTAATGAAAAAGTGTTCAAGATGTTTTCAGGTTTACCAGTGACCACCATGGCTGTTGCCACTGTGGGCATTATTGTTAAAAAAGAAAAAAATAAACCCTCTGAAGCAATTTTAGAATTTTATGGATGAGAAATGGGGACATTGTGGGGGCATGTGTGAAGTTTACATTTGGGGACTTTTCTGAGCTGTACCCCTGGACAAAGCTGGTATTTGTCTTGAATTGTCTACTTTGCTGAACTGCCTGAAATCGGAGATTCCTTGGAGTTAGCAAACATCTTCCTTTTAAAATGCCTCTGTGCGATTGAGGGAGTTGGTAAGCCTCAGGGAACTGGCAACCACTTGTGTATTTGTATGAATGAATTCAGTCAGGCCGTTTTGGTGTCAACCTACCCCCAAAGGAACTGCAGTGAAGATATAGTTGTTTCATGGGGGTTACAGTGTTTGGCAAATGGAGGGAAGAAGAGGCTTGGAATGTGTGATTCAGTGGGTGCTTGACAATTCAGTATAAGGGAAGAGTGGGGGTGGGGTGGGCTGGTAATCAGGGAACGGGTGACTAGGAGGGCTATGGAAAAGGGGGAGCGCTAGGCCCTGCCTTTGTATGTTGGCCTGGCTGGCTTTAAGCGCAGACAGTGGGGGCAGGGGACGACTCTTCCTCTCACTCCTCAGCTTTAGGGGAGCTTTAGATCTCCTAAGTTATGAGTTCAGTGGCTGTGGAGGTCTTAGCTGCAGGTCAGCCCCTTTGCTGTGGACTAAATGCCCTTTATGATCAAGTGACCATCCTCAAGTGAATTTTCAGTGACCAACTCAAGTAGCTGTTCTAGACTGGTGTTTCTCAGACTGTTCCCTGAAGTCCTAAGATGGGGACTTTCTATCTCTATGTCTCTCTCCACCAAACTGAATGTATCTGTTTTGTGGGGGTTATTATCATTTTGTTTTTCCTCCGTGAAAGTAAAGCAGTTGCCTCCTGGCCTGCAGACCATCAATATTCCCACGTTTCAGTTTATTTCAGAGAACTCTTAGAGGTATTTATACTTACCTTTTTTATACCCCTAAAGAGCTGGTAAGGACTTCCCTGGTGGCTCAGATGGTAAAGCGTCTGTCTACAATGTGGGGGACCCAGGTTCGATCTCTGGGTTGGGAAGATCCCCTAGGGAAGGAAATGGCAATCCACCCCAGGACTATTGCCTGGAAAATCCCATGGACAGAGGAGCCTGGTAGGCTATAGTCCATGGGGTCACAGAGTCAGACACGACTGAGCGACTTCACTAAAGAGCTGGTGTAAGTAAATCTCTGACACTTGAGCATATTGCTTTTTTGCCGTCACAGGCATAAATGGAATGACCATGCAGGCCTAATGTGGCTGTTTCCACCTGTTGAATATGTGATTAGTACTTGCAGACAGTGTTAAGTCACTCAGTCGTGTCTGACTCTGTGACCCCATGGACTGTAGCCTGCCAAACTCCTCTGTCCATGGAATTCTCTAGGCAAGAATATTCTTCTACAGGGGAGCTTCCCGACCAGGGATTGAACCCAGGTCTCTTGCATTGCAGGCAGATTCTTTACTGTCTGAGCCACCAGACATTGATCACATTTTGCTTCCACCCTTATGAATAGAATCACTGCACGATTTGCTGTGGGATGAGACTACTGCCCAATTCTTCCTTGGAGGTTATACGGAAAGTGGGCACCTTGAAAAGGAAAAACCTCCTCTTGGTATGGGTTTGGCCAATGACATCTGAGGGCTTCCCTGATGGTAAAGAATCTGCCTGCAATGGAAGAGACTCGGGTTTGATCCTTGGGTTGGGAAGATCCCCTGGAGAACAGAAAGGCTATTCACTCCAGTATTCTGGCCTGGATAATTCCATGGACTGTATAGTCCATGGGGTTCCAAAGAGTTGGACAGGGCTGAGCAACTTTCACTTTCACTGACATTTGATTTCATTCACCTTTGTAGTTCCTCTGCTTGTGTACTCCCGCCCCCACCCCCCCAACTTAAAAGGCAGTTAGGCCATTTACTAGCATTAGGAGAGCATTCCTTTAAACAAAAGAAAGAACTCTGAACACTGAAATCTCACCCAGTCTATGAAAACTTGAGACCAAACTCTCCAGCGTCTGTACACAGCTTAATCATGAACAAGAGCAAGAAGTCGAGTTAAATAAATTAAACCAAACTGTCCTGCTACAAGGAGATGAAAACTGGGGACCGCTTATGCCCTCCCCGCCCCCACCTCCAAAGTCCTCACTTTCACACTTCAGTGTTTTTGCTGTAAGAATGTTAACAATTCCCCAGTGCAGTACAAAACCGCTTCCCATTGTCTCTTAAGGCAGTCATTTAATTACCAATCGCCAAAGGCTAAGAAAATTTCGTGGGAAGCCAAGTTCTTCAGACCCGACCACTGGCAGACACCCCATTTTTCGGGGAGAGCGCCGTCACAGAATCTCAGGCTTCGGAGCTCGGCTTCTCCATCTGTAACATGTAGGCCTGGAGAGGGAAGACCCTCTAAGCTTCTGGATCGAGGTCGTCATTATACTCCAGCACGTGTCACACGAGACAGCCCAGGGGACACGAAGTCCCCCCAGGCTGCGCGTGACAAGGGTCAGTGGCCACGTGGCGGCCCACGCACACGTGGCCCTGCTCCAGGAAAGCCACGGCGGCCTGGAGGTGCTTGTGCCACGCGCAGCTTGAGGAGCACGCTGGGCAGGGCAGAGGGCTGAGGCCGTGAGGACATCGCACGGTTCCAGCGACCCGCGCGGGCACCAAGCCGGCAGCAGAAGCACGCAGAACGAGTCAGGCGCCGTGCAAAGCTCGCGCCCCGCCCCGCCCGCGGCTTGGAGCCTGTAGTTCTCTCGCAGCTGCAGCGACACCGTCGCGACACAGGCAGCTCGTGGAGGTTGTGATCCCTGACCTCCCAGTTCAGGGAAGTCCAACTCCTTCAGCAGCTTCTGCTTTGTGGCACTTAAGTTTCTGCACAGTGATGCCGGCTGGTATCCTGCAGGACCCAAGGCCCTCCTGCTTGTGTTATTTAAAAAAATATGTTCGTGCTAATCACCCGGAAGGTGAGTATTTAAAAATCTGCTGATGAAAAACTGGCTTAAAGAGTATGCAAAGCAGGGCTTCCCTGATGGCTCGGACGGTAAAGGCCATACAAAGCTGAAGTTTCTGATGTTTTTTCACATATGTGGAAGACTTGCATGATGAATCAAGCCCAGGAGGACCTTAACGCAAGTTTACTGATACCTAAAGGGAGAAGGCAATGGCAACCCACTCCAGTACTCTTGCCTGGAAAATCCCATGGACAGAGGAGCCTGGTAGGCTGCAGTCCATGGGGTCGCGAAATGTCAGACACCACTGAGCGACTTCACTTTAACTTTTCACTTTCCTGCACTGGAGAAGGAAATGGCAACCCACTCCAGTGTTCTTGCCTGGAGAATCCCAGGGATGGCAGAGCCTGGTGGGCTGCAGTCTATGGGGTCGCACAGAGTCGGACACGACTGAAGCGACTTAGCAGCAGCAGCAGCAAAGAGACTCATAGGGCCTCCCTCATAGCTCAGTTGGTAAAGAATCTGCCTGCAATGCAGGAGATTTGGGTTCGATTCCTGGGTGGGGAAGATCCCCTGGAGAAGGAAATGGCAACCCACTCCAGGCTTCTTGCCTGGAGAATCCCATCAACAGAGGACTCTGGCGGGCTATAGACTGTGGGGTTGCAAGAGTCGGACTTGACTTAGCAACTTTCATTTCACAAAGGGACTCATAAAGTAGATTTTATAAACTATAGAATTTGAGATTAGAAAAAAATTATTAATTTTATTGTAAAAATTATAATTCTCTGGAAATTTCTCAAATGCTAAGTTTTGACTTAGGGATTTTATTTATTTTTGGCCAGAATTGTTACTAGAAGTGTTTTGGTGTGTGACTGAGGTTTGGCAAACAGAAGTAAAGGAAAAAGTGATTACATCAAATTTGAATTTACTGGAGGGTCATGTATTTCTCTAGTTTTAAGAACTTGAGGCCTGTCCCAAACCCTTTATATGTGTGTGTGTGTGTGTGTGTGTGAGAGAGAGAGACAGAGAGACAGAGAAAGAGAGAGAATTTTTTCTTGTTTTTTCTAAGAGAATTTTTTCCTACTACAAAAGTCCTGAAACAGTGTCCTATGACCTATTGATTTTGGAAAGAGAAGCGGTAAGACTTGTCTATAAGCAACAAAATAATGTCACTGTGTCAACAGGCTGTCACAGACAGCATTTCAGAACCTTTGGGGCTCCCCTTACTTAGAAATGCACCTGGGGTTGGGCTTTTAAGGTCTAGATTCTGGGTGTAACCTGGTCATTCCTCATACCAGTGTGTGGTAAAATGCTATGGCAGTGTTTATGAAGCACACCTTCTAGGTCAAACATTTACTGTTCATGGGATGCCACTTTACACAGCCCACAGGGGTTAAAGCATGTGAGGAAACAACTGAAGAAGAGGATGTTAATCCTCACTCTTTCCTGGATCCGACTGCCCTGGAGTCACTGTGCAGAGAAAGGCAATTCCCAACCTGAGGTCTTCATGTCATGCTTGCAGCTGAATATTACACGTGCTCTCCTTTCCCAAGCTTCTTGTTTCTCTGAAAAGTTGTGAAACTGAAACTGTAGGAGAAAATTAAGAAATCAACCTCAAAGGTGTTTTAAAAAGAAGAAGGACTCCCTCACCCCCTCAAATCCAGGATATTGATAGTCTCATCATTTTCTCTCCTCTTGCCAGGAGCATTGTAAATCCTCAAATGTTTGCAAAGGAATGATTAAAAGGAGAGAAAACATCAGAGGAAATAAATCGTTTTTTTCTCCCTTGTTCTTTCATTGTCTAGACCCACTGAAAGGGATCTTCCATTTAACTTTATTTTTTGGATGACGAAGACTGGATTTGAGGGTGATCCTTCAACATTTTGACATAACTCTGTGTGAACATTTTGATTTATCTTAAGAAAACAGAAAGGACTTTAAAAATGAACTTTTAATATAAAGTAATATTTTGTCTGAAGTAAGAAATTGTCCATTTTAATTTTGTGAGTGTGGGGTTCTGTTTTCTTACTCATCTACACTTCTGTATCCTTCCAGCTGAGGTCATGCCAGGGTTAAGAATGGAGGAACTTCAGGAATAAGTGTTAATTTAGAAGTCGCTGACCTTTGGAAGCTGGCATCCAGTAGTTAGAAGCAGTTGAGGGCTCAGCTTTTGAAGTTAGATAATCCAGCTGTCTCGCTGTAGTATTTACAAGCTCTGCGACATGAAACAAGTTACTTATCTCTCTGCTCCTCAGTTATCTATGAAGTGGGGATAAAAATAGAATCTCATTCATAGGCTTACGGGAATTAAGTGAGACCGTGTTTGTAAGGCCTGCAGGATCCTCCAGCACCCAGCACTTAGGAGATGCTGACCCTTGTTGGAACACAAGTGGCAGTGTTTGCTCCCTCTTGCGTGCATGCTCAGTTATGTCTGACTCTTTGCGACCCTATGGACTGTAGCCCACCAGACTCCTCTGTCCATGGAATTTTCCATTCAAGAATACTGGAGTGGGATGCCATTTCCTTCTCCAGAGGATCTCCCAGACCCAGGGATTGAACCTGTCTCCTGCATTGGTAGGTGGAATCTTTACCACTGAACCACCTGGGAAGCTCCTTGCTCTATCCTAACCTCTAGTAAATAAGGCATTCAGAGCTGGTCAATAGGCTTTTGTCCATAACCAGCAAAATTATGCTGTGGCCACACTGTTAGAAGGCTGCTGTATAGTCTGCAGCCTGGAAATGTGGCTTTTACCGGTACAGATCTCAATTATTCAGAAGTTTTGGATGAGTCAAGACTAAAAAATTATAAAAGTTTATGATTGGATGCACTCTGAATAATAGAGTATTATTTTAATATTGGCTTGATTTATCAGCATATTTTCTCTTTAACCGCACCCCCCCAACTTTCTTCAAAAGAATAATGTATAAAATAAAGGAAATCTGAGCATTTCCCCATCTCCTAGTTGACTGAATGACTTTTGCTTCCCATCCCTGGTTTGAAGCAGCACCCTAAATTTATTTCTGTGTTTCATATAATTAAAAAAAAAAATAAAGGGAATCATGTGGAATGGTTTCTGTGTTGGAAAGTCTCGTGAAAAAGGACTCCTTCATACATATAAAACTAAGAGATTGTGTTGCCTCTGTAGGAGGTGAAAATGATTGTCCTCAGTGCTACTCCCAACTAATGTTCTGGTAGGTCCAAGGGAGACATAGGGAAAGAGATTTCTTGAGATGGTCAAGGGGAACTAGAAAATGGTTGTTAGGCTTGACTTTCTTTTCTTTTTTTTGCATTTTATCTTTCAACCATCTGGACCCGTGGAATTTATCAGTGAACACACAGACCAAGAGATGTTCAGCTAATACAGACATAGCAGCTCCATTCCTGCCCATCCTTGTGTTTGTCTCACTCATCTGTTAAGCAGAATCATATGAATCGTGAATATTTGGCCATATTAGAATAAAAACCTACAGAGCCAGCAGTCAGTTTGATTTGATATAGTAGATTACAGATACCCCGAGATCAGAGATCATGTTTGTTTCTTCTTTTTACTTTCTAGCAAAACTCAATTCTGTTCTGTGTCCTGTGTTACAGTTACATTTTGTAATAACTGTCTGCCTCTGTGGATCTCTTATCCCCATTACCTTGAACATCCAAAGATGACCCTCAAATTTGACCTTACTCATCTGTTTTATTTCCTAGGAAATAATCTGCTTAATTCCTAGGAAGAAGGGAGACTATTATGGGTGAATGACTAAACTGGCATTTTTATATTATAATGCTCATGGCAATGCCAAGGATAAGCAAGGGTTGGCCATGGTTATTTAGCTCAGATGAGAAATTAACACACAAAGAAAAAAGCACACAAAACAAAACAGAACAAAAACCCTGGAACCTGATTTTTGGAGAAGAAAAGAAATTAATCCAGACCTTTCAATATTTACTTCTCTTTTTAGCTCTTGTGACAGTTTAATAAATGGAAAAATATTTAAGCCAATCTTGTTTAGAATACTGTATTTTACTTGAAAGTGCTATTGCTTTTTTTTCAGATTTCTCCTCAAGGAAGGAATGTCATTGAACCTACTGTTGAACCCAGAGGGCATTCATGGATGTTAATTGAATGATACTCTTTAAGTAAGTAAGTAAGTAAATGTCGCTCAGTCTTGTCCGACTCTTTGCAACCCCATGGACTGTAGCCTACCAGGTTCCTCCGTCCATGGGATTTTCCAGGCAAGAATACTGGAGTGGATTGCCATTTCCTTCTCCAGGAAGCCAACCTAGGGATCAAACCCAGGTCTCCCACTTTGTAGGCAGATGCTTTACCATCTGAGCCACCAGGGAAGTCTTCGATCAGAGTGTAAGCTTTTGTTTGTGTGTTAGTTAACAGCTAGTTAATTTTAGTTAATGCTATTCCTGAAACCCCTGACTTAGCACTTACTTCTGGGTTTTCATCCTGAGGATGGACTTGTCCTTCTAGGTCCAGTCCCCAAGGTGACTCCCAAGGTCATTGCTATGAGGCCTTCCTTGAACTTGTTCTGGACAGAATTTACTGGTCTCTGCTGTTTTTCTGTAGCATTGACTCCTCCTGTTAAATATTTGGTTCTCCAGCTTGGATTATGAATCTTTCTAAAGCAGGGTCTCTTTAACTCACATGGTAGGTAGAGTCAATATTATTGAAGTAACTAGATGGTAAAATTAATGACTGTACAGTTGGGAAAAAATTTAAAAAAATATTAAAGTTTTAGGTGAGAAAAAAGATTTTATATTAAGATTTTTTTTGCTTACTACTACATATAGAATTTCATGACATACGCTCTCATTCCAAAGGAAAACATTATACCAGGTGTCAGAACTTCATCATATTTATAGGAAGAATAAACCTAGGCTGTCAACAATAGCTCCTTTGCTTACAGGATTACAGTAACTGCTGAGAATGTAAGCACTTGCAGAAGTCTACAGAGGACTCATTTAAGAATCGTACAGGCAGTTTCAAATTAACCATAGGAAAATTAGTAGTGGGGAGTTGGGGCAAAAGGACCTTCTTAGAAATTCAGGCAAGGTGGAGGACAATTTCTGTTGTGTGAGGTTTGGTCGAAGGAGAGTAGTTTGACCTGAGAAAATCAAGTGTATAAATATTAAAGCTGTTGGTGAGACAGTGAAATTCTGTCTAGAAGTTCATCCTAAGAAATTCAGTGATAGAATTACTGAGAATATTGTTGCTGTGTTTTAGAGACAACCAGCAAATGCTGCCCATACCGTCTTCAGACCTGAAAGCCTTGCTTTAAAATGATGTCCTCTGCTTGAGGCTACACGGGACTCACCTGAGCCTGTGGAAATCTACTCTGTTGATGTATGAAGACGAGCAGAAAATCTGCTCCCCTCTGCGATCTGACTCTCCAAATGGATGACAGGTAGCAGGAGACATTCCTCTAGGATGTAGCTCAAAGATCAACAATAAAGTTAAAAAGGAAGAAGTATCAGATGATTAAATAAACTCCTTCCCAGATCAAAATTAGTGATGGTGCTGATTCCTGGGCCACTGGAGGGCTGCTTGCACTGATGAATACAGCTATGTACGTTGAGTTGGGAAGATCCCCTGGAGAAGGGAAAGGCTACCCACTCCAGTATTCTGGACTGGAGAATTCCATGAACTATCCATGGGGTTGCAAAGAGTCAGACACACCTGAGAGACTTTCACTTTCACTTTTCTTTTCTTCACTTTGATCAAAAGTGCTCTTGTTGAATTAGCTGAAAATGTGGACTATGCTTATTGCATGGGAAGTGGGATTGGATCCTCTTCTTGGCAGTGGCAAATACTTTGTGCACTCAAATGACAGAACCTACTCTGTGTCTCTTCTCCTTGCATGGGAGCCCTTGCCCTGAGTGTCTCTGGAAACCCTGCTTCCTGCTCTGCTTGCTTTTCTTCTTCTTGCCCTTTTTCTCACCTTCACTCTCTACTTTTGGCCTCTTTTTCTGCTATTTTTCCTTTGTGTTTTCTTGATGCAGTTCAAACCCTGGCCACCCCTGTTGCTCGGATTTGCTCTGTCTGCTCAATCCACCTCAACTCTTTCCTCCCACATTGAGAAACGTAGAACATTTATTTGCCAATTGGAAGAACAAGAAACAAGTACTCCGGCCCATTCATATATGTCAGACATATATGTTTCATATATGTCGGCTGTCAGTGTGTTCTTGAGAATAGTGTGGAAAGATGGAAACATGTTGACAAGGGGTCCAAGGCCAGGGTCCAGTTGTCCCTCTGCTGAGTCTGCTGATTCTTTGTTTTCCATTTCATTGCTCTTTGCTTTTTTATTTTCTCCTTCCATTTCCTTTGGGTTTGCTGTTTATTTATTTTTTAAAAATTTCTTGTTTTAGATTCATACCGTAACACCCCCAATATCTCACTGACTTAACACACCAAGAGTTTACATTTTCTCACATGCAAAGTCCACGGTGGGTGTTCCAGGATGGAAAACACTCTCCATGGCCCTGCTCCAACCAGTGACTCAGGGACTCAGGCCACACTTCTGTCTCTGGTTTTTCCAACTTGGGGCTTCAAGCTTTCCCCGCATCATCTATCTGGTAGACTGGGGAATGAGATATGAGAAAGTGAAACTGAGTAGTTACCTGTGTTGGCCTAGAAATGACAATCGTGGCCACCTTACTACAAGGGAGGTTCAGAAAGGGATATTGGTGAGAACCAGTGCTCTCTGCCATGTTCCCTAAGTTGGATACTTAGTTCATTAATATATGATTTTTCTTGTCTAATGTTAACACTCAAGGCTATAAATTTCCTTCAAAGCATTACTTTTGCTATATTTTACAAGGTTTGGTGTGTAATGTTTTCATTATCATTGAATTCCAACTAATTTAAAATTTCTGTTATTATTTATTCTTTGGTCCACACATCATTTTTAGGTTTATATATTTTTATGACATTGAGATAGGGAAGGATTTCTTATGTAAGACAATAAAAAGGCCAACTATAAAAGACAACATTGAGATTTCCCTGGAGGTCCAGTGGTTAAGACTCTGTGCTTCCAAAGCAGGGTTACAGATTTGATCCCTGGTTGAGGGACTAAGATTCCACATGCCACACAACTTGGCCAAAAATAAATAAAAAATTGAGGAATGATAGCAAATCTTAAAGATTAGTCTAGAGTATATAAATATCCTTACAAATTGGTTCTGTTCGGTCGCTCAGTCGTGTCCGACTCTTTGCAACCCCTTGAATTGCAGCACGCCAGGCCTCCCTGTCCATCACCAACTCCCAGACTTACTCAAACTCACGTCCATTGAGTTGTTGATGCCATCCAGCCATCTCATCCTCTGTCGTCCCCTTCTCCTGCCCCCAATCCCTCCCAGCATCAGAGTCTTTTCCAATGAGTCAACTCTTCGCGTGAGGTGGCCAAAGTACTGGAGTTTCAGCTTTAGCATCATTCCTTCTAAAGAACACCCAGGTAGAGAAAGACAAATCAGTATAAAATGAGCAAAAAACATTTTACACAAAAACCCACAAATCATCCATATGCACATGAAAAGCTATTCATTAGTCATCAGGGAAGTCTAAATCAAAACCACAGGGAGATAGTCTTCCATATCTAACTGATTATCAGAAATGAAGTAACTGAGAAATACTAGGGGGATCCATGGATGTACTCAAAGGACCATTGCTGGTATGAGGTTGAATTAGCAGTGAATGTTCATACTGCCTGATCTAGCAGTTTCACTCCTGGGAATATATGCTGGAGAACAAAATAGTAACTACCTGAGATGTAAATGGACTTCCCAGGTGGCTCAGTGGTCAAGAATCCACTTGCCAATGCAGGAAACTCCAGAGATCTGGGTTCGATCCCTGGGTTGGGAAGATCCCTGGAGGAGGGATTGGCAACTCACTCCAGTGTTCTTATCTGGAGAATCTCATGGACAGAAAGCCTACAGTCCATGGAGTTGGATTGCAAAAGAGACATGACTGAGCGACTAAACGTGCATGCAGGAGACATAAATACTAACAGGTCAAAGACTGATTCCTTGTAAGCTCTTATCCCAGAAAAGGAGGTGGGCTCCTGCAGAGCTCCATAGACGCTAACTATGACCTGTCATTTAGGGCAGTAAAATCCAATCATGTGCAAGGCTTCGAACCTACTTACCTGGGTCTACCAGGGGGATGAAGGGCGGGTTGTTTCCTGACCACTGATGGTAAGGAAGCAACTCTGCGGCTCAGCTGCAATCCTGCACCCTGATCACGCCACGGGAGGGCCTGCTGCTTCCTTAAAGATGAAGTCTGAATGCCCACAGGTCTAAGGACTGTCTTCCGGAGACCGAGGGTGGGCTCTGTCAGACCTCTGCTGCTCTCCATGAACCTGACAGCAGGACCCGCAGTCCTTCTGCTGCTTTTCCTGAGGGTCCTCAGCAGTCTCTAAAAGGCCTGTTTGTGCTTTCTTGGCCGCCTGCCTTTGTTTACAGAACCACCAGCTGATGTCCATCAGCAAAAACTGTTTATACTGTGGCTTATTCTTAAAATGGAACAGTCTGCAGCCAGTGAAAAATGAATGAATGATAGCTGTTCACATCAAAGAGATGAATTTTATCAATGTAACGCTGAGTGGAAAAAGTAAGTACCAGAATGCAGCATATAGTGTAACACTCCTTATCACATTCTAAGACAGGCAACACCCCAAGAAAATATTATTTAGACATAACGTATAAGTGAAGAAAGAAAAGAGAGGGGATGAAAACACTCAGTTTGGGCTGTTGATTATCTCTTGTGGGATGGCAAGAGCATAGGAAATGAAGGAACCCACAGGCAGATGTATGTAATGAATTCTCGTATTACCTCAGCTCTCTCTGGAGTCAAGGATGAAAGTATTGATGTTTTATTTGCAAGTTAAAGCTCAGGGCAACTGGAGTGAGACGAAAAGGAAAGGAGGCAGAAGATGTGAGGCAACACAGTGTTATGGGCTGAATTGTGTCTCCCCCCACAAATTCATGTATTGAGGTCCTAACACCAGTATCTTAGAACAGAACTAGATTTGGGGGTCAGATCTTCAAAGAAGTAATGAGGTCTTACTCAGTTCAGTTCAGTTCAGTCACTCAGTCGTGTCCAACTCTTTGCGAACCCATGAATCGCAGCACGCCAGGACTCCCTGTTCATCACCATCTCCCGGAGTTCACTCAGACTCACGTCCATCGAGTCCGTGATGCCATCCAGCCATCCTCGGTCGTCCCCTTCTCCTCCTGCCCCCAATCCTTCCCAGCATCAGAGTCCTTTCCAATGAGTCAACTCTTCGCATGAGGTGGCCAGAGTACTGGAGTTTCAGCTTTAGCATCATTCCTTCCAAAGAAATCCCAGGGCTGATCTCCTTCAGAATGGACTGGTTGGATCTCCTTGCAGTCCAAGGGACTCTCAAGAGTCTTCTCCAACACCACACTTCAAAAGCATCAATTCTTCGGATGCAGCCTTTTATAATGCTTTGGGAAAATTCACTCGCAGGGCAGATGTGTATAAGAGACAGAAAAAATGTTTGTTGATAAATGAAAGAATTATAATAATAAGAGGTGTTATGTTTTCATTGCTCTTTTCATTAAGTAGAAAATTTCCAATTCAATGTAAGTACTTATTTTTATTTAATTTTACTGGTCTATAAAATATAAGTCAGGGAGTCCCAATACAAAATAAGTATTATTATTCCTTTTACCTTGTACACAATTCAGAAATACATTTCAAAATAATTTTTGAAAATTGAGATTTAAAAAACTGGGCTAAAGGTATAACAACTAAAAGGATGGAAGTCAAATAATATCATTTGCAAATTGCTTTCATATTTAAGAGTAGCAAAGCTGTTGTGTGAAAAGTGTCTATAAAAATATGTCTGAAACAAAGAAATAAAACAAAGCCTCATGAGACCCAACCTATTGGATAGCCTAAAATGTCATTATGCACCAAATGGCTGGTGCTTATTAGAGATACACAAGCTGATGTAATCCCTAACACAACATAGCAACTGGAGTTACATCCTGGCATTTCTTCAGAGGGGTCCCCATTGACACCTCTAGAAACAATCAGTTCCCACTTTGCTTTTAATTTTAGTTGTCACTAACAACGCCCCCACCTTGCGGCTTAGCATCTCATTATTAACTTACAAGAATGAAACAAGAACTTAAGGAATGTTTGGGGCTTTATTTTCCAGCAGCTGAGATATTAAAGGTGAGGTCAGAGCAAACACTTGTTGGTGTGGGACAGTAATTAAGGTTTAGGCAGAAGGTACAGAAATGCAATCTTAGCTAACACTGTTCTTGTCTGGTGTCTCATCTCAATTAGTGTGTATATATACATACATGTATATTATATACACACACACATATACATATATACACATATATATATATATGTACACACACATACATATACATATATATATATAATACACAGGGATATGGAAGATCCCCGAGAGCAGGAAATGGCTACCTACTCCAGTATTCTTACTTGGAAAATCCCATGGACAGATGAGCCTGGCAGGCTACAGTCCCTGGGGTTGCAAGGGTCAGATACAACAATATATATATATATGTACACACACATACATATACATATATATATATAATACACAGGGATATGGAAGATCCCCGAGAGCAGGAAATGGCTACCTACTCCAGTATTCTTACTTGGAAAATCCCATGGACAGATGAGCCTGGCAGGCTACAGTCCCTGGGGTTGCAAGGGTCAGATACAACTTAGCAACTAAGCCAACACCACCACATACAAAGCCATCAGTTCAGTTCAGTTCAGTTCAATTCAGTCACTCAGTCATGTCTGACTCTTTGCGACCCCATGAGTCACAGCACGCCAGGCCTCCCTGTCCATCACCAACTCCCAGAATTCACTCAGACTCACGTTCATAGAGTCAGTGATGCCATCCAGCCATCTCATTCTCCGTCATTCCCTTCTTCTCCTGCCCCCAATCCCTCCCAGCATCAGAGTCTTTTCCAATGAGTCAACTCTTCGCATGAGGTGGCCAAACTACTGGAGTTTCAGCTCTAGCATCATCCTTTCCAAAGAAATCCCAGGGCTGATCTCTTTCAGAATGGACCGGTTGGATCTCCTTGCAGTCCAAGGGACTCTCAAGAGTCTTNATGAGGTGGCCAAAGTACTGGAGTTTCAGCTTTAGCATCATTCCTTCCAAAGAAATCCCAGGGTTGATCTCCTTCAGAATGGACTGGTTGGATCTCCTTGCAGTCCAAGGGACTCTCAAGAGTCTTCTCCAACACCACACTTCAAAAGCATCAATTCTTCGGTGCTCAGCCTTCCTCACAGTCCAACTCTCACATCCATACATGACCACAGGAAAAACCATAGCCTTGACTAGATGGACCTTAGTCGGCAAAGTAATGTCTCTGCTTTTGAAAATGCTATCTAGGTTGGACATAACTTTTCTTCCAAGGAGTAAGCGTCTTCTGTGTCCTTATATGAGGGAATTTGGACAGAGACATGTATATGCACAGAGAAAGGACCATGTGAAGACACAGGGAGAAGGCGGCCGTCTACAAGCCAAGGGGTGAGACCTCAGTAAAAAAACAACCCTACTGACACGCTGATCTCAGACTCCTGGGCTCCAGAACTGTGAGACAATAAATTCCTGCTGCGTAAGTTGCCCCGTCTGTGGGACTTTGTTAAGGCATCCTGAGCAGACTAAAACACAAAAAGATACCCACAGTCGCTTCTCAGATTACCCCAGATGACACACACCGGGTCTCCTGGCAACTGTGTTCCACTCAATGAGGCTCATCTGGAATCTCCAAAGGGGGAGGCGGAGGGAGGATTTATCTTCTGGGCCAGGGCAGCCTGTAGGAAGTCTGTGTACTTTTTTGTTGTGTCACCTACTTCTGTATAGTGACAGCTCAAAATGCCAGCACCCATGCCATATAGTATAGCCTTTCACCCGAGTCCACAAAGGGCAAGAATAGCTGGATATGCAGGAGGTTTGCCTGGTTGACCATGGCCAGTGATTAAGGAGACGCCCTGCCCTGACTGGCCCTGGACAGGGGACCCCAGAAGCCCAGCTGGGTTGAATTTTGTGACTCATCAGTCATATTCTAGTCCTTGTTTAGGATAGTGGGTCTGTAGGTATTCATTTTATTATTTTTAAAATAAAATTTTAAAAGTAAAAGGACAAGCATGTACCAATGATGGTAATGATGATGTACAGAGAATCAAAGGCTAAATGATGCTTAATTCAATCCTGTGTTTCTGAGTATGTGTGGTTTTCTTTGAAAGAGAATAGCAGCTGCTTTTCAATTCTGAGAATCCCTTACTCTTCCTTACATCCAGGAAATGAGTTAGTTATTTTAAAAAGCTAATTTAAACCTATTTGGGGGACAAAAGGGGTCAAATATCCGGTAAAAATTCAACTATTATGTCTCTGACCAGTTTTATTCATGAGCTATTATTTCTTTTTTTTCATTTAATTTTATTATTTTATTGTTTCCCAAAGTTTACATTTTTTATTATTGGGATGTAGCCAGTTGACAATGTTATGGTAGTTTCTGGTGAACAGCAAAGGGACTCAGCCATAGATATACGTTTATCCCTTCTCTCCTAAACCCCCCACCCAAGGTTAAAAAAAGAATGTACATTTGATTATAGAAAATATTTCTCATTAAATAAGGTCTAATAAAGTAATTGAATACATATGTTTCTAATTTCCACTGCTTGCCAGGTTCTTATGTTTCATTAAAAACGGAAGGATTGTTGCATGTGCACGTTCAAGTCTGTTGTGAATTACTCACGTGCCTTCAACAGGCAGCAATCCATGGTTATCACGGACCTGGAACATGGCAAACATTCCTACTTTTCTTAACATTCCTTTCCTACTGCCTCGATTAGTAATGTACACAGTGAAACAGCTTTCTTTAATTTTCTTTGCAGCAATGCCTTCGTTATTCCATGAGTTATGTAAAGTTGTGCACCCTGCGTTTGTCTTATTCTTTTCTAACTTACTCTCCTTTGGAAGAGAGTGGACTGCTTGATATATTGATATGAAGGCTAAAAAAGTCACTGATGCCCAGTGCTGGTCATGGTCATTGCAGGAAACAGATGGCACCCTTGAAAGGGTCACGGGTGAAAGTCTCATGAACGGGTTATTTGCAGAAATGCCAGTAGATGCAGATTTCCAGAAGGGGTGGTGAAGCATCCCAGACTCAGCAAGAGGATGGAGGGTTAGGGGATGGGGAGGTCCCCAGAACCCAGGGAGAATGTGGCAGCTGGAGTAGGGGATACCCACCAGGAGCCATGACCTTTGGTAGACGATCTCTGCCGGTGTAGAGGAGGTGGATGGAGAGAGAGAGAGAGAGAGAGAGAGAAAGAGAGGGGAGAATATGAATCCTGACCTTTCTCTCCTTCTGTCAGTTCCCCCTGATTGGCAGGACCCAAACTGAAGCCAGAGGGCTGAAGAGCCCTAGTGATGGAGTGGCCCATGGAGAGCAGCTTCCTTGGCGCTTGGCGTTGGTGGGAGTTTCACAGGAGCGCAGGGTAGAACTGAAGAACAGGCAGAAAGCATCTGACACACTCACAGGGCAGTTCTACAGGGCTAAACACATTTTTAATAATTCAAGAAGTACCTTACCCTCCATGTTTTGATAATTGCCATATTTGTTCAGTTCAGCTCAGTCGCTCAGTTGTGTCTGACTCTTTGCGACCCCATGAATCGCAGCACGCCAGGCCTCCCTGTCCATCACCAACTCCCGGAGGTCACTCAGACTCATGTCCATCGAGTCAGTGATGCCATCCCGCCATCTCATCCTCTATCATCCCCTTCTCCTCCTGCCCCCAATCCCTCCCAGCATCAGAGTCTTTTCCAGTGAGTCAACTCTTCGCATGAGGTGGCCAAAGTACTGGAGTTTCAGCTTTAGCATCATTCC
>SJYT01031636.1:113494-143990 GCA_006410635.1 Cephalophus harveyi
CCCCCCAAAATAAAGTCTGACACTGTTTCCACTGTTTCCCCATCTATTTCCCATGAAGTGATGGGACCAGTTGCCATGATCTTCGTTTTCTGAATGTTGAGCTTTAAGCCAACTTTTTCGCTTTCCTCTTTCACTTTCGTCAAGAGGCTTTTTAGTTCCTCTTCACTTTCTGCCATAAGGGTGGTGTCATCTGCATATCTGAGGTTATTGATATTTCTCCCAGCAATCTTGATTCCAGCTTGTGTTTCTTCCAGTCCAGAGTTTCTCATGACGTACTCTGCATATGAGTTAAATAAGAAGGGTGACAATATACAGCCTTGACGGACTCCTTTTCCTATTTGGAACCAGTCTGTTGTCCCATGTCCAGTTCTAACTGTTGCTTCCTGACCTGCATACAGATTTCTCAAGAGGCAGGTTAGGTGGTCTGGTACTCCCATCTCTTTCAGAATTTTCCACAGTTTATTGTGATCCACACAGTCAAAGGCTTTGGCATAGTCAATAAAGCAGAAATAGATGTTTTTCTGGAACTCTCTTGCTTTTTCCATGGTCCAGCGGATGTTGGCAATTTGATCTCAGGTTCCTCTGCCTTTTCTAAAACCAGCTTGTACATCAGGGAGTTCATGGTTCATGTATTGCTGAAGCCTGGCTTGGAGAATTTTGAGCATTACTTTACTAGCATGTGAGATGAGTGCAATTGTGTGGTAGTTTGAGCATTCTTTTGCATTGCCTTTCTTTGGAATTGGAATGAAAGCTGATCTTTTCCAGTCCTGTGGCCACTGCTGAGTTTTCCAAATGTGCTGGCATATTGAGTGTAGCACTTTCACAGCATCATCTTTCAGGATTTGAAAGAGCTCAACTGGAATGCCATCACCTCCACTAGCTTTGTTCGTAGTGATGCTTTCTAAGGCCCACTTGACTTCACATTCCGAGATGTCTGGCTCTAGATTAGTGATCACAGCATCATGATTATCTGGGTCGTGAAGATATTTTTTGTACAGTTCTTCTGTGTATTCTTGCCACCTCTTCTTAATATCTTCTGCTTCTGTTAGGTCCATACCATTTCTGTCCTTTATCGAGCCCATCTTTGCATGAGATGTTCCCTTGGTATCTCTAATTTTCTTGAAGAGATCTGCATAGAAGTTAAATAAGCAGGGTGAGAATATACAGCCTTGACGTACTCCTTTTCCTATTTGGAACCAGTCTGTTGTCCCATGTCCAGTTCTAACTGTTGCTTCCTGACCTGCATACAGATTTCTGCCACAAAAAGTCGGACATGACTGAGTGACTTAACAACTATGACGATAAGTACTTTAAAATTAGTTTTAAATGGAAGGTTTGGGGATTGCTAGTCTGCAATGTAGCAAGGTATATTTGGCAAATACCATATGATCTCACTTATATGTAGAATCTTAAAAAAAACACAAACCAAAAAACAAAAAAACAATTCAAGATGATAAATGTAGAGAACAGATTCAGTGGTTCCCAAAAGTGGAGAGTTGGGGGTGAGCAAAATGGG
This sequence comes from Cephalophus harveyi, assembly GCA_006410635.1. Lineage (NCBI taxonomy): Eukaryota > Metazoa > Chordata > Mammalia > Artiodactyla > Bovidae > Cephalophus > Cephalophus harveyi. The sequence goes on from SJYT01031636.1 coordinate 115,011, forward strand.
TGAAGGGAATTAAAAGGCAGAAGTTTCCAGTTATAAAATAAATAAGTCTTGGGATTTAATGACAGCTATAGTTAGTAATCTTATACTGCATATTTAAAAGTTGCTAAGAATGTAGATCTTAAAAGTTCTTGAGAGAGAGGGTGAAGTTACTTAGTCATGTTAGACTCTTTGTGACCCCATGGACTGTAGCCTACCAGGCTTCTCCATCCATGGAATTTTCCAAGCAAGAATACTGGAGTGGGTTGCCATTTTATTCTCCAGGGAATCTTCCTGACCCAGTGATTGAACCCTGGTCTCCCGCATTGCAGGCAGATACTTTACCATCTGAGCCACCAGGGAAATTCTGGAACCCCCCAAAAAAGTTCTCGAGAAAAAAGGTGTTGTAATCATGTTGGTGATGAGTTAACTAGACTTACTGTAGTGATGATTTCAAAATACATACAAATACTGACTCACGTTATACACCTGAAACTAATATAAGGGTATATGTCAATTATATTTCAAAGAAGGAAGATGTTGTTTTTAAGAAATTTAGTTATTGCAAGATGGAAAAGACCCAGAGCTCTGTTCCATAAACTTAGCTGCTTTTGCATTGTGCATTTTTCTTTTCAAAGAATTCTGAGAGCTAGATAAATGGAAGGAAGTAGATGCATATAAACAGGATTAACCATTTGAGTGAGTCTTTAGTTTGGATGGGGGTAGGATTGTTTTCCTTCCTCAAGAAAAGAAGAAAGTTCCTAGGATGTATGTACCCAGAAGAGTTTATTTGATTTTTCATCCTCCAAAGGGTCTTCCCAACCCAGGGATCGAACCTGTGTCTCCTGTGTCTCCTGCATTGGCAGGCAGATTCTTTACCACTGAGCCACCTAAAGAGTCTATTTGGAAAGACACTGTTCCTGCCACTCATACTCTCCTTTCCCTGGAAGGTTGTTATTCTCTGTCACTGGGACAGTATTCCTTGCAGACAAGACTGTGGGGGAGCCCTGGACTTACATTCCTGTGTAAATCACCAGGGGCTGAGACTTGCTTCTGGATGTTGTTATAAAACTACAACACTGGCAAGATGAAAAGTCTAAAATCTGAAAGTAATGCCCAAACAGGCTCACAATAGATGTTGAGCAGATTTGGGGAAGATTTAAACAAAATCAGATTCCAAACATCTAAACTTGGAGGGAAAAATATTCCTAGAGCCAGCCCTCTCCAGGTGTGCTATTCCCAGGAAAAGTGAGGGGCATGGTGGGGGGAAGGTGCATAGAATACAAGAGTAAGGCAGAGGTGTCCTTGAATTCCCATATCACCAGATTTTATGTCTTCTTATAAGTTTATAAGAGAGGGGACATCTGAAAACACATCACGAGGTCACAGGAGTTTCCCACACTGAGCTGTGATGTGTTGGCTCCTGAAGGACAGGCAAGTCTTAACTTTCTTATTATCTCCTGGAATTCTAGAAAACTGTCTGGCACATTCTGGTGGTAGCTTCATACACATCTCTTGAATTTGATTATTCAGGAGGAGGGGCTCAGAAGATATTAGTAATGTTGATGTGCTTTGTGGAAAGATCCACTGCTTCTTTATGGGTTTGGCAATTGAAGTTTTATGTAAATATTTTATAACCACTGCTTTGTTGAACCTTGGCAGATTTCTGGCTTGCTAACCCAGCAGTGACAAGGCTAACATTGTTTTATAATTAGGTTTAAAACTTCCCACCTCTTTAGAAGATGGCAAGGAAATTCCAAAAGCCTTGCAGGTGCTAGCCTATCAAGAATTCCTGAAAGCAAAACAAGACAAAGAAATGGAGTCAGCCATGATTCCACAATTACGGTTACTGTCAGAAGTAGAAGGGCAAGACTTTTGCCCTTGAATGGAACTTATTATTTTTTTCATTGAATGGAACTTATTATTCTGTGGAAAAATAACTAACCCCCCACAACTCTCAAGAGACTTACTTTGGAACCTTCCAATAACAACTTTTTGCCATGATCCTATTGTTTCTGTCTACTTGGCTGCTCCTCAGTCTTTAGTCATTAAATGTAATTTCATTTCTGGAATCTCAGAAAGATGTAGGTGATAAGATAAGCCCCAAAGCTATGAGGCTTCTTGCAAAAATGTAAAGTCATCATCTTTTGCACAGAAAATGTAACAGTTTTCTTTCTGCTCTTTATGCAGCATACTGGAGTACTTTACAAATTAGAAAGCTTCAGGTTTTGTAGGTCTGTGGTTTTAAATCCCTTTCATAGGAAAAATATTTGCCAGGCTTGGTAGGCAGCCTAAGGGAGACCTCCAGTGATCTCCATCACCATGTGTTGATCCCCATGTGTAATTTCCTCCCACCCTGAAAAGAGAGGACGGGAGATAGCAATAGTGATATAGTGGAAAGGACAGCATGTGGTTTTTGAGTAGGTCATTGGAGATGCGGAGGCTTCCACCTTCTTGTCTCTTGGACCACTCAACCTGGGGGAAGCCAGCTGCCATGTTGTGAGGATACTCAAGCAGTCCCGTTACAGAGAGGACCACGTGCTGAGATACCAAGGCTCCCAGCAGCACTCAGCACTGACTCACCAGCCATGTGAGTGGGTCAGTTAGGAGGTGGATCCTCTGGCCAGTCAAGTCTCCAGATGACTGCGCCCCCGCTGACACTGTGATGGTAACCCCACATGAGATCTGGAGTCCCTCAACTGCTCATCCCCAGATTTCTGACTAATATAATCGGGATGAGAAAATAAATGTTTATGGCTTTTCCAAACTGTTAGATTTTAGAGGATTTGTTCTACAGCAATGGATAACAGATACCAAGTGATGATTATTAGCTAGGAATTAGAGTTAGTCATTAAGAATAATGAGAATAGGACCTGAGATGAGGCACAAGTTCAGATAAAAAGTGTTTCTTCACTGCATAATTTTTACTAGGATTTTAAAAATCAAGGGAATGCAAGGCTCTTGAGTTTGAGAAGCCTGCTTTGTAAGCAGTGCATGAGTTACAGCAGGGTTTGAGTGAGTGAAGGATGAGATAAGAAATGGGATAGGGAGAGAAGGGACTTCCTTGGTAGCTCAGCTAGTAAAGACTCCATCTGCAATGCAGGAGACCCTGCTTCAATTCCTGGGTTGATAAGATCCCCCAGAGAAGGGATAGCCTACCCACCTTAGTACACTCCAGTATTCTTGGGCTTCCCTGGTGGCTCAGATGGTAAAGAATCCACCTGCAGTGTGGAAAACCTAGGTTCGATCCTTGGGTTGGGATCCTCTAGAGGAGGGCACAGCAACTCACTCCAGTATTCTTGCCTGGAGAATCCCATGGACAGGGGAGCCTGGCAGGCGGCAGGCAACAGTCTACAGTCCATGGGGTCACAAAGAGTCGGACATGACTGAGCAGCAACTAAGCACAGCACAGGGAGAGAAGACGTTTGCTTTTTAAATTCTTACAATCTCATTAGTAACTTGGGCTCTGAAGGTAGATTTAGGTAATTAAAAACTAATCCTTGAAGAGTGAAATACCAACCAACATACATTCATCTGAAAAATGCAGAGGTTGGAACTGAAGCTGTCAAGGCTAAATTCTTGGTGGGCTGTCACTCATTGCATGCCTACTCACAGTAGAAATTGAACATGCATTCCTGAGGGGCTTAGAAAAAACAATCCAAACTCCTTCAAGACAGAATTTCTGGTAACTACTACCAGCTATTCGAAACTGTCATAGATAATAACGCTCTTAAGGGGTAGTAGCATTTGAAATAGGATTTGTTGTAATCCTTCCTTAGAATATAGCCAGGAAGGGAGATTCCATTGCAAGACCAGAGGCTAGAATTATGAAACCACAGACTTCCACTCATAACAGCTTGGGGTCCTAGCTGCCACGAAGAACCCTCTTGCTACATGACAAATAAATCTTGCATTCATCACTGTGAAGATATTTTATAAGGCTCTGGAATATTTGTAAGGATGCATGAGCTCAGAATGAGGAGAATGGACAGGGAAGTGTTCCTGAGGGCAAACTCTTACATCAGTCCTGACATGTGGAGCCGAAGCCTTGTCTGTATAACACAGAGTCTCACCCAGTAGGACACTGAGGAGGCAAAGGTGGCCCCAAGTCATCACTCAGCTCTTAGCAAATGCAAACACACACCCTCTTTGGCAGAGGCCTGAAGGAAAGAAAGGAGAAAGGATCAAGTAAGAACACACAGGTAGCTTCAAAGATATTGTGATAGTCTAGCTTTTAAATTGCAGCATGGATTGTGTTTGCATTTACATTATTAGTTACCTAAAGTTTGCACATGTATATATGTAGCATTTTTATTTAAACCAAATAAAATGCCTCCCTTACCTGTCCCCACAAACAAGAACCACAGGACTGGAAAAGGTCAGTTTTCATTCTGATTCCAAAGAAAGGCAATGCCAAAGAATGCTCAAACTACCACACAGTTGCACTCATCTCACATGCTAGTAAAGTAATGCTCAAAATTCTCCAAGCCAGGCTTCAACAGTACATGAACTGAGAACTTCCAGATGTTAAAGCAAGATTTAGAAAAGGCAGAGGAACCTGAGTTCAAATTGCCAACATCCATTGGATCATGGAAAAAGCAAGAGAGTTCCAGAAAAACATCTACTTCTGCATTATTTACTATGCCAACGCCTTTGACTGTGTGGATCACAACAGACTGTGGAAAATTCTTAGAGACGGGAGTACCAGTTCACTTGACCTGCCTCTTGAGTAACCTGTGTTTCAGGCCAAGAAGCAACAGTTAGAACTGGCCATGGAAATGATACAATAGACCAGTTAGACCTAATTGATATCTATAGGACATTTCACCCCAAAACAATGAATTTCACCTTTTTCTCAAGCACACAGGGAACATTCTCCAGGATAGATCACATCCTGGGCCATAAATCGAGCCTTGGTAAATTCAAAAAAAATTGAAATCATTCCAAGCATTTTTTCTGACCACAGTGCAGTAAGATTAGATCTCAATTACAGGAGAAAAACTATTAAAAATTCCAACATATGGAGGCTGAACAACATGCTGCTGAATAACAAACAAATCACAGAAGAAATAAAGAAATAAAAATATGCATAGAAATGAATGAAAATGAAAACACAACAACCCCAAACCTGTGGGACACTGTAAAAGCATTGTTAAGGGGAAGGTTCATAGCAATACAAGCATACCTCAAGAAACAAGAAAAAAGTCAAATAAATAACCTACATGACTGAAGTGACTTAGCAGCAGCAGCAACTCTACACCTAAAGCAACTAGAAAAGGAAGAAATGAAGAACCCCAGGGTTAGCAGAAGGAAAGAAATCTTAAAAATTAGGGCAGAAATAAATGCAAAAGAAACAAAAGAGACCATAGCAAAAATCAACAAAGCCAAAAGATGGTTCTTTGAGAGGATAAATAAGATTGACAAACCTTTAGCCAGACTCATCAAGGAACAAAGGAAGAAATATCAAATCAATAAAATTAGAAATGAAAATGGAGAGATCACAACAGACAACACAGAAATACAAAGGATCATAAGAGACTACTACAGCAATTATATGCCAATAAAATGGACAACTTGGAAGAAATGGACAAATTCTTAGAAAAGTACCACTTTCCAAAACTGAACCAGGAAGAAATAGAAAATCTTAACAGACCCATCNGAATGGGAGAAAATAATAGCAAATGAAGCAACTGACAATTAATCTCAAAAATATACAAGCAACTCCTGCAGCTCAATTCCAGAAAAACAAACGACCCAATCAAAAAATGGGCCAAAGAACTAAACAGACGTTTCTCCAAAGAAGACATACAGATGGCTAACAAACACATGAAAAGATGCTCAACATCACTCATTATCAGAGAAATGCAAATCAAAACCACAGTGAGGTACCATTTTATGCCAGTCAGAATGGCTGCTATCCAAAGTCTACAAGCAATAAATGCTGGAGAGGGTGTGGAGAAAAGAGAACCCTCTTACACTGTTGGTGGGAATGCAAACTAGTTCAGCCACTATGGAGAAGGGTGTGGAGATTCCTTAAAAAACTGGAAATAGAACTGCCATACGACCCAGCAATCCCACTGCTGGGCATACACACCGAGGAAACCAGAATTGAAAGAGCCACATGTACCCCAATGTTCATCACAGCACTGTTTATAATAGCCAGGACATGGAAGCCACTTAGATGTCCATCAGCAGATGAATGGATAAGAAAGCTGTGGTACATATACACAATGGAATATTACTCAGCCATTAAAAAGAAGACATTTGAATCAGTTCTAATGAGGTGGATGAAACTGGAGCCTATTATACAGAGTGAAGTAAGCCAGAAAGAAAAACACCAATACAGTATACTGACACATATATATGGAATTTAGAAAGATGGTAACGATAACCCTGTATGTGAGACAGCAAAAGAGACACAGATGTATAGAACAGTCTTATGGACTCTTTGGGAGAGGGCGAGGGTGGGATGATTTGGGAGAATGGCACTGAAACATGTATAATATCATATGTGAAATGAATCGCCAGTCCAGGTTCGATGCATGATACAGGATGCTTGGGGCTGGTGCACTGAGATGACCCAGAGGGATGGTATGGGGAGGAAGTTGTGAGGGGGGCTCAGGATGGGGAACACGTGGCAGATTCATGTTGATGTATGGCAAAACCAATACAATATTGTAAAGTAATTAACCTACAATTAAATAAATTTATATTAAAAAAAGAATAAACTGAAAAAAAAAAAAAAAGAATTGGACACTGGTTCCAAATTGGGAAAGGAGTGTGTCAAGGCTGTTTATTGTCATCCTGCTTATTTAACTTATATACAGAGTACATTATGTGAAATGCCAGATTGGATGAAGCTCAAGCTGGAATCAAGATTGCCAGGAGAAATATCAGTAACCTCAGATATGCAGATGACACCGCCCTTATGGTAGAAAGTGAAGAAGACCTAAAGAGCCTCTTCAAGAGGGTGAAAGAGGAGAGTGAAAAAGTTGGCTTAAAACTCAACATTTAGAAAACTAAGATCATGGTATCTGGTCCCATCACTTCATGGGAAATAGATGGGGAAGCAGTGGAAACAGTATCAGACTTTATTTTTGGGGGCTCCAAAATCACTGCAGCTGGTGACTGCAGCCATGAAATTAAAAGATGCTTACTCCTTGGAAGGAAAGTTATGACCAACCTAGATAGCATATTCAAAAGCAGAGACATTATTTTGCCAACCAAGGTCCGTCTAGTCAAGGCTATGGTTTTTCCAGTGGTCATGTATGGATGTGAGAGTTGGACTGTGAAGAAAGCTGAGCACTGAAGAATTGATGCTTTTGAACTGTGGTGTTGGAGAAGACTCTTGAGAGTCCCTTAGACTGCAAGGAGATCCAACCAGTCCATTCTGAAGGAGATCAGTCCTGGATATTCTTTGGAAGGACTGATGCTGGAGCTGAAACTCCAATACTTTGGCCACCTCATGCGAAGAGTTGACTCACTGGAAAAGACTCTGATGCTGGGAGGGATTAGGGGCAGGAGCAGAAGGGGACAACAGAGGATGAGACGGCTGGATGGCATCACCGACTCGATGGACATGAGTTTGGGTGAACTCTGGGAGTTGTTGATGGACAGGGAGGCCTGGCGTGCTGCAATTCATGGGCTTGCAAGGAGTTGGACACGACTGAGCAACTGAACTGAAGGATGATGATCCCTGAAAAAGGGCGTTGAGTTTTCACTCTAACAGTGCGTTTGTTGATCTGGAGGAAGGATGATGATGATGACCATTTATTTTTTTCTTTTTGGGGAGAACATGTGGCAATGCAAGGTAGGCAGGAGGTGATGTTGCTTTTGAATTCTCATCAAGAGCATACGTATCAATGCCTTGGGCAAAAAGAGCAATTTACTTTCCCATTTAAAATAGGGTAGACAGTTCTTGCTTTGTGAAGGACCATAGGTACGACCTTACAGACCGACACCTTGCAAAGTGATCTTAATAATCAAGGGGCAAAGGTATAATTCTTCTGTGAACTCTCAAATTTGTTTGTCCTAACATCAAACGCTCCCTTTCTGTCAGTTATGAATATATTGTTGTTGTCATTTGGTTGCTCAATCATGTCCGACTCTTTGGGACCCCGTGGACTGTAGCCCGCCAGGTTCCTCTGTCCATGGGATTCTCCAGGCAAGGATACTGGAGTGGGTTGCCATTCCCTTCTCCAGGGGATCTTCCCAACCCAGGGATCGAACCTGGGTCTCCTGCACTGTAGACAGATTCTTTATTGTCTGGGCCATCAGGGAAGTCCTGTGGCTTCCCTGGGACTATAGGGAAATGAAAAAAATTGTAAAACGGATGTATGTATACATATATATATGTATATTTAGTACCCAGTAATTTCAAATGTTAGAAAGATTGAGAATGAAAATATTTTATTTCTTTGTAAAAGTTATGTCAAGGATAGTTTGTACAGCTTGCTTCTTTGGATCTTTTCTCCGTCTTAAAGAATTGTTATACTCCTTTTAAGATTTGAATCAGCTCTCAACATTTTATCCTTTGTGTTTTAATGAGGAATAGCTCTCAGAGTTTTTTCAATTGCCAGTGTTTTCTGCCTACATCACTTTGCTTCCCTGTTTTGCGTCTCAACTGTGTCCTTACGTGACTAAGTTCATCTTCCTTAATCTTCTGGCTGCATGTCTGGTGTGTCAGGAACCAAGGCCACATCCATCTTCCTATGATCGACTCTTTCTTCTTTAACCCTGCATTTGCTTGGAAATTGACTTCCAGCCTTATTCCTTCTTATCTCTTTGCTGCACTTTTGCACATTTCACTGTCCATTTTGGTACACATTTTGCTGGTTCTGTGTGACCTGAATAACAGATGCACAGTGACCCTCACTGATAGACTGTGGTAGAAGTCAGATCACTGGTCTTGGTGTGTGCCTGCTAGTTACATAGTGATTAGGGGACTGAAAGCCTAGCAGTGAAGTTTATGCAATTGCCCACAGTTAATACACTTTGGTACCTGCCATTTGCACCATGTTATTGCACATCTCAGAGAAGGCAATGGCACCCCACTCCAGTACTCTTGCCTGGAAAATCCCATAGACGGAGGGGCCTGATGGGCTGCAGTCTATGGGGTCGTGATAGCAGTGAAGTTTATGCAATTGCCCACAGTTAATACACTTTGGTACCTGCCATTTGCACCATGTTATTGCACATCTCAGAGAAGGCAATGGCACCCCACTCCAGTACTCTTGCCTGGAAAATCCCATAGACGGAGGGGCCTGATGGGCTGCAGTCTATGGGGTCGTGAAGAGTTGGACACGACTGGGTGACTTCACTTTCACTTTTCACTTTCATGCATTGGAGAAGGAAATGGCAACCCACTCCAGTGTTCTTGCCTGGAGAATCCCAGGGACAGGGGAGCTTGGTGGGCTGCCATCTATGGGGTTGCACAGAATTGGACACGACTGAAGTGACTTAGCAGCAGCAGCAGCATTGCACATCTGGTGTCATCTAATTAAAACATAGTAACAGAAGTTTAGGCATATTGGAACTGTTGCATTATATACTTTCATGTATATATAAGATTGCTTTACCTGGAAGTGTTTTGTTTCTTACTTTTTGATAAGAAAAATCATATTAATACAATAAAACCACCTATATTATCACCTTGGGGCTTTCCCGGTGGCTCAGCGGTAAAGAATCCACCCGCAGTGCAGGAGACACAGGTTCGAGCCCCTGGATCGGGAAGATCCCCTGGATGAGGGCATGGTAACCCACTCCAGTATTCTTGCCTGGAGAATCCCCATGGACAGAGGTGTCTCGCGGGCTACAGTCTACAGGGTTGCAAAGAGTGGACACAACAGAAGCGACTTAGCATGCAAGGACATGTTATCATCTTAATATAAAATTTTAAGTTTATTTACAAAATGCTATCACTGCTGATAAATTAATCTCTGACAACATTTCTCCTCCCATCCAAATACTAGCCAGGGCCTACCCTGCTTAACTTCTGGGGTCAGACGAGATCCAGTGTGTTCAGGGCGGTATGGCCGTAGGCCCGTTTCTCCTCAAGCTTCTTTCTCTGGGTTGCAAATGATCCCAGGAGCATTTTTTCCCATGCTCATAATTTTAAAAACTGAGGTGTCCTTTACAGATGTGACCCTGAATTCCACCTTCAACTTCATGTTAACTTACTTTTAGATGCACTTTGCTGCCAGTCACAGCCTTATAGTTATAATCTTAGTTTGGACTCAGTTTTTCAAACAGAGCCAGGATTTTCTGGCTTTGTTTTCCTTCTCCCAGTGCCTGTGAGGGTTTTTCTGTAAATTCCCGCCAGGAGCAAAACGTGCAGATTTCAGAGAGATGCTTGGACCACCCTGCAGGAGGGCCGTCTGGTGTTGGCTTCTCAGATCCGGGGGGCTTGCGCAGCCTTTGATGGGAACTGGAATTCTGTCTTTGGCTCACTGGTGCTTGGGGTGTGTTTTGTGAGCTTAGTCACGCGTTTGGTTCCTTCTCTGTCCCTGCTTGCTGCCTGGAAGGATATTAGAGCAGCACAGCCCAGGGGGTCATGCAAGGCTGAGAACAGTGAGCCTGCAGGAAGATGCCCTGGAATTCTTTTCTCCTTGAAATGCAGAGCTTAATGTGCTTGCGTGCTAAGTCAGTTCAGCCATGTCCAACTCTTTGCAGCCTATGGATTACAGCCCGCTGGGCTCCTCTGTCCATGGGATTCTCCAGGCAAGAATATTGGAGTGAGCTGCCACCTCTGTCTCCAGCAGAGCTTAGAGCCACAGTCAGCTCTGTAGGAAAACAAGGTTAGATCTGCCCCACAGCTAGGATGCTGATGATAAACAGTGAAACTTTTCTATGAAAGTTTTCATTGTAGAAAATTGCTGACTTGAGAGTTGAATGATGTTAAGCCCTGGGTGGTTTTTTTGCCCAACTTGTAGGGGAGAATAGTCTTTTCAATATCCAGTCTCTGGGGTTTCTCATGCTTCTCTGCTCTCTGGCTGTCATAGCGTGAGCCCTAAATCTAACTGGTTTGGCTCTGATGCTCAATTTCTTCCCCCAGTTATAATCAACATGTGAAAATCTCCTCCACTTTACTTGGGTCTGCAGAAAGTTAAATCAGAAATGCCACGTTAAAAAAAAAAAAAAAAAGACTCAGCTATATTTTAGCTTGTTTCAGTGTTTGTGGTTACCTAGATTTCTTGGCTGTGAAGAACGTGTTCAGAACATATTGTGGTAAAGAATCTGCCTACAGTGCAGGAGACACAGAAGACACCAGTTCAATCCCTGGGTCGGGAAGATCCTCTGGAGGAGGGCATGGCAACCCACTCCAGTATTCTTGCCTGGAGAATCCCATGGACAGAGGGGCCTGGTGGACTGCAATCCAAAGGATCACAGAGAGTCAGACATGACTGAACAGAGAGAGAAAGAGAGGGAAGGCAGTAAGAGCATAATGATTGAGAAGTTGTAAGTGAATATTTTGGGCTTCAGAAATTTCCTGAAATTCCCAGAGTTAATAGCTGTGTTTCAAACATAATGAGGGATGGCATTTTACCAAGAATTATAATCTAAATATACCACAATATTATTATAAATATTTTTTAAAAATCTCTAAATAGACCCAAACAAGAGAAAGGCAAAGGCAAAAAATAATGGACAGTGCCTGTATAAAAAGGAAAATGAACCATGTTGTGATTCTGATACTAGGCCCATCTGTATGCGTGTATTAGCAGTTCTTTGCATCAGATACTTCTAAGTAGCTTAGAGGGGCTATTTCAGAACTCTTCTTTTCAAGAGTCATATTTTCCATCCTGTAATTTTAAATGTCAGAAGAAATATTTGATCTAAAGTGGATTAAAGATCTAAACTTAAGACCAGAAACTATAAAACTCCTAGAGGAGAACATAGGCAAAACACTTTCCGACATAAATCACAGCAGGATCCTCTATGATCCACCTCCCAGAATACTGGAAATAAAAGCAAAAATAAACAAATGGGATCTAATTAAAATCAAAAGCTTCTGCACAACAAAGGAAACTATAAGCAAGGTAAAAAGACAGCCTTCTGAATGGGAGAAAACAATAGCAAATGAAGCAACTGACAAACAACTAATCTCAAAAATATACAAGCAACTCATGCAGCTCAATTCCAGAAAAATAAACGACCCAATCAAAAAATGGGCCAAAGAACTAAACAGACATTTCTCCAAAGAAGACATACGGATGGCTAACAAACACATGAAAAGATGCTCAACATCACTCATTATCAGAGAAATGCAAATCAAGACCACAATGAGGTACCATTTCACACCAGTCAGAATGGCTGCGATCCAAAAGTCTACAAGCAATAAATGCTGGAGAGGGTGTGGAGAAAAGGGAACCCTCTTACACTGTTGGTGGGAATGCAAACTAGTACAGCCACTATGGAGAACAGTGTGGAGATTCCTTAAAAAACTGCAAATAGAACTGCCTTATGACCCAGCAATCCCACTGCTGGGCATACACACCGAGGAAACCAGAATTGAAAGAGACACATGTACCCCAATGTTCATTGCAGCACTGTTTATAATAGCCAGGACATGGAAACAACCTAGATGTCCATCAGCAGATGAATGGATAAGAAAGCTGTGGTACATATACACAATGGAGTATTACTCAGCCATTAAAAAGAATTCATTTGAATCAGTTCTAATGAGATGGATGAAACTGGAACCTATTATACAGAGTGAAGTAAGCCAGAAAGAAAAACACCAATACAGTATACTGACACATATATATGGAATTTAGAAAGATGGCAATGATGACCCTGTATGCGAGACAGCAAAAGAGACACAGATGTATAGAACGGACTTTTGGACACTGTGGGAAAGGGAGAGGGTGGGATGATTTGGGAGAATGGCATCAAAACATGTATACTATCATGTAAGAACGAAGCACCAGCCTATGTTCGATACAGGATACAGGATTCTTGGGGCTGGTGCACGGGGATGATCCAGAGAGAGGATATGGGGTAGGATGTGGGAGGGGGATTCAGGATTGGAAGCTTTTATACACCTGTGGTGGATTCATTTCAATGTATGGCAAAACCAATGCTGCTGCTGCTGCTAAGTCACTTTAGTCGTGTCCGACTCTGTGCGACCCCATGGACCACAGCCCACCAGGCTCCTCCATCCACGGGATTTTCCAGGCAAGAGTACTGGAGTGGGTTGCCATTGCCTTCTCCAGGGCAAAACCAATACAGTATTGTAAAGTAAAATAAAGTAAAAATAAAAGTGAAAAAAAAAAAAGAGGAAAAAAAATAAAGTAGGAATCAGAATCATTTAAAGTTTTCTAAACAGGATTCCTAACCATATCTTAAAAAACAGTTGGCACATCAGCTTTATAGGTGAAAACATAATAAGACCAATTTGTTTATATTTGTCATAATTAGAGATAATTTCCCTCCAAAGACTGTTGTTTAGATTGATGCTAGTGGCCACAACCAAGGAAGAAACAGAAGAGAAAATTCAGAAGTCCACAGATCAAATACAGAATCTTAATTTTTAGTTCCTCAGTGCTGCCTTGTTAATTAATGACTGCATATCTCAGCTCGCAATGTTCTTGGTGACTCAGATGGGTAAAGAATCTGCAGTGCAGGAGACCAGAGTTCAATCCCTGGGTTGTGACAATCCCATGGAGAAGGGAGTGGCCACCTACTCCAGTATTCTTTCCTGGAGAATTCGTGGACAGAGGAGCCTGGTGGGCTACATATAGTCCATGGGGTCACAGAGAGTCGGACACCACTGAGTGACTAACAGTTTCACTTTCTCTCCCAGCTCACATATTCAGACCACGATAATAGATTCTAGGCCACCTGGCCACTAGTTTGGCATTGCCACTAATTCTGTGAATGTAGTCAAGATGCTTCTTCTTCTTTGTTACTTTTGGTCTTGCGGCCTGTAAGGATCTCAGTTCCTGGTGTGGAACAGTCACGATGAGCCTAGTGGCTGCCATCCTGGACCCTGTAAATCATGAAACATTTCTGTTTTTGCAGGAAAATTTTGTTGAAGGAAGAACCTAGAGGCAGAGTCTTCCTCAAGTACAACTGAATTTGGGTGTTTGAACAAAACCTCTGGCACTCATTTCTTTCTACCTTTCAACTATTTTTCTATTGTGTTGGCTCCATTCTCGTTCCAGCAAGGTGGCCATAGTGACTGTAATCTCACATCTTGACAAACTTAAGTTCAGCATGAAAGAGATTCTCTTTCCAAGAACTCCTGTGCAAATGCTGGAAGCTGGCTGATTGGACCTGCTCAGATCACAAGAAGTCTCTGACTGGCTTAGGCCTAGTCACGTGCTCTAGCCCTGGGCTCTGGACCATTAATAAAACACAAAGGAGCATAAAACAAGCTGACAGAAGAGTAGATAGAGCAGTTTTGAGAAACAGAAGCAGACATAAAGTCTTAAAGTATGTTTCTACAAAGTATCAGACAATATCCTATGAACAACAAAAAACATCAAAAATGAAATTACTTTGAGGTGCAGGGAAAAAAAAAAGGTGGGCAAAGATTAGAAAATAGACCCAAGAAAATGGGAAATGATGATACTAATTTCAGATAAGATAAATTTCAAGGCAAAAGCATTGGGTAAGACAGAATGTCATTTTAGATGAAAGATACAGTCTACAAGGAAGACGTGATACTCAAAAACCTATGTCAGCTCAAGTACATGAACCTGAAACATATTATACAACATTTACTGGATATATAAGAAGAAATTGACAAATACCCAATGTCATCAAAGTTAACAAATGTCCCTCAGTCTTTGACAGATCAAGCAGACAAAGTAAAGAAAGGTTTAAAAAGCATGACATAATTTGAAAGTTGAATTAATAGATGTAAATTATTTACAGTACAAAGAACTGACCTTTTAAAAAGCATTCATGGGACATATATGGTAATTAATCATAAACTCGGATAATACAAATCTATTTTACATAGCATAAATTGTACATCTTACAATCTAGTTATTATTTTGTGGTAGATCTAGAAATAAATAACAAAACAATGATAAAAAATGATCAGTGCTCCAAACTTAAAAAAGTAAACCAAGATATCACTGCTAATGACTTTTGGGTTTAATATTGATACTATTTTTAGCTCATTCTTTTGTTTTCAAGGATCAGAGATTCTTATAATTTATCTCAGGAATAGGTGAACAGATTGCTAAGCTATGGGAACTAGGAGGAAAACTGCCTTTGGAACCCAGCTCCCTGCTTCTCTCTGTTAGGGGGCATCTATGTGTCCCCCTCTTCCTTCCTCCTGCCCTGAACCCCAACCCCTGTTACAGGTACAGAAAAGAAAAATTAGGTTAAAGTCATGTGTTGCATTTCTTTTCTCAAACAAGTGCATAAATCTGATTTCACATTTTTGTGTGTGACTTGGTTAAGATGCTAAAGCTGAAACTCCAGTACTTTGGCCACCTCATGTGAAAAGTTGACTTATTGGAAAAGACTCTGATGCTGGGAGGGATTGGGGGCAGGAGGAGAAGGGGACAACAGAGGATGAGATGGCTGGATGGCATCACTGACTCGATGGACGTGAGTCTGAGTGAACTCTGGGAGTTGGTGATGGACAGGGAGGCCTGGCGTGCTGTGATTCATGGGGTTGCAAAGAGTCAGACACGACTGAGCGACTGAGCTGAACTGAACTGGTTAAGGTGAGTCAGCATCCTTGTGTCCAGGAAAACCCCAAGGCAAGCACAAAGTAGAGTTTCTTTGTCATAAGGATGGGCCTGATCCTGGACGTTGGTGAATTTACAATGTTACAGGCATGAAATTAAAAGACACTTGCCTCTTGGAAGGAAAGCTACAACAAACCTAGACAGTATATTAAAAAGCAGGGACATCACTCTGCCAACAAAAGTCCGTATAGTCAAAGCTATGGGGTTTTTCCAATAGTCATGTATGGATGTGAGAGTTGGACCATAAAAAAGGCTGAGCCCCAAAGCGCTGACACTTTTGATCTGTGGTGTTGGAGAAGACTCTTGAGAGTCCTTTGGACTGCAAGGAAATCCAACCAGTCAATCCTAAAGGAAATCAACCCTGAATATTTATCAGAAGGACTGTTGCTGAAGCTGAACCTGCAATATTTTGGCCACTTGATTCAAAGAGCTGACTCACTGGAAAAGATCCCGATGTTGGGAAAGATTGAGGGCAGGAGAAGGGGGCAACAGAGGATGAGATGGATGGCATCACTGACTTGCTGGACATGAATTTGAGCAAATTCTGGGAGATGGTGAAGCAAACTCTGGGAGAGGAGCCTGACATGCTGAAGTCCCTGAGATCACAAAGAGTCGGACATGACTGGGCAACTGAACAGTAATAGCAGGAGCCAACCCTCAAGACAGTGACTGGCTTTTCATGGCTGCACCAAGGGAAACAGACACATCATGTTATTCTAACTTCTGTGACAGTGAAATTAGAACATTATAGATGGTTAAATTGTCAAAATAATTCTTGAAGACACAAACTTGAGTTATCTTGAAAGTTACCTTCTAGTTTGTCATATTCCCTTTAATATCAAGAAAATAAGGTATTACTGTATTTTGCAAGGTTGAATGTGGAAAATAGAAGGAAAAAACTGATTTCTATGGTGACACAAGAATTTTTACTTCTTTTTTTCTGCTGTGATATAAAAATTCCACAAATTGCTGTTTTAAGTCTCAGCTCATCACTGGACCAATGAAAGTCTGAGACATATTTCACAGCCTTCTTTATGCTTCAAAGGCTTAATGGGAAGAATGAGAGGCTGCTGTGTCTGGCTTGCTGATTCAATGACAGCATTTGCCACATGGTGGCAGTGATCAGACCTGCCTGAGGAGTTGATCACAGACTCCTGTGATTTATCTGGATCATGGAAATCTAATGTTATAAATATGAAGTATTCACTCATGTGAATTACATACAAACTAATTGACCAGTAACAGGTTTCCTTACAGAACGAAACATGTGAAATCCAATTAAAATAATCAAAATAATAAAGAAGTGGCAAATTCTTGATGATAGGATCTGGTTTCAAAGAATTTTTTTTTTTTTTTTTTTCCAAATCAGTATCTATTATCACCAGTCATGTTCAACAACTATTTCAGCAAATATTTCTTTGGTGTTATATGCAACTCCTGGGGAGGGACAGATGTGTGTTTTTAAGAGGTTACTCGAATCAGGGAAGATGACTTGGCGAGACCCATTAGAGGTGAGGGAGTTGGTCAGAAAGGTATCACAGGTCTGCCAAGGATGAGAGCTGCACGTGGAATGAGGTGGTTGGCAGAGTTGGAAGAAGGTTAAAGTGATAAACTTGGTGATTTACTCCCGAGGATAGATAGGGATCTGGAAAACAAAATCTAATGTCTCTCTCACTTTGGCTTGTTGTTGTTGTTGTTTACTCACTAAGTGGTATTTGACTCTGCGACCCCATGGACTGTAGCTCCTCTATCTATGGGATTTCCCAGGCTGGAAAATACTGGACTCAGTTGCCATTTCCTTCCTGACTCGGGAGTCGAAACTGTGGATTCTTTTCTGTCTAAGTCACCCAGTGATGTCCATGTTCTAATACTTGTGTGTGCTAAGTTGCTCCAACTCTTTGAGACACTATGAACTGTAGCCCGCCAGGTTTCTCTAGAGGTTCGTGGGATTCTCTAGGCAAGACTACTGGAGTGGGTTGCCATTCCCTGTTCCAGGGAGGAGATCTCCCCGACCCAGGGATCAGTGAACATATCATTTTATGTCTCCTGCATTAGCAGGCGGGTTCTTTACCAATAGCATACCTGGGAAGCAGTCTATGAATATGTTATTTCGACATTGCAGACATTACTAAGTTAAGGATCTTGAGATGGCAAGATTATTTTGGATTATCCAAGTGGGCCTGGTGCAATCACAGGGTCCTTACTAGAGGGAGGTTGGAAGGTCAGAGCAAGAGGTGATTTGACAACAGAAGCAGAAGTTGGAGTGATATGGGGACAGTGGGCCAAAAGTGAAGGCATCCTTTAGAGGTGGAAAAAGCAAAGAAGTGGCTCTCCTTAGAGCCTCCAGAAGGAGTCCAGCCCTGACAGACCTTCCGGAACTTCTGTCCTTCATAGCTGTAGGACAGTAATAGGGCTGTGATGCTTTAAGTCCCTGAGTTTCCGGTGATTTGTTACAAAAGCAATGGGAGGGACTTCCCTGGTGGTCCAGTGGTTAAGACTGCTTTCTAATGCAGGGGTGTGGGGTCGATCCCTGGTTAGGGAAGTAAGATCCCACATGTCTTGGGGCCAAAAGACCAGAACATAAGTAAGTAGTAGTGTAATAAATTCAATAAAGACTTTAAAAGGGGCTTCCCAGGTGATGTTAGTGGTAAACAATCCTCAGGCCAATGCAGGAGATGCAAGAGACACGGGTTCAACCCCTGAGTCTGGAAGATCCCCTGGAGTAGGAAATGGCAAGCATACTCCAGTATTCTTGCCTGGAAAATTCCATGGGCAGAGGAGCCTGATGGGCTACAGTCCATGGGGCTGCAACATGCCTCAGGGTCAAAAAACCAAAACATAAAAAGAAGCAATAGTGTAATAAATTCAATGAAGACTTTAGAAATGGAACACATGAAAAAATTTTAAAAAGAGCAATGGGAAACTGACGCATCCACTTACATTGTTTCTTTCCTTTGTCCCTCTTTCCTTCATTTTTTCAACAAATATTTATGGAGTGTCTGCTACGTGCTGAGCATTGTGAGATATGTCAGTGAAGAAGAGACTGGCCTTGGCTTCTAGGAATTTATAGTGTATAGTGAATTATTATCATAGAAGTACTTCAGTTTACTGTATCATGAATTTTTGGACTTGTAGGTTTTGGAGAAACTATTAGTAAGTCCTATGTCTAGATGAAGCTTTGTTCTTCAGCACTTTTGTCTTCATTCTATACTGTCCCTAGTTGCTAGTAACATCTTGAAAATTCAAAAAACAATGTATACTAGAAATCTTGCTGCAGATATCTGTTTAAAAATATTTCCAGCACCTACCCCATTGCTTGTATGTCCAATTCTTTGATCACCTATTTTGTGAGAGTCTCTTACCCTGCCTCCACCACTATCCATCTTTGCAGGCTCCAGACTGTCTGCTGATGGATGGCACTCATACATGGCATGGAAGATCCAGTGGTGCTGAGCCTCTGAGCCACAATCATGGAATATAGGAGATGGGTAAATGCCGGAAGCCAGCATGAGGAATTCCACCCGTGGCAAGATCATGCGGCAGAGCTCTGATGGCAAGGCTAAATCAGACCTCAGGTTTTCCCCCTGGTGTTTCCTGAGCATGTACCCCCAAAACCAAAAATCTGCCGGCCTTTGTACTCTGCTTTTCCACTCTTGTGACACACTCTGGAAAAAGTCAGCTCAGGGTTTTAGTCTTCTGCATTTGAAAGGGATGTTTCAGTTAAACCCCCTCTGATAGCTCTCTAGCTTGCCTAACAGGTTTCCCCGGACCTCTTACAGCTTGTGAATTGCTTACAGCCCCCAAGTGAGAGGCACAAAGCTCAAAAGCATCTTAAAGATACAGAGCCTTTTCTAGAGAGTTAAAAATCATATTGGTGACAGGTTTTCACTGTTGACTCAATGATTGCTGCCAGACCTCCATATTCTTTATCTTTTAGGCACCTGGGAGGATGTTAATCAATGTAATCGGGATGTAGAAAAAGATATATAGTAGTTTTGATGTTAGCAACACTAGACTTTTGAGTTACTTTTTTTGTTATAAATCACTGTACTCCTTTTGATTGTTATAAATTGCTGTATCTTTGCTATGTAAGAATGTAACTTTAGTGCTTTCTGAGAGTGGCACCAGACTTTGGGAAGATCAACACAAATAAGTCTTCTGGTTAACAAACCCTTATCAGAAAAAGGCTGTAAAATGTTAATTGGCCCTTTTGGATGGAAGATGATGTAAATCACCTAAGACTTGTGTATACAACTAGGTATGCAGCGAGAAAAGCCTGGCTTTGATAGGAGTCTGGGCTGCTAATGCTGCGTAACTTTGTATTACCCATTGATCTCTATGTACAATCAAAAAGGTATAAAAGGACTTTCTAGACAATAGAGGCCGGGACCAGTTGCTGGACTGATTTCCCCCGTGTCTCCTCTTTACTCTAATTTCAGGCTGAATCCCCATCTGGAGCGGGGCGTCTCACCAAGTCTACTTACTTGTCCTGGCTTCTAAGACCCGCGCGAAAGGGAGCCTAAGGTGGGGCACCCTTCGATATTCAAGTGGGCGCTGGTGGCCCAACGTAGATGGTGCAAATCTCTTGTCCTGAGATTTTATTGGTCTTCCCAGTAAGCCAAATTATTCAGACTCTTTTCTCCACTAAATTTTCCTACTACACTATTTCTTCCTAATCTAATCTTCTATTAATTAATAAATAAGTTTTTTCCTCGCCTATCCATCTCCCCTTTAAATCACCCTGGATCCATCGGGGCTGGACCCTGGCAGGTAGAGTGCTCAGAAGTGTCAGAAGGTGTCCTTCGGGAGAAGCATTTGTGGCTGAGAGATGCGACCTTCACTTTGTCAAAGGCCTGCTTTGCTAACCAGCTACCGTGTGCCTTGGGTGGGCCCTGGCCTCACCTACAGAATACTGGCTTTGTCCTGACCTCAAAACTGAGTAAGGTAAGTATGGCTGAGATGTTGTGTCTCACCTGGGCATGGTCTTCTTATTGATTACTGCTTGATTCAAGATGGTTTATAAGGATCTCAACCAACAGCATTGCAGATTCCATGGGGATTTGTCAGCAGCTTGCTAAAAGGCTAAAACTGCCCCATTTATCAACTCATTCACTGAAATAGGGAATGCTTATTTTAAACTTTTAATTTATAAAAGCATAGGGGTTTCTGAAAGCTGATAAAACAACCCATTAGGTGAGACTGATATGGGGATCTTTGCTGGTTAAGAGGAAGACTCCAAAGAAATCAGGTTGGAGCTATTGATTTTCCTATTAAGCAAGTGACTGAGGATTGGAAGGGAGAGAAAGAGAGAGAGAGGCCAAGCACCGAGCTTTTACATTCAGTCATTAATACTGGAAAATATAAATAATTCAACCAACATTACTTGATCATCAGATACCAGGCATTGTACATTGGGGTTTATAGTTTAAGAAAAATCCATGCCTTTCAAAATCTTCCTTATTTTAACAAGGAGAAGTTTTCTGCAGAGAAAAATAATAGAATATTAAGAAATCACATTATATTCAGGAGGCTGGGATCCTTCTGTACAACTTGTCCCACACCCCTTGGCTTGGCGGGTGAGCTGTGCCCACTTCCAGCTGTCCTTCCGCTCTTATTTGTTACTTTTCTTTCTCATCAGCTTCAATTATCAGCTGTGCCACTGCTTCTCCTCCTTACCCAGCTCAATGCTTTCCTTTTCTTGATAAAATATGTGGAAATGTCCTCTTTAGTAGCTTGGAATGAGATTCATAAATGATATAGCTTACTTATAAGCTTAAAAAAAAATCCTGTGTGTGTGTTAGTCAATCAGTTGTGTTCGACTCTTTGTGACTCCATGGACTATAGCCCACCAGGCTCCTCTGTCCATGGAACTCTCCAGGCAAGAATACTGGAGTGGGTTGCCATTCCCTTCTCCAGGGGATCTTCCCGACCCAGGGATTGAACCCAAGTCTCCCGCATTGCAGGCAGATACTTTACTGTCCGAGCCACTAGAGAAGTCCCTTGAATAGTATATAATAGTAATAAATAATGAATAAAGTAAGGGTTATTATATTGATTAGTGGAAAAGGTTGAAAAAATATTTCAGGTCAGGCAGAAATTAGAGATGATGTCATATGTTTTGGATGGATGTATTTTTTTTTTTTTTTTGAACCTTGAATAGTGATGTATTTTCATGTATCACACTGACATTTTCACTTCACTGATATGCAGTGGCTGAGGTTCAGAAAGTTGAGCTATTTGTATATATGTTTTACTAACATGGTCCTAAGTCAGTAACACAGCTGAGGGTTCTGTTCAAAATGTGATCTTGAAATGACTTGCCTGCTTTTGGAATAGGGTTGTTTCTGTCTGAACTGAAAGGATCTAACAAATTCATATTGGTTCAGGTTCACTAGTGGAGCTTAAAGGCTGCCAGAAGGATTGACAGTGAAGAGAAGGAAACGTTTTAAAAAGACAGGAATAAAACTGTAATTATGGCTTTTCAACCACCCAAGAAAGAGTCAGAGATGTTTTATGGATGGTGTTAGGGTGACCCCTGGCATACTACAAATCACAGCTTTCCTGAAAGATAGATTTTGTTCTTGGATCTTAGAGTGTAAAATTATAGCCCTCACAAGTAAAATATGCATAAATATCAGTTATGAGAATGGTGATTTACTGAGGGCCTTATGCTAGTTTATGGGGATACAAATTTAAAAAACAATAATCCATCCCTGCTTTCAAAGAGCTGACAGTCCAGTTAGGAAGAAAACTTCCAAACAGGGCAGCTGCATAGTTTGCAGGTCCTAGTTCAAAGTGAGAGCAGGGGAACCCTTGTCTGAGGATTATTGAGAATTTTGAAAGGGTGAGCATTAAGCCAGAACGGGGGCCTTTCTAAGGACCAGGACTTGAGAAGACACATGTCACGTGTGCTTATAAACATATTTATAATACAACATAATTCAAGATTTTGTACAGAATGCCGAGAGAGCAATGAAGAGGGAATAGCTCAGTCTGAAGCATGGGGAATGCTTCCCTGAAGAAATGACTCGTGGGCTGAACCTTGAAGGATGGTAGCTAGGTCTGGCTGAGTCAAGGGGAGCTGAGTCAAGGGGAGCTAAGGGACAAGCACTTGCCCTCTGCTTCAGCCCTCTCCCCTCCAACCTGATGACAGGCTTCCCACTTAGCTCTTCTGTTTTTAATCCTCCTTGTGATTTCTTTACACCATGTTCATGGTCTTTTTGTTGTTGCTGTCAATTTCAGATGTTACCTTTTGACCTCAGAGGATAAGAGGTGAGGGTTTGGCTCACTTGAGAACACCTTCTTCATCCATGATAATACAGTCTCCGTTTTTTAGTGCTTTAGTGTTGGTTACCTGGGTGATTTCCTCCCGCTCCTTTTTTTTGGTGTGTGTGTTTTAGATGCATTTAAAAAATATATTTATTTTTAATTAAAGGCTAATTGTTTTACAATATTGGTTTGCTTTCTGCCACACATCAACATGAATTAGCCATAGGTGTATATGTGTCCCCTCCCTCTTGAGCCTCCCTCCCACCTCCTACGCTTTCCCACCCCTGTAGGTTGTTACAGAGGCCAGTTTGAGTTCCCTGAGTCATATAGCAAATTTCCACTGGCTATCTGTTTTACATATGGTGGTGTATAAGCTTCCACGATACCCTCTCCATTCATCTCACCCTCTTCTTCCTCCTCTACCCTTGTCCATAAGTCCATTCTCTATGTCTGCATCTCCATTGCTGCCTGCAAATAGATTCATCAGTACCATGTTTATAGTATGCATGGTATATATGCATTAATATACAATATTTGTTTTTCTCTTTGTGACTTCTTTTACTCTGTATAATAGGCTCTAGGTTCACCCACTTTTTTCCCCTTGGAATGAAATTGTATTATAATATTGTGTTAGTTTCTGTTGTAACTTGGGTGATCTTTTTAAACAATATGCTTACACTTTGTAAAGATGCCTATGTAGCATCTCCTGACTCCTCACATAGTTAGCACCTCAAAGCTCTCCTTCCACTTCCCAAATTCTCCAGTGGATCTTTCTGCATTAGTGGAGATGTTCCATACCTGTGCTGTCCAGCGTGGTAGCGACTGGCAAGTCATCTTGAGCCCTTGAAATGCAGCTAGTGTAACTGAGGAACTGGAATTTTAAATTTCATTTCATCTTAGTTAACTGAAATTATATTTCAATAGTTAGTGGCTGTTGTTTTGTATAGCCTAGCATGTTTTAACTTTTGTATTATCAAGGCTTATTTACTGTTTTTCCTAAGTTTATATTTTCTCCATACCT
The DNA here is from genome assembly GCA_006410635.1 of Cephalophus harveyi. Taxonomy (NCBI): domain Eukaryota; kingdom Metazoa; phylum Chordata; class Mammalia; order Artiodactyla; family Bovidae; genus Cephalophus; species Cephalophus harveyi. The sequence continues at coordinate 138,987 of SJYT01031636.1, forward strand.
TTATTCTCAGTGTTGGAAATCTGCTGTGAGTATTGCATTGTCATGACTATGTAAGTATTGCTTACTTTACAGCTGAACTATATAGAGTAATCAACGTTTAGTTCTTTCACTGTTTTTATTGTATTTTCAATTCTCTACTGACCCTTAGCTTACTCCATATTTTCAAGGATAGCACCACAATCTGTGATTCCATTTTTTCCTCCCAGAAAGTTTGCTTTTGAAGACGGTTTGCCCCATGCTTCAGTCTGCTGCATTGGTGTCTGCATCAGCCACTTCCTCACTTCTTTTCACCCCATTGCTAAGCTTGGTCTTCTCTTTCCTGGATTCTACCTCTTTGTTGCCTGGTTTACTCCCCCCATTTGCCAGGCTACCTCACCAAAGAACTTCCTAGGAAAGGGTTGTGGGAAGTCATCTTTCTGAGTCACCTTTTCTGGGTCTGAAAATAGGCACGTTCTGCCTTCATGCTTAGTTGATAGCTTAGTTCAGGATCAGCAAGCTTCTGCCCATGGGCCAAACAGAGCTGGTGTCCAGCTTTTGTACAGCTCAGAAGTTAGGATAGTGTTTGACATTCTTAAATGAATGAAAAACAAATCAAAAGAAGAATATTTTGTAACACATGAAAATGATATGCAATTCAAATTCTGGTGACCATAAATAAAATTTTATTGTAACACGGTCTTGTTCATTCATTGATATATGGTCTATGGCTGCCTTCAGGCTGCAGCAGAGGTGAATAGTGATCTGTGACCATTTATTACTTAAATATTTACTATTTAACTCTTTACAGACAAAGCTTGCTGATTGCTGGTTTAGGTGGTCAGAGTCAGAAGCCAAGTTCTCACTGTGACTCCATGCGACCAAAGCATAACTCTGTACGGCCTTCCTTCACTTTCCTGAGTGCTTTTCCTCTACTCTGGTCAAACTCACTTCCTTGCTGTTCCTCTCGCCCATCATCACGCAGGCTTCAGGGTCTCTGGACTTCTGCATCTGTCCTTCCCTCTTCCAGTCATTCTCTTTCCTCAGATGTCTCCTGGTTCTCTCCACTTCTTTCAGATCTTTACCCAGAGGTCATCTTTGTGAGTCTTTCCCTGGACACCTCATCTAATTTTTAGCCTGATTCTCTCCCTGTATTCTGTGTATTTCTTCAGTTTAGTTCAGTCACTCAGTCATGTCCGACTCTTTGCTACCCCATGGACTGCAGCACGCCAGGCTTCCCTGTCCATCACCAACTCCTGGAGCTTTCTCAAACTCATGTTCATTGAGTCAGTGATGCCATCCAGCCATCTCATCCTCTATCGTCCCCTTCTCCTCCTCCCTTCAATCTTTCCCATCATCAGGGTCTTCTCCAATGAGTTGGCTTTTCGCATCAGGTGGCCAAAGTATTGGAATTTCAGCTTCAGCATCAGTCCTTCCAATGAATATTCAGGACTGATTTCCTTTCGGATGGACTAGTTGGATCTCGTTGCAGTCCAAGGGACTCTCAAGAGTCTTATCCAACACCATAGTTCAAAAGCATCAATTCTTCAGTCTTCAGCTTTCTTTATGGTCCAACTCTCACATCCATACATGACTACTGGAAGAACTATAGCTTTGACTAGACTGACCTTTGTCGGTAAAGTAATGTCTCTGCTTTTTTTCTCTTTTTTTTAAATTTCTTAACCTGCTCTTTCTTTTTCCTTTTTAGCACTTATTACTACCTAACACATTAGATGTGGCTTATTTTTTCAACTTTAACTTTTTATTTTGTAATGGAGTATAGCCAATTAACAATGTTGTGATCATTTTAGGTGGGCAGCAAATGGAATCAGCCATGCATATACATGTCTCCATTCTCCCCCAAACTCCCCTTCCATCCAGGCTGGTACATGTCTCCATTCTCCCCCAAACTCCCCTTCCATCTAGGCTGGATGTGGCTTATTTTGCGTAGAGAGCCTTCCTGATTGGAAGGTTTCTGAGGGCAGGGTTCTCCTATCGTTCAATCCCTGCTGTAACCCTTGGAATGGTGCACCAAGATGTTTGCTGATTGTATGAATGAATGAAAATAGTGTAAAATTAAGATCCTGAAGAACTTCAGAGGTTTTACTCACTTTCTTTCTAACCCTCACTTCTACTTCCAGAGAAGTCTGGAACCCTTCTGTTTCTAGTTTCTGTGGAAGTGACTTGTTTTTTCTATTTGGGAGATTTTAGGATTTTCTCTTTTTTCTTTGATGATTGGGAATTTGTGAGTTGAAACTCTTTCTCCTGGGCCCTCAATGAGGCTTTTTAATCCAAATACTTTTGAACCTCACTTAAGGGAAATCTTTCATGCTGTTTCTTTGATGAAGTCATTGAGTAACATTTCCTGAAAGATTTACTTGAATTTATCATCCAAGCCTTTCATTAAAATCTTTATTTTGCAGTCATATTTATAATAGATTGCCAAGAGAAATATCAATAACCTCAGATATGCAGATGACACCACCCTTATGGCAGAAAGTGAAGAGGAACTAAAAAGCCTCTTAATGAAAGTGAAAGAGGAGAGTGAAAAAGTTGGCTTAAAGCTCGACATTCAGAAAACGAAGATCATGGCATCTGGTCCCGTCACTTCATGGGAAGTAGATGGGGAAACAGTGTGAGACTTTATTTTTCTGGGCTCCAAAATCACTGCAGATGGTGATTGCAGCCATGAAATTAAAAGATGCTTACTCCTTGGAAGAAAAGTTATGACCAACCTAGATAGCATATTGAAAAGCAGAGACATTACTTTGCCAACAAAGGTCCATCTAGTCAAGGCTATGGTTTTTCCTGTGGTCATGTATGGATGTGAGAGTTGGACTGTGAAGAAAGCTGAGTGCCGAAGAATTGATGCTTTTGAACTGTGGTGTTGGAGAAGACTCTTGAGAGTCCCTTGGACTGCAAGGAGATCCAACCAGTCCATTCTAAAGGAGATCAGCCCTGGGATTTCTTTGGAAGGACTGATGCTAAAGCTGAAACTCCAGTACTTTGGGTACCCTCATGCGAAGAGTTGACTCACTGGAAAAGACTCTGATGCTGGGAGGGATTGCAGGCAGGAGGAGAAGGGGACGACAGAGGATAAGATGGCTGGATGCCATCACCGACTCGATGGACATGAAAAACTCCAGGAGTTGGTGATGGACAGGGAGGCCTGGTGTGCTACAATTCATGGGGTCGCAGAGTCGGACATGATTGAGTGACTGAACTGAACTGAACTGAAGGGTTCTTTCTTTTCTTTTTTTTTTTTTTTTGAAGGGTTCTTTCTTGTTCTCAGATTATTTATCTTTCTTAACAGCCTGTTATTTTTTATGGATACACCATCTTCATAAATATCTGTAAGAATACCTATCAGAAGATCATTTTCCCTTCTTGTTCACTTTGTTTCTTGTTTACCCAAAAAGGAGATATGTTATGCCTCAGCACGTCCTGAGTGACACTGTCATTCCAGAATGTGGTGTTTTCCCTCTGAAGCACCCATATGCACATAATTGTCTGTATTCTTTGTATAATTTTAAATTTTTGAAAAGAAGAATCCCTCATGATATTGCTCAGGGTAGGGTGACAGGCTGCCTGCAGGATTGTGTGTGCTTGATGTGTAAAGGCTGGGCTGATAGAGGTATTTGGCAGAAGGGTATGGAAGAAGGCTAGGTTCTTAGAGATTTTCAATGAATCTTCCAATTTTCGTCCTCCTTGCTTACTTAGATGTTCCGCCTTCTTTTGGCTTTTTGAGTTTTGATTCTCTCAGGCATTCTGCATCACAGATGGCCCACTTCTCCACCATGGTGTCCTACTCACTGATGGAATTCTGTGACTCCCCTGCCCTCTTTAGTCTCTTTCCCCTCCTCCGTCATCCCATCTTCCAGAAATTTGTTGAGATCTCTCAAGCTCTAATGCTCTTCCTCCATTTCTGCTTCTGCAGAAGTAGTATTATGGGCTTATATTTTTTTTTTTCTACTTTTCCTATCATTTTAATGGAGTCTTGGGAAGGAGGGAAAGGGGCAAAAAAAAAAAAAAAATCTATGATAAGCCCATCTTGAATTGGAAGGACTAGGGGAGGATTCCACTTCTATAAATCAGGTGATTATGCTTGGAGGATTTAAGTGGCTTCAATCCTGGTCCCACAGTTGTAAATTACATGCCCTTTGAGGATGTCTTTGAAGATGGCATTTTAAGCCTGATGAGAAACAAGGTCCTGCTACTGATGACACTAAATACTTTTCATATCATCTGTCAGTTTCGCACCGCTATCGCCTGATGCAGAGCACTAGAGGACAACTCAGTCCAGGGAAAAGATGCAGAACTGCCTAGAAACAGATGTTTCTAAAGCAAGAAGCCACCGGGAGAACTTTCACTGTATCCCTGGTCAAAACGTACAGCATCTTCTTATAATCCTGTCACTCCTCCACAGATTTGATTTAATTTTTATCATCTCATGAAATTAATATAAAGAAATGAAAGCGTGTCTGAGACCAGAAACTGAACTAGTTTTCAAACTTTATTTTTTCTTCAAAGGCAAAGCTTTGAATGAGGTAGTAACTTGGTTATATATTCTCTTTCTTCATTCCTTCAGCACTTATTTTTAATGCAGTTTTTATTGACATTGGATGGTGAGGTATGGGAGGTGTTGGAATGCAGACTATGTTTAATCTATAAATTAAATAACTTCTGAAAAAGCAGAGACACAAACCATGCCTTACAGAGGATTTCCACTTTGCTTTTGAGAATGTTGCCCTTAAATATACTGACAGTTAAACTGCAAATCCAGTGACACTGGTCTCTGTCAGCTGTTATCAGCACCTCTTCACATTCAGTTCAGTTCAGTCGCTCAGTCGTGTCCGACTCTTTGTGACCCCATGAATCGCAGCACGCCAGGCCTCCCTGTTCATCACCATCTCTCGGAGATCACTCAGACTCACATCCATCGAGTCAGTGATGCCATCCAGCCATCTCATCCTCGGTTGTCCCCTTCTCCTCCTGCCCCCAATCCCTCCCAGCATCAGAGTCTTTTCC
>SJYT01031636.1:145224-200018 GCA_006410635.1 Cephalophus harveyi
CCTCTCTTCTTTTCACAGCTATTTGTAAGGCCTCCCCAGACAGCCATTTTGCTTTTTTGCATTTCTTTTCCATGGGGATGGTCTTGATCCCTGTCTCCCGTACAATGTCACGAACCTCATTCCATAGTTCTTCAGGCACTCTATCTATCAGATCTAGGCCCTTAAATCTATTCCTCACTTCCACTGTATAATCATAAGGGATTTGATTTAGGCGGTAAGGAGATACCCCTCGTCCAAGGTAAGGAACAGCGGCTGTGCTTTGCTGAAGCAGCCATGAAGAGATACCCCACACCCAAGGTAAGAGAAACCCAAGTAAGATGATAGGTGGTGCAAGAGGGCATCAGAGGGCAGACATACTGAAACCATACTCTTCACATTAGGAAGATCCAAAGTCAATTTGGGTCTTAGAATTATTTACTTCTCCCAGAATGACCCTTCCTCATCCCCAGTGGCTGTGCACTAGGAAACTGACCCTCTGTTTGTCCTGGTCTAAGCAGTTCATGTTCACAAAGGAAGATGGAAGGAGTGACCTGCTTTTGTGTCTGGTGGGGTTGGTGGGGGCTCCATGCAATAAAACTCTGCCTTTTCATCCTTGGAAGGAGCAGAATCATTGACCCTTAAGAGGAGAGGGGCCAGGTGTCAGGGAGTTCTTATCCTAATGGGACAAATGATTAAGGTGATGATGTAAACCTATAGAAACTTACAGAAAGGTCCAACTCTGGGCTTGTGTTGAGGTTTTCTCATGCCTGTGGTTAGGTAAAAAGTTTTTTTTTTTTTTTTTTTTACTGAAATTGCTTCAGCCACCTTCCAGATTCTAGGCTAGTTTTATAGTGTCATTAGGTATTTTCTTATGTGGTACTTTGTTTCTTGGAGATGGAATGATGGAGATCATTAGGTGTCCAGGTCTGAGCAGTGTAATCTTGGTAATGACCAGAGTGGGCTGCAGGCTGATTTACTGCCTTGATGAAAGTCTCAGATTTTCCCTTATTGGTATGACTATACCGAGGATTATATCTTTAGGTGAGTCTTCCCTTTTGTTAATATTTGGATGGACAGGAACAACTTCAGTTTGGATACAATTTTGTATACTTTATCTAAATAAACCTGTATGAGCCCCACCTCCTGGAATGCATGCAAGTTCTGTCCCCTAGAGTGTAGATTGGATCAAGAATTTAGCTTCTAACAAGCAGAATGTGACAAAGTATTAGAATATCACTTCTGAGAAAAGCTTACAAAAGATTGTGACTTCTGTCTTGCTTACAATCACTTTCTGTCAAGAGGTCCACTTGAGCTGGGCAAGGGAGAGCTGAGTTGTCATAGGTTGGAGTGACAAGCCACAAAGGAAATGTCACTCACTGTGAAGGCACAGGCGAGTCTACAACTGGAGGAAGGTTTAGGAGGGGCATGGTGGAGGGTTGGGACTGATGTGCTGTGGTTCACTTGCTCAGTTGTGTCCAGTTCTTTGCAACCCCATTGACTGCAGCACGCCAGGCTTCCCTGTCCTTCACCATTTCCAGGAGTTTGCTCAACGCATGTCTACTCAGTCGGTGATGCCATCCAATCATCTCATCCTCTGTTGTCCCTTTCTCCTCCCCACTTCAATCTTTCCCAGCATCAGGGTCTTTTCCAATGAGTCAGTTCTTTGCATCAGGTGGCCAAAGTATTGGAACTGCAGCTTCAGCATCAGCCCTTCCAATGAATATTCAGGACTGATTTCCTTTAGGATGAACTGGTTGGATCTCCTTGCAGTCCAAGGGACTCTCAAGTGTCTTCTCCAACACCACAGTTCAAAAGCTTCAGTTCTTCAGTGCTCAGCTTTCTTTATAGTCTAACTCTCACATCCATACATGACTACTGGAAAAACCATGGCTTTGACTAGATGGAGTTTTGTTGGCAAAGTGATGTCTCTGCTTTTTAATATGCTGTCTTGGTTTGTCATAGCTTTTCTTCCAAGGAGCAAGTGTCTTTTAATTTCATGGCTGTAGTCACTGTCCACAGTGATCTTGGAGCCCAAGGAAATAAAGTCTGTCACTCTTTCCATTGTTTCCCCATCCGTTTGCCATCCCCAAAGAAAAGACTTGGCAGTTTTATGGCCCCTGAGGTGCATGTAGGTATGTGGGAGGAGGGCCAGGAATAGACTGGCCCCAACTGAGTAATGGGGATTTCCCTACCTCCCCTCGTAAGGCGGCCTCTAGCAGAGGCCCCAGAAGAGAGCCCTGCCCCCAGGCCTCAGGTAAAATGACTCTGGAACGTAAATATGCCAGAGAGCGGGACTAACAGGGAGCCTGGGACCTTGACCTCCACTCCCCTGAGATGCTGCGGAGTCCTGCTGTCACCAAGTCTGGTGGGGAAGGCAGTATCCCTATGAAGCCTTCCAGGAGAGCCTTCATAATTGCCTGTGATCAGGTCTAAAAGGTGACGCATGGGGATTGAAGAGGAGCTGGACTCCTCATTCTCGTCCTCCTTCACTCTCCCTTATTTGCTCTGATGAGGCCAGCCGCCACGTCCTGAACTGACTGAAGCGAGACCCACGGGGTGACAGCTGGCACTGAATCGAGGTCATCAATCCTATTGCCCTTGAGAAACTGAATCGTACCAACAATCATGTGGGTGAGTTTGGAGGCGTTTCTTTTCCTTGAGATGATTACAGTCTCTGCTGACTCCTTGGCTGTAACCTTGTGGAGACTCCAGCTAAGCTGGGTCCAGATTCCCGGCACTCAGAAACGAAGATGTAATAGGTGTCTGTTGTTTTCAGCCTCTAAGTGCTGGGGTCATCTGTTACATAGCGATAGATAACTAATACATGGCCTAAGGATCTAGTGACCACATTTTGGGAAACTGCATGGTTATGAGCCTGTTTCAAATGACTTGATTCCTTTTCGTTGAAAGTGGGCCATAAGTACAATGAGATTATGTTCTTTCCTCAAGAAGGTTTAAGGAGACAAGATGCTGGTATTGAAAAAGAGAAGTCAGAGGGCAGACATTTATTGATGGTGAGTTCCAGTCTCTCTAATTTTCCCCTGTCATTTTCCTTTTCAAGCATGTGAAATAAAAGTTTTAAAGTTAGAGAATCTATTAATTATGCTGCAGGAGAAAGGCAGGCTGACATTTTTAACATAAGATACTTTTTGCACATTTATCTGTGTCATCTATTTAGGAGTAATACGAACTCTAGGAGGTGAGAAAGAAGGGAAATTCAAAAGAACATTGAGCCTAAAAGAGGTTGATGATAAAAAAGTGGCATTTCAACTAAACTCACCAGGAACAAATGACCTCACCCCACCCCACCCCACCCTCACCTGCAAATAAACATCTTTGCCTCCAAAATGAGAATACAAAACGATGTAATGTTTCCCACGTGTGTCCTGGAAATGAACATACTGAATAGTGTTTAGTGATCAATGGAGTCTGACAGAGGGGATGTAACTAATTTACATGAATTGTGTCGTGTGTTTTGGAATCAAGGAAGGCTTATTAACAATAAGAAGGAAGAACAATGAGATTGGGGAAGTAGAGATGACACTTCCTCTTCTTTTGAAAGAGCTCTATTCTCTGGCCAGCTTCTAATGGTCGTCTTGTGGAGCTGCCCGAGCTGTGGCCGCATATGGAGGAATCCTCAACCTTGACCTCAGAGTATTATGAATTTTCTGAAATCAGGGATAAAGAGCTGGTACTTGGATTTACTCTCTTTTTATTGCATGTAAGTAAAACCACTCCTTGGCTGATGTATAAAGTCATTGCTTGGCATCTCAAGATGGTGAAGCAATGGATATTCTGGCACTCTCTTTAAAATAGTGAGCTGTGAGTAAGATGTGACTCTTGGGATATCATGTTTGCTCAGCTCTTCATAAACTTGCTGTTAGGAAGTCCAGTGCTACAGACACTCTTAGAGTTTTGAAGGAGAGAACTGTGAACTCTCCTTTCTTCTATTTCTGTAGTAGATGTTGTATTGATAACTGCTGGGACTGCAGACCACGGGTTTGATTTAGAAAAACACAGTTTGTCATGTGTGTGGATCCTGAGGAATTCATCTGGGAAAACACTCTTTTGAGAAGGTGTGTTCTTTGTAGAGAATCCTCCTTTGTATGCAGACCGCTGGAGGGGATTTTACTTTTAGATAAAAAGTCACAGGCTTGATAAGATATCTCTGTATGAAATGGGAACTTAGGTAATGTTGGTTCAGAGGTTTTTATCCAGGACATCTGGAACATTTGGTTTTCTTTGCTTGTGAATGTGTGAAAGAAACTTAATTGTAAGAGACAGGATTATAAGCCACCAAGGCATTACTGACTGTAGTAGTGGAATTTATTAGTATGAAGGGGCCTGTGTGTTCTTAGGCATCGTATAGTCATACACAGACTCGGATTCCTCTACAGCTAATTAAAATTTGACTTAGAAATAGAAACAGAAAGAACATAGGTTTCCTTCTGCGCACATCATGCAAGTGAGAAGAAAAAGAACTTCAGTTTGTATATTTGTTGGTATACTTATTCTTTATTTTTAAATGTCCCTCTCCTCTCTTTACATATCAAGTGTCTTCTCTGAAGACAGTCCATGTGTGAACTCTTATAGGCAAGCTGCGTTAAGCAGTATGGAAATAGGAAGTTCTTTCCTGTGGTGGCTTGCTGTGGCAATAAGTGATAAGAAGTTACTTCATGACTGTTGCCTGAGACTTTCCTTTTTACTCGCGTATCCTTTTTGAGCAGTTCACTTCTGCTTTCCATCTGCTGTGGAGGCCAGGCAGAATGAGTTGGGAACTCAAGCAAGTTTAGTGAGGTAAATGGTGTGCGAGAGTGAAGAAAATTCTATAAGCTCTTTGGGATTGAAGAAAATCCTACAAATGGAAGAATTACTGGACTCTTCAGTGCTCAGAACAGTGCCTGTCCCATACTAGGCTCTCAGTCAGTGTTTGTGCAATGAATGAATGAATGAATGGGATTGTTCATAAAATGAGTGTGGTCTGGCAGTGTTTGCCTTATTTCTATGACTCAGGCACATAAGGAAGTCCAGGTTGGAAAAGGTCAGAGTGAAGCAGGAGAGGAGAATATGAAGGCGGGAAGAGAAGAAAGGGTATATGGAAAAGAGATGATAAGGAACCTTAAGAGTGGCGTTATGGAGGCCTGTGTGGAGGTGTAGGGGGGATGGAAGTGGTGGTGGTGAAGGTGGTGGTGACGTAGAGTCTGAGCTGCTGGTAGAGATGATGGTTGAGGTAGTGGTAGAGTGGTGATGATGAAGGTGATGCGGAGGTGGTGGTGGAGCTGATGGTTGGTGGTGGAGCTGATGATGGAAATGTGTGCTGAAAATGGTGATGATGGAAGTGGTGGAGATGCTGGAGGTGGTGGTGGAGATCCTTGAGGTGGTGGTGGAGATGCTGGTGGTGGTGGTGGAGATGCTGGAGGTGGTGGTGGAGATGCTGGAGGTGGTGGTGGAGATGCTGGAGGTGGTGGTGGAGACTGGAGGTGGTGGAGATGCTGGAGGTGGTGGTGGAGATGCTGGAGGTGGTGGTGGAGATGCTGGTGGAGGTGGTGGAGATGCTGGTGGTGGTGGTGGAGATCCTGGAGGTGGTGGTGGAGATCCTGGAGGTGGTGGTGGAGATCCTGGAGGTGGTGTGGAGACGCTGGAGGTGGTGGTGGAGACGCTGGAGGTGGTGGTGGAGACGCTGGAGGTGGTGGTGGAGACGCTGGAGGTGGTGGCGGAGACTGGAGGTGGTGGAGATGCTGGAGGTGGTGGTGGAGGGATGGTGGAGGGTGTGATAGAGCTGGTGATGGAAATAGTGTTGCAAGTGGTGATAATGGAGAGAGGTGTTGGTGAAGGTGATGGTAAAGATCCATAGATGTGATGGTAGAGATGATAGTGGTGGTGATGGAGGTGGCGGTGGAAGAAGTCGTGAGGTGGAGGTGTTGATGGGGGGGTAGTGTGATGTAGTCAGGAAACAGTTTGAGGATTAGACACATCTGTTCAAAGTCTGTATCCACCACTTACTAGCTCCATGACCTCTGAACCTTCAAAGTGATGATTATAATGAAATGAACTTTTTGTGCTGTCATGTAAGGATGAGAAATGCAGTGGCATGGTGCCTGCCATCTCATAGATCTTTACCAAATGGCAGTTGCCAACATATTTTCTTCAGTTTTTAAAACTCTATGATCACACTTACAAATTTAATCACCAATTAATCTTTTCTTTATTTTTTGCTGTTTTCTAAATTTCATAAAATAAGCATGATTCATGAATTATTGATTAAAAATAAATGTCATATGCCTAGTTTTCAAGATTGTTAAATACATGATAGTGTATTAAAAAGACCATCAATAAAATGATGTTTATGAAATATTGTGATATACTAAGGTTAAATTAATAAAAAGAATAAACAACTTTCAGCTAAGTAAAACACTGCAGAGAAACAAGACTGAGGTAAATATGTTAATGCATTAACATATAATTACTTTGGTTTATGGGCTTCCCTCATAGCTCAGTTGGTAAAGAACTTGCCTGCAATGCAGTAGACCCAGGTTTGATTCTTGGGTCAGGAAGATCGCCTGGAGAAGGAAATGGCAACCCACTCCAGTATTTGCCTGGAGAATCCCATGGTCAGAGAAGCCTGGCAGGCTACAGTCCATGGGGTCACAAGAGTCAGACATACTCAGTGACTACACCACCACCACCAATTTGGTTTATAGCTGATGATAGTTTTATTTGTCTTCAAGCTTTTCTATTTTTTTTTCAAATTTTTCATTAGTGAAGTATATTGAGACTACCCTAATAATCTGAAAACAAAATAAATGTTAAAACAAAACAAAATAAAAGTTAAAAAAATCAACATAATTTTAACTCTCTTAATCTTCCACTAAGTAGTTTTTGGTTATAGTGTGCTAAACTTTGTGGTTCCTTGCAGTTGAAATGACATGATTTATATTATTTAATCTTCATGGGGAATCCCCTTTGAGATTAAGTCTGGTGCAGAACTGTGTGACAGCTCTAAAGTGAGAATAGTGAACCAGATCCCCTCTGGGGCTGACTAGCCTACTTGGTTCCTAGAAACACATGAAAAAAGGCTATTTTCTCTAGATGATTTATAACTGCCTCTGAAGCTGTATTGGGTGACATTCTAGCAAGTTCAACAGTCAGTTGGATAGTTCTAAATTAAGTTTATATCTGCTGTCATAAGAGTAACTAGTTTTTAAGGGAATATTGGCTTGTCTTTTTCATCTTGGTATACCTGGGGAGAAATCAGAGAAATATTTTTGTAGAGTAGCAAATATTTCTTCTTAGGATCTTAGCCATCCCACTCAGTACTGACTGGTCACTGTGGAGGAGGCCCTTACCAGAAATTTAACCAAAATCATTTATTTTGGCTTATAGGCACTGGAACAAATCTCCTGTCCTTGTGTTAGAAATGATCAAGTGAGAGATTACTGGTAGACAAAGAGGCAAAAAAATGAACAAATGTGAGCAAAAAACAGGTTTCTTAAACTGACATGGGAGTTGAAATAGAAGGCATTGAAAGGTGAAAAGTTAACAAGTTTAAACTCATCCCCAAATTACTAGAGTATGGAAGAGCTCTTAAAAAAATTCTGAATAAAAAATGACCAGTTCTTCAGTGAAAACTGAAATTTAGATTAGGAATGAAAGAATTAAACCAAACAGTGAACCTTCTGCCTAGTTGTAAAAACCAGGTAACCCAGTCAGTATGCAATGCAAATTGAACTGGAAGTAGCAACGTGGTAGACTTTGGAACAGGTGGTCCGTAGCATTTACTGAATGTTCATGTGTGGAGCATTGAATACAAACCAAAGATATTGTTGAACAAGGCACTGTAATCAACACATTTATTTTCACATGAACAATTGTCAAAGCAATCTCTTTTCAAAGTCCTGGTAAATACTAATAGCACTGCTGTTATGTCCATGAAGTTGAAGCTTCAAGAGTTAAAATACCCTAAAAGCACCATGGACAGAGGAGCCTGGTAGGCTACAGCCCATGGGGTCGCAAAGAGTCGGACACGACTGAGCGACTTCACTTCACTTGACTTCACTTCAAAAGCACTCGGCTAGGCTGGTACCGAGACAGGATTCAAGCCCAGATCTTTGTGCATTTTTGAGCCTGTGGCCTAACTACCAGTGTACATGACATTTCATTGGTTTCATTTGCATTCAATATTTTCTTATATAAGATAGTGAACTGAGGCCAAGAATTGGGAGACTAAGGGGGAGTATGAACAGATTCACTTCCTACTTTGAAATCTCCTTAACTGACATTCCTTTCTATTTCTTGGTTGAAGAGTTAATGGAAAGGAATTTTTCTTTTTGGTGGGGGCACTCCCTGTGTCCTGACCTGACTGCATGTATGTGGTTGTCAATGTAGCTACTTCTTGGTGCTAGTGTTTAGTTGCTGAGTCATGTCTGACTCTTGCAACCCCATGGACCGTAGCCCACCAGGCTCCTCTGTCCACAGGATTCTCCAGGCAAGAATACTGCAGTGGGTTGCCATTAGGCTGACCTAAAGGATTACTTTGCCAACAAAGGTCCGTCTAGGCAAGGCTGTGGTTTTTCTGGTGGTCATGTATGGATGTGAGAGTTGGACTGTGAAGAAAGCTGAGCGCCGAAGAATTGATGGTTATGAACTGCGGTGTTGGAGAAGACTCTTGAGAGTCCCTTGGACTGCAAGGAGATCCAACCAGTCCATACTAAAGGAGATCAGTCCTGGGTGTTCATTGGAAGGACTGATGCTGAAGCTGAAACTCCAGTACTTTGGCCACCTCATGTGAAGAGTTGACTCATTGGAAAAGACCCTGTTGCTGGGAGGGATTGGGGGCAGGAGGAGAAGGGGACAACAGAGGATGAGATGGTTGGATGGCATCACCGACTCAATGGACATGGGTTTGGGTGAACTCCAGGAGTTGGTGATGGACAGGGAGGCCTGGCATGCTGTGGTTCATGGGGTCACAAAGAGTTGGATATGACTGAGCGACTGAACTGAACTGAACTGAAAGGATTATGTAGGGAGTACTTCTGAACCAAATGGAACCAAAGGAGTCTGGAGAGCCAGTGGGCTTCATGACTTTCAGAACCATCCTTGAATAGTCCGTGACCTTCGTCAAGACATAACCCTTGACCATCACAAGGGTCCCTCCTGTTTCTCTTTTGTAATAGTGCCCTATTTAATTTGAAAAATCCAGTTTCTTTGTTGAGTGTTAGTGCACCCATAGTGATGATGCTACATGTTAGGCCCTGTTTCTTAGTGGGAACAGCACAGATGAAGAGGTTAGGAGGCCTGAGTATTCTGCCTGTGGCAGTATAAAGGTTGTGTGCTACCAAGCAAGGCCTTTAACTTCTCTACACTTCAGTTTTCTTATCCATAAAACCTGAGATAAAAGTACATATCCAGTCTATTTTGTTGTGTGGACCAAATGCAATAAAGTGGAAATGCTTTGAAGAAAATGAAAACATTATAAACCAATGGGGCCTTCTGTCTTGGCTCAGATTGTATTATCTTACCATGTAGAGACTCAGTTGGTATATAAGAGCTTTACAGGCAAAAGAGGATTGGATGAAAGGTAGTAGGGGGTTTATGAGTTAAACTGTGCCTCCTCCCTCAAGGGAAAAAAGCCTGCTAAAAGTTCTAACCTCCAGTACCTTTGAGTGTGGTCGTATTTGGAAATGGAGGAGTTGTGGATGTGATTGAGTTAAAGTCATAATGAAAGGAGCTCTGATCCAAGAAGACTGATGTCCTTATAAGAAGAAAGCCTTGTGAAGCTGGAGGTAGCCAGGGAGAAAGCCATGTGATGAGGGAGACAGAGATCCGAGTGATGTAGCTGCAAGCCAGTGGTCCCCAAGGAATGGCCAGCCCTCCAGATGCCTCAGGGAAGGCGAGGAGGGATTCTCCCCTGTGGGTTTTATGGTGAGCATGGCCCTGATGACACCTTGATTTCAGACATCTGGTCTCCAGGGTTACGAGAGAGTAAGTTTCTGTTGTTTTAAGCCACTCAGCTTGTGGTCTTTTGTGACTACAGCCCTGGGAAACTAAAGGGAGTGAAGAGTAAGAGTCATAAACGCATCTAACTGTTGGCAAGTGCTTTTAGGGACCGAATCCAGCGTGACTCATTTCTCTGACTCTAACCAGTGGCACTGGGCCTCAAACAGTAGATCCACTTCATCACTGAATGGGAATGAATACAGACACTGAACAATGGGACGCATTAACAAGATGGAAATTAGGCTATTGTGAAATCTGTAAAAGAGCCTCCTTTCATGAGCTGAGTCTAGTTGGGGATTCCAGATTATTATACTGCTGTGGTCATCTACTAGATATGGAACGTGAGTGTCCGTTTGAGAGGCTGTTTACTTCCTCAAGCTGTACAGTGAAAGAAAAGTTCAAATATTCTGAACTGAAAAATGATGCGATGTAATAGTGTTTTGGTCCAAACATGAAAACTCAATACTTCAATCTAAACATATAGCTAACAGAGACTTCCCAAGTCATCGATGTTGGGTCATTTTTGTTATTTCACCTATGATTGCTGATCCCTTTGATACATAAAATTAGTTTGGCAGCATAAATAGCCAGGATTTTAAGTATACTCTTGGGTTTTTCTGCAGTTTAAGAATCTCTTACTTCCTCTTTTCAGTCAGTCCAGTTTAGATTACCCTAATCCCTATTACCATAATTATCCCTAGCAGAACGACATTCTTATAGCAGGAAAACATTACTGTAGTTTGGCTAGTTCATTTAATCTATTCAAAACTAAAAATATCTTTTTGTTCCTCCTCTTAATTTATTAACAATCAACTTTCTTTAGGCTTGTTATTAATTTTAGGTAATTTCTTTCAAAATGCTCAGTGGAAATTTGTGACTGGTTAGATTCTTTCACGTTGAACAAATTAGAATTTCTTTTTTTCCCCTGACTTTCATGAAGGGAAATATTTCCTTAGGAGTTTGGTGTACTAATCTCTAATATTACATAGGAATAGAACATTTAAGCATTTATAGACAAATTTTTATATCGATACCAAACATATCTAAAATAGGAAAATACAAGACCTATCAGAAAAAAGGAAAGAAATGGAGCTGACTCAAAATTCTTCCCAGGAGTCTCAATTTCACATTATCCACTCCCACAGAATATAATTCAGTGTAAGGTGTCACTTCTCACCCAGAAGACACTTGGTTATACTTATAGTAAGTCACATTTTAAGGAGGAAACCTTTAATTCTTTAAAAAAACTGAGAAAATGACTGGGAACATGAAAACCATGCGTTTTACGGTTACAGAGCTACTTGTTCATGATTATTCTGTTTGGATAAAACCAAAGATTCAGAGTATAAAACCATATGGGGGATGTTTGCACTAGTTTTTCTGGTCTGATGACTACATGTTACCTCATCAACTTCTTGAAACCTCTGCAAGTTTAGCAAACTAATCGTTGTGGCAGGAACATTTTATTAATTCACTTGAAGTACAGGTCAGTTATAACAACTTTGTTCTTTCTACCTATTAAAAGTCTAAGGCAAATTATGCCAAAGGCCTTATTTGCTGATTCCTTGTTGAACCATGACTCCAAGCCTCTCTTATGATCCTGACAAAATAGGCAGAGAATTGTTCTCACTCATGAATGTAAATATTAATCATATAATACGATGAAAAGGCCATGTTTGAATATTTAACATTCACCAAGAGCCTTCTGGATATCTCATGTTTTCCAGGGGTTTTACTGCAAGAGAACAGACATGATCACCTTTTAAGTTCCCTTATCATCATGTGAATTAACATTACCTTTCCCTGCTTAGAGTCAGCTACAGCCATTCTGTCAAAGAGAAGGCTCTGAACTTGAACTCTCTTGGTGAAACTTGGCCAGGATTTTCCAGCTCGAGCTGCATTTCACCCTGGAACACAAGCCGCTGAGCTCCCTGGACTTGAATTTTCAACTTGATTAACCAACTGGAGCCGTTTTGCGTAGGCAACAGGGACTTAGAGGGAATTGTCGAGCAGGGTTGGAGGTAGACACTAGAGCACAATTTATTTTGGGGATGCTCATCTGCATTCCAGAGTGATGTACAGATCAGTTGCCTTGACAAGAACATCAGACCCCCAGGTATCCTGTCCTGAGAAGCCATCAAGAGGAGAGAGACCCCAGACCACTTAGCAGAGTAAGTGAGCAGAGCAAGCAAGGCTCAGCTATTCCTTCGGAAGGGACTTGCTTTTCAGTTTGGTGTTCCTGGGAGCAGCAGAGTCCTAGACGTGGGGTCGTTTCCACTTTGCATTAAACACTTACTCCTCTGTGATCTATGTTGGGTGCAGGTTAGCAAGATTCTCCTCTCAGTCCCGGATGGAGTTCAGATACTGAGCACTGCCGTCTGCTCCCCACAGCCTCATGTTTCTTACCATGGACCTGGGCCTTTTGCCAATGGATGGAAGCCCCTGGCCAGTGAGGTCTCCTCTCCAGTGTTTAGAACTTCCTGGGCAGTGAGCGCCACTGAGGTGAGCTTTCGAGTGAAGCCAGAAAATAGGGTTCGTGAGGGCTCCTTGCTTCCAACTGTGGTTTCTCACGCAGGCTGCACGTTTCCACATTCCCAGCTGTGCGTCACGTGTGGTTGGCGCTTCTGTTATCACTAAGAGTTAACGGGCACTTGCTGCCTCCCAGGGAAGGTGTTAAAGGCAGTATAATCATGGTCTAATTTTCTCAATCAAGTCACTGGAAAGTGCTACTTCCTCCTCACTTGATGAAGAAACAGGTTCAGAGAGTTTAAGAACTTGGCTCAATGTCACATGGAAAGTAGTGTAGTTGGGAGCCCAACCCCAACAAAGCCTAACCTTTGATTCTGGCACCAGAATTTAACATATGGCTGCCTTGGGGGAAGAGGGAAAAGGATGCCACGAGATTTCTTATTTTTAGATAAGGCTGATTTGTGCGGGCTGGGAGTATATGTCATCTAACTCCATTTAGGCCAGAGGATGCTTGTTTGGGTGAAGAATATAATGTCAGGAGTGCTTGTCATCGATTTGCTCAAGTGCTGAGGAATATCTCATTTCTAAAGATATTTCCAGATCACAGCTAAGGAGGCTTGGGACAAAGTCTCATTCAGATTGAAAAGGGGAACAAAATAGACATTAAAAGTTAGGCAGGCAGGATTTTGAGGTGTGTTTAAATAGTCTCCTTTCATGGTTTCTATTTATTATAAGACCAGAAGAAGTTCTTGAGAAAAAAGATTTGTAAATACCAAATTAGATAAAAGGCGAGTATTAAAAAGATTTCTTTAGGCAAATACTTTGCATTCAACCTCATGCTAAATATATATTATCAACTATCATGCTATTTACTGCTTGTTTTTAAAAATACTTATTTTTTTAACATACATATAATGCATCTTGAATGTCAAAATGCAAATAAAGGAGGAAACGATAAATATTTCCCATTTTCCTACCATATTGAACTAAACATAGTTAACATTTTGGTGCAACATTTCAATACTTTGTCCTTTTTCTTTATATGTGTGTGCATTTGAAAAAAAAGAGATACAACTGTACTCTGACATATTAAAATCATATTTCTATTACATGTGTTTAGAATTGAATGCTCAATATTCTCTGGCTGTTCTCCTTATATCCTTTTGAGAGTTAATGGAGAGTTGATCAAAACAAATAAACTTGGTTGGGTATAATTTTTAAAAATCATTAAGCTCTCTTCCCCCCTCATTTAGGGGTTAACTTTGCTTTGTCGAATCATACTTGTATTGATATTTTCTAGGTCAAGGTAGCTTTGTTGTCTAACACTTCTCTTCCTAGTTATTCATGCAAGAAAAACTGTCTTCTTTCCTTCTACCTGTTCACCCAATCAGTAGCCCCCAGGAAATCTTGGCTGTGCCCTATTCTTTTTTCTTTACCCTTACTCCCAAGTTTCTGGGCCTCTTTTTCAGGATTAGCTGGGCATATTGGACTAATCCCTCTGCTGAACCCTATCAATTGCCTTGCCTCTCAGCATGTGTCCTGCTTCCTGGTGTAAAGCAGAGATTCTCTGACTTTTTTGCTTCCTTGAATGTCTTGCGTGGGCTGGGGCTTTGAGTAAGTATGACAAAGACCTGGGCTTAGCAATCTTTTTATCATGCCGTCTTTTCCAGTGAACGGTCCGCTCCCTCTTCTCTTGGAGAGCCTAGAGAAAGTGAAGTGAAGTGAAAGTGAGATAGTCACTCAGTTCTGTCTGACTTCTTTGTGACCCATGGACTACAGCCTGCCAGACTCCCCTGTCCGTGGAATTCTCCAGGCAAGAATACTGGAGTGGGTAGACACATTCCCGTCTCCAGGGGATCTTCTCGATCCAGGGCTGAAACCTGAGTCTCCTGCACTGCAGGCAGATTCTTTACCGTCTGAGTTACCGAAGTTTCACCTATTGACATTTCAGTGTCCATATTTTATAAGTGGGAAAGTTGGAAGCTGTTTACTCAAAAAATGTTCTTCTACCTTTTTGTTTGTGTTTGTTTGATTTTTTCGGAAGAAGACCTCCTTCTAAATCCTAAATGCCTATTCACGTGGAACCTCTGAGCTATGATGTCTTTACAATCACCCAAGGGTGCTTGTGCGCATTTTCTTAGATCGACCTTGTGCTGTCTGTGTGCAGGGCAGATAGTAATGGACCCATGGAGGAAACTGAGGCTCGGAACGGTGAAGTGACTTGTCCAAGGTCATTTTCCTAGTGAGTAACCGAACTGAGGCTCTAATCTAGTCTGCTGCTTCTTATAGGAGGTTTCTGCCTCTGGAGCATCCTACTGCCTTTTATCAGTCAGTTGTCTCTGATTTATCATCTAGGTAAACTTTGAATTCAAGCTTAATTATCTTCTGCTCCTCACTGTGTCCTAGCCTGGGTCATCCCACTGAGCAAGTATTCTTATTATATTGGATGTTTAGGAAGGCCTCTCCCCACCTGTGTTGGAAGCCTGACGTCAGTGCCTACTGCATAGAATCAGACACCAAACCTCTTTTGGCTCAGAGGGACCATGGACTCCATTTATTCTCCATTTATCACTTAATGGATAGGGAATGGAGATCCAAAGAGCTTTTGTGATTTCTCAAGTGTGAGCAACTCGTTAGAGGTAACGCTCAGTTCACTGCCTAGATTTCCTGACTCCCAGACTCTCCACTGTTAAATCTGGGTTAACATGAACACATTCTTGGAAAAGAAAAGTCTTTCAGTCGTTACGAGTTACAATGCCATTGTGTGAATTAGCCGGTTCTGACTGGGAGCTAGTTTTGGTTGCCAAACCGCTTGGCTCATCTGTCCCACAGCTTCAAGCTGATAAACACTTAGTCTAGACCCTCTAAATGTCAACTGCCCGGCAACAAAGACTGCAGCATTTATTCTTGAAGATTCGTTCCGCTTTTTTTCTGATTTAAAATGTTTTTCAGTAGAATGTGGTATTGTCCTGTATGTGTAAAGATGGTAGATTTCCTTCATTTCACCCTTCCTCTCTCCTAATACTCATCTCTGTCAAGGCTGTGCCTGTACAAGGCACTAAGGTTGAGTCTGTGACTGATAAGACGTCTAAACAAACTGGCCCATTTGAGGAGCCAACCCGTGACTTGAGTTTCAGTAACACTCCAAAGGCCGTCAGAAGAGGAAGTCGATCTGGGTTTGGGCACTTTGGATGAGAGACAAGCCTGTATTTCCACAAGGCAGCAGCTAATGCTGGCTTTTTCATTAGAAGAAATTTCTTTCAAGTCTCTCCAACCATGATCCCCTCCAGGGTACCCCCCACCAGACCTGCTTCAAGATCAGCTGAACATGCAGAGGTTGTAATGTTTTGGGGGAAACCTCCTGATTACACAGATCTTTACTGATAATTTGTTTTTACCTTGTAATGAGCTTTTTTTTTTTTTTTAAACCGAGCCCCTACCCAATCTCCCTTTCTCTCCTCAGGCTCTCTCATTAAGTGACAGCTTCTTTTGGGCTTGGAGGGTACTTGTGTTGACTTTGTGCCTGGTGGTTTCCCCAGCGATTTAACAAGCTGCACAGATGGGGCTGGGGGAGGGTACCCAGCTGGCAGAGAAGACGTGGCAATTCAAGCAGAACTGGAGACAAAATACTTGAGTCTCCAGTTCTGTTTGCCAAAGGAGAGAAATCTCTTCAAAGTTTTCAAGGTGTTTTTTTAAATCAAAAAGTTCTTAAGCACACCCTTAAACAAAATGACCAGTTTTAGCTTCTTGATAAGCTTAGATTCCCAGATAAATATTTGTCACTCACAGGCTTTCACCAGAAGGTGAATTTGCCTCATAAAAAGTTATCAAATGTTAGGTCAAATGTCTGTCTCATAAAGTATGAAAACGTCATGGTCCCTGATTTTTCAGTCATGTATGTCCTGCGTGATTGCTAAGTCGCTTCAGTCATGCCCGACTCTTTGCCACCCTATGGACTGCAGCCCTCCATGGGCTTTTCCAAGTGGAGTGGCTTGCCATTTTCTCCTCCAGGGGATCTTCCCGACCCAAGGATCAAACCAACTTCTCTTATGTCTCCTGCAGTGGCAGGCAGGTTCTTTACCACTAGCACCACCTGGGAAGCCCATGTTTGTCCTGCATGTGAATTAAGGAAATTGTAGCAGGATTTTCTTGGTGACAATATCACCTTTAAAAAAAAAAATGGAAACAAAGAATTCTTTTATTAAGGTTCACCTTTAGCTGGTAGACTGTTTTGGTCCAGGAAGCTTTGAAAACAAGGCGTGACAATAAAAGTCAAGAGCTAACAGAACTTTGGAAGGCTTGGATCCATGTCTGAACATACTTGTAAGAGAAAATTCTTGGATTCGTTTTAACATTTAATCCAATAAAACTTTCTTGGGCAGAGTGTTAGCTGAAAGAGAGGCTGTAATTTTAAAGTCCCATTGGTATTCTGTTAACAGGAAGGTTGTTTCCCATCCTATTGTGTTTTGAGGAAGTGGTTTGAACTGGATCTCTTTTGTTCCATGCTTAAAGAAAATGGATATTGCCTTTGTTGTTATTGGTTATTGCTGTCTTCTCTCAGAGAGGATTATCCTTATGAGGAAATAATCTGGTCGGTAGTATTGAATTTCAGTTGTTTTAAGCACACACACGTTCCGTCTTCACTTTCTTCTTACCAGGGGACCAAGAGTGAGCTCCTTGTGACAGAGGTATGTTACGCTGTAATTCTTACCAGTAGAAGCTGGAAGTTAGCTGTGAGCTAGTAAGAAATATGACAACATGACTTTCAGAGTAGGGCCAGGAAGTACCCTAGAGTTTGCTGAGAGGAAAGCAAAGATTAAAAATGGAAACATGTCCTGCTTTGAGCACAGATGATAATTTCCTCTGATGGCAGGAAATCTATTAATTAGCATAGAGAAGGAAAGAAGAAACAGAGGCTCAGAGTTAAGCACACTTCTTCCTTGAAGAATTTTTTTAGGGAACTAATATGCTAACAGGTGCTGTTAATCTCCAACATGGTGAAATTTTTAATTGTGGGGAAACTTAAGCAGCTTTTTCCAGTTTATTGGCCAAGAAATCCCTTTATGACCAAACACTGTGCAAGCCTTGTGCTCATCCACTGTATTTTAGAATATTGGTCTTTAGTTCACTCCATCTTTTAACTAAAATATACATTTTTAATAAGTGAAGCAAATTCTTAACAGCTATAATTTTACATTTTGTTGGTATAGTTGTTCTATATCTAGAGAAAAAGACATAGGGATGCAATGGAAATGAAAACTTGGGCCACTGGTGAAAATTTTATGTGTATGAATGACAGTAAAAGTCTTTGGGATGCTTTTAGTCCTGAATTTTCATGACATAGTTTAGGTTTGAATTCTAAAATAATGAACAATAAGCAATAAGGGAGTGAGAGGCTTCTAAACTCTCAACAGATAAATTGAAAACAAAGGCATAGAGGTTAGAAATGTTTTGCTGCAAGGACAATGAAGCTTTCCTCGCTTCAGTTGTGTCCGACTCTGTGCGACCCCATAGACGGCAACCCATAGATGGCTCCTCTGTCCCTGGGATTCTCCAGGCAAGAATACTGGAGTGGGTTGCCATTTCCTTCTCTGCAATGAAGTTCTAAAATGGTATAAATACATATGGAGGTATGAATCATGTATCTCTTCTTGCTGCTTCTAACTTGACAAAGCCTATCCAAATTATGATGATGACAATTATGTCAGTTAAATGGAATGCGTTTCTATAGTTACTATTGTATGTAAGACTCAGCATATTCCCTTACATTGAGAAGGGCACATATCCAAAGAAAACATTTGTGAAGCTGCTGTCAAAAAATAACGACTGAACAGAATTCATTAGAGACTTTTATGGTTCTCCCCTCGGGAGCATGTTAGAGCTGGGGACAGAGATTTATGTTGCTTTTCCATCACCTATATTCTTAGCATTTGAACAGTGACTGACACAAAGAAATATCTGTTGAACGTATTAATTTAGCTTTTTAAAATCAACTAGTTATTTTTCATTGGAAAGGTAATACAGACATCCATTTAAAAATTTAGACTTTATATAAAGCACACAGGATGGAAAGTTATATTTACCACTCACACTGGATTTCCAGGCTTCCACTATAAAAGCAACCACCGTCACCAGTTTATACAATGTTCTAGAATATTCTATGCATGTAGAACATACGGATGTATTTTAATACATATGGAATGTATTTAAGCATAATGCGTATATGTGTATATATAGATATGCATATAGATACGTATTTAGTTATTTAACACGGGTAGAGGTGTACGATATAGATCATGCTACATCTTAAATTTTTTTTCACTTAAATACTCTTAATGACGCATATTTTAAGAATTGTTTTCCAATACCAGCATTCATATAACATTTCCATTTTGCTTTTCGTTTCTTTATGATTGAGGTTGACTGTCTTTTCATTTGTTGCAAAGCTTTTGTGTTTGTTTTCTATGAACCGCCTCTGAGTTCTTTTTTTTCTGTTGGTTTAATGGTCTTTTATAACTGATTTGTAAGAGGTCTTTTTACATTAAGAGAATGAGCTCATTGTCATATGTGTTGAAATATTTTTCCCAGTTGATCATTTGTCTTTTGACTTTGCATGTTATTTTTTTCTGTGCAGAAAAAACTTTTATGTCATCACATTCACTAATCTTTTTGGAATCTGGGTTTTGTGTATTGTTTAGAAAAGCTTTCTCATCTCCAGAAGGAAATAAATTCTCCTATATCTACTTTTAATAGTTTTGTTATTTTATTTTATGCATTCAAAATTTTTATTTACTTGAAAGTTACATTGGTGAAACAGCTTTTTAAGATGTTTTCCACACAGCTAGTCAGTTGACTAAGCCATATTGGTAAATTTTAGCATATGGACTTTGTGACCCCATGGATTTTAGCCCTCCAGACTCCCTGTCCGTGGAATTCTCCAGGCAAGAATACTGGACTGGGTAGTCATTTTTTTCTACAGGGATCTTCATGACCCAGGGATCAAACCCAGGTTTCCTGCATTGTAGGTAGATTCTTTACCATCTGAGTCACCAGGGAAATCCCAAACATTTATTAAAAAAAATAATAACATTGTTATTATGGAAAATGCCCAACATATAAAAGTATATGGTGAACAGTGAGGAAGATGACCTGATAAGCCAGATTTTGACATTATTGACCATATCTAAGACTGGAAATGTTTATTTCTTTTCTTTAACAATTTCAGCTACATAAATAAGAATTAACAAAGATGTTTATTTAAACTGATTTCCTGAATTTTCCCCAAGAAAATAAAACAAAACAATCATCTTCATTAGGAAGACATTAGGAAAATTTTTCGTAATTTTTAAATGCCAAATAGGATGATTGCAGGGAACAAAATGTCAAACAGTATTGTATAATTCCATATCCATGCTTTCTATCTTTCTGTTACTTTGTATTCCATGATTCTAGGGATGCCTACAATTACCTGAAAAGTCTGACTTACTAACAAATTGCACTGATTTTCCAAGAGTCTCACTGAATGATCTTTCTGCAGTATATATATGAATAGAAGCTATTTCTTAGAAAACAGTACATCTTAGCATATTTTGTTATTTTGTGTTTCTGGTAATATTTTGATTTTTATCTTATTCATTTTTCTATATACACGTAGCTAGATTTAGTCGACTGAAGGCATAATCAGTATCAAATGAGTTACATTAAAATATAGTCATTGTCAGAGAGTAACACAAGCCATTGACTCAGGGAAAATATTTGCAAAAGGCATATCTGATAAAGTACTGCAACCCAAAATATACAAGGAACTCCTAAAATTCAACAAGTAGAAAACAAACAATGTGATTAAAAAATTAGCAAAATATCTGAACATATACCTTACCAAAGATACAGATGACAAATGTGTATGAAGATACTCAACATCTTATCTTGTTAGGGAAATGCAAGTTAAAACAAGGAGATACGTCTACACATCCGTCTGAATGGTCAAAATCCAAAAACACTGCCAACACCAAATACCTGTGAGGATGTGGAGCAATAGGAATTCTCATACATTGCCGATGAGAACACAAAATATGTACAGCCATTTTTGGAAGTCAGTTTGTCAGTTTCTTTCTAAACTAAAATATTCTTACCATATTAGACTTCAGTTGCACTCCTTGGATTTTACCCGAAGGAGTTGAAAACTTAAATCCATATAAAAACCTGAATACATGTTTATAGCAACTTTATTCACAATTGCCAAAACTTGGAATCAACTAAGATGTCTTTAACAGGGGAATGGATGCATAAACTATGGTTCATCCAGATAATGGAATATTATTTGATGCTGAAAAGAAATGAGCTATCAAGCCATGAAAAGACATTGAAGATTCTTATGTGAATTTTACTAAGTGAAAAAAGCCAATCTGAGATTACATGCTATATGATTCCAACTGTACTATATCCTGGAAAAGGCTCAAGGAGCATTTCACATAAATGAGATCATGTTACTGCTCTGTTTATAATCCTCCATTTGAATGTATTTCACACAACTGACTGAGCCTATAAAGACACATGTGGTCTGGCCCCACTTACCTCTGATTTTGCCTTTTAATTCCCTCTCACTCATTATGTTCCTAGCTACACTGACCTTCTTTCCGTTTCTTAAATTTATGGACACTGATTTCATACTCGGATGTTAGGGAAAAAACCCCAGCTTTGTTGAGGTACGTGTGCTGTGTTGTGCTCAGTTGCTCAGTCGTGTCTGACTCTTGGAGGCCCTCCGGACTGTAGCCCACCAGGCTCCTCTGTCCATGGAATTCTCCAGGCAAGCATACTGGAGTGGGTTGCTATTTCCTTCTCCAGGGGATCTTCCTGATGCAGGGGTTGAACTTGCATCTCTTGTGTCTCCTGCACTGGCAGGCAGATTCTTACCACTATTCTACCTGGGAAGCCCTTTACTGAGGGTGTGATTGATGTTTAATAAATGGCACAATTTAAAGTGTGCAGTTTGATAAGTTTTAACATATATCTACACCAATGAATAACTTCACTTTGACTTTTCAGTTTCATGCATTGGAGAAGGAAATGGCAACCCACTCCAGTATTCTTGCCTAGAGAATCCCAGGGATGGGGGAGCCTGGTGGGCTGCCGTCAATGGGGTTGCACAGAGTCAAACACGACTGAAGTGACTTAGCACACCAATGAAACTATTATCACAATCAAGAAAATGTAATAATCCCTCTCACCAGCCCTTCCTTGTTTTCCACATCCTCAGGTAACCACTGATCTGCTTTATATTATAGATTATTTTGCATTTTCTAGAATTTTATCTTTTTTGTCTGACTTATTTTTCACTCATCATAATTATTTTGAGACATCGCTCTTATTACCATGTATTGATATTCAATTTTATTTATTTTTACAATGGTTCAATATTCCATTGTGACCTTCCCTGGTGACTCAGATGGTAAAGAATCTGCCTGCAAGTCAGGAGCCCTGGGTTCAAACCCTGGGTCAAGAAGATCCCCTGGAGAAGGGAATGGCTACCCACTGAAGTATTCCTGCCTGGAGAATCCTATGGACAGAGGAACCTGGTGGGCTACAGTCCATGAAGCTGCAAAGAGTCAGACACAACTGGGCAACCAGCACTTTCACTTTTCACTTTCAATATTTCATTGAATGGGTATACCACAATTTTATTTATCCATTTACTTATTGATGTATATTTAGGTTGTTTCCAGTGTTTGGCTATTTCAAATAAAGCCGCTATATACATTTGTGTGGGCTTCCCTGGTGGCTCAGAGGTTAAAGCATCTGCCTGGAGTTCAAGAGATCCGGGTTCAATCCCTGGGTTGGGAAGATCCCCTGGAGAAGGAAATGGCAACCCACTCCAGTACTCTTGCCTGGAGAATCCCATGGAGGGAGGAGCCTGGTAGGCTACAGTCCATGGGGTCGCGAAGAGTCAGAGTCGGACATGACTGAGCGACTTCACTTCACTTCATACATTTGTGTATGTATATTTGAACATACATATACTTTCATTTCTCTTGGATAAGTATCCACGAGTAGAATGGCTGGGTTGTAGTTGGTGTATGTTTAACTTTTTAAGAAACTACTGGTTTTCCAAAGTGATCGAACCATTTTATATTCCCACCAGTAATGTATGAGCATTCTGTTTGCTCCATTTCTACATCGAGGTCTAGTGAGACCAATATTTTTAACTTTAGCCATTCTATTAGGTATGTAGGGGTAACACTGTGTTTTTTATTTTCATTTCCCTAATGAGTAACAGCACTGAACATCTTTTCAAATGCTTAGTTGACCTCTGTCTTCTTTTGTGAAGCTTCTGTTCACATCTTTTGCCCATTTTTTTAAATTGGATTGTTTTCTTGAGTTTTGAGATGTCTTTAAATATTCTGAATATGAACATTTCATCACATATAGTTTGTCATTTTATTCCCTTAAAAATGTCTTTCATGAAATAGAAGTTATTTTAATAAAAGCTCCTATCTTTTCCTCTACAAATTTTATACTTTCAGGTTTTACCTTTAGGTGTATGATTCACCTTGAGTCAATTTTGTATACAGAGAAAGATATGAATCAAATATGGTTTTTTTCTTTTTTGAACCTAGATATTCAATTGTTCCATCACCATTTGTTGAAAAGATTATGCTTTCTCTGCTGAGCTGCTTATGCAGTTTTATAAAAAAATCAATTGACTGTATATTTGTAGATTTATTTTTGGACTTTCTGCTTTTTTCCATTGATCTATTTGCCACGCTCCATGTCAGACTATACTGTCTTGATTACTTTAGCTTTATGACAAATCCAGAATTACGTGTGTAACTCGTTGTTGTTATTGTTATAAAGTTGTTCTGTCTTTTTTAGCTCCTTTTCATTTAATAAAAATAATAGAGTCAGTTTATCAGTTAAAAAATTTCTGCTGGAATTTTGATTGGGTGTGATTTGAATTGATAGATCAGTTCAAACAGAATTAACATCTTAACAATATTGAGTTTTCTGACTCTTGGATAAGGTATATCTTTCCATTTCTTTAGATCTTTAATTCTTCTCACAATAGTTTCTGCATTTTATTGTTAAGTCTTTCACATCTTTTGTTAGATTTATCCCTATTTTGAGTGCACGTTCTTCTACTCTGCTGTCTTGAACAAATCTCCTCCCCCATTTTATATTTTTTGATGCTATTATAAATGGCATTAGTTTATAATTTATTTCCATTTCCAGTTTTTATTGTTAGAACATAGATACAAAGTTTATACTTTATATTTACCTTCTATCTCACTCTTTGATAACTCAGTTAGTTCTAAGAGCTTTTTTGTTTTAATTTCCATAGAATTTCCTTTCAAAATGTTCATGCTCTCTGCAAATGAGTTTTTCTTTTTCCCTTCCATTCTGTAGAATTTGTTTAATTTTTTTTCTTGCCCCACTGCACTGGGTAGCTTCTTGAATACAATGGTGAATAGAAGTGGTGAGAGTGTTTCTTCCCTCACCTTGTTCCTGATCTTTTCACAATGTGAGCCTGAGTTTTTGATATATACACTTTCTGCACCTATTGAGATGATCGTGAGATTTTCTCCTATTATTCTGTTTATATGGTGATAGATATTGATTGTTTTTCAATTGTCAAGCCTGGGATAAACTTCCCACAGTCATAATATAATATACTTTCTATATGTAACTGAATTCAACTTGCCAGTGTTTTATTAAGAATTTTTACATCTGTGTTCATGAGGGGTACTGATCTACAATTTTCTTTTCTTATAATGTCTCTGTTAGTTTTTCATATCTGAGTTCTGCTGCCTTCTTTAAAAGAGTTGGGAAATATTCCCTTTTCTACTTCCTGGAAGGTTTTAAAAGGCTTTTTGGGTCGTTTTGATCCTCATCATGTTTTAATTCTCCAAAAGTTAAAAAAAATTAAATGTATGTAGTATCTTTTTTCCTGAAATATTTGCCTAGTATGTAATGAAAGTTCATGCATAAAAAAGTTGGATCATCTGTGTGCTTAGTTGCTCAGTCGTGTCTGACTCTTGCGACCCCATAGACTATAGCCTGCCAGGTTCCTCTATCCATGGGATTCTCTAGGCAAGAATACTGGATCATCTGTAGGTTTTACTTATTCACATATTGTAATTCTTTACCTTCTTCTAAAACTAGCATAGATATTTAAAGTGTCAGAATGCCAAACCAAAGCCAACACGTACATATATGTGTTTTACGTGTATTATTTTATTAACATATAATATGTAAATATGTATGTTTGTTTGTTTGAGGAAATATATCCTAAGAGGTGCTTCTCTGAGTATATAGTGTGATTTCTGGATTTGAGTAACTTTTCATATTATTTCTGAACAGAATGTCTAAAAATAGTATGTCTACTGTTACATTTTTAAATCAGTGTGACAGGAATTAAGAATGTTAAGGATTATTTAAATTCTCAGATGCACCAAAAGCTTTATTAAGCTGGATGTTCCAGACTTCTTGAAAATAAAGCTTTTCCTTGGAGCTGTTGAGGTCAATTATACTCATTTTAGTCTCATCTCTCTCTTTTTTTAAAATCTCCTTTTTTTTATTCAATCACTTTCTTTCCAGAGTGAAATGAGCTATTAAATGGCCAAAAGATAATCATGGAAAAGAAAAGAAAAAAAAATTAAGATCTTTAGTTAGACAGAATTTGGAAATATAAGCCCCAAATCTCTGAAAACAGTTATTCTTTTTATTTTTGCTTCTTGACTACATATGAACTGAGGTTTGCTTCCAAGACTTATAGTGCACTCTAGAGTTTTTGCTTTAATTCTTTTTTTATCTTGCTTTGTTATTGCTTATGATAACACATGAATGAAAGTGAGAAATATTTCTGGGTTAAAACCCAAAACAATAGAATGAGAATCAGACAGGATCAATTTATTCTAACTTAGTGTTCTAAAGAGTATGCTTTCATGATTTAACTGTGCCTTATATTTCTGGAAAAGTGTATGAACTTAAAATATGTTTGACTTTTAAAAATAAAGCAGGGAAGAATTAGAAGACATGTTTGTGTTGTGATTTGAAATTTGGGGGACCTAGGAATGATTATCTCTTGAAAGTCAAGAATTTTCTCTCGCCTTTTTTTTTTTTTAAATTTGGAAAACTCATGCTTGAAATTGTGCACTGGGAACATGAAACAGGCTTCAGACATGTTTGAATCATCAGCGGCTTTATTCAGATGAAGTCTTGCTCATCTTGGGGTTAGCACTGAAGCCAGTTGTTGTTTGGGGGGCTTTTTAACTTAAGATATTTTTGCCTTCATATCTCAACTTAATTTTGTGCTTCTCACTCACAGATAAAAAAAGACGTGATGCATACTTTGATTAAGCTTGGAAAGTAGTGATTGGTAGCAAGAGAGGACCCTGAAGCCAGAGGAATGGAATTAAGGAATCAGAGACAGGCCATCTTATTTCTATTTTCTTTATGCAGAAATGTCTCAAGATGAGATTAGAAACAATGTTCTGCACAAATATATTTTAAAAATGTTTAGCAAGCACATTTTTCAGTCATGTTATGATGAGAAACAGATGTAGATGCTGTTAAATCATGTCAAATATGAACTGCCTGTGTACCCCGTGTATATGTGTAAATATTTAACTAGAAAAACAGTCACATGAGAATGACTCTGGAGAAATCTTGGAAGCAGGAAGCCACAAATTATAGGGCTGAAATTTACCATGCACGGCTTAGGAGTCCAGATAAGTAAAACCAAATGAAGAGACAGAAAGTTTTATAAATAGTTCATGTTTTGGGGGCAGGGGGAGGGAAGAGAAAGGATTAGGAAGAATTTTAAAATACAAGTACATTTAATTATAACCAGAGTGCTAAGAATCATATGATTGGAATTCAGTTATGTACTTGAATCTAGAGTATATTACTTACCAACTCACATAGGAAAAATTACTATGGACTTATAGCTTATCCTCTGTTAGTTTCTAAAGTCACTGTATAAGGCAAAAATCATACATTCAGCCTTATCCCTGACAGTCTTCCTGGAAGGCACTCTGTTGCAGACAGAGAGTTCTGCTAACACAGCTAGTAGATCTGTTGGGACAGATCTCCATATTTCTGTAGGTTCTGGATGATGAAGCTGGTTTTAGTTCATGGGCCAGAATGGGGCAGGGGAAGGTAATTACTGATTTCAGAAGCATGTTGTATGAAAAGGTAGAAATGAAAACAGAATTGCAGCTTCCGTCGCACCCATAATCTTGAGTTTACACTCCTTGAGTGGAAGAGGGAAATGAATTTGCCCAATTTTGTTTATTTTTTTAAGATGAAAAAATATAATTTTATATATATATATTTTTGGCTGTGCTGGGTCTTCGTTGCTGCTCGGACCTTCTCTCGTTGCAGTGAGCAGGGGCTGCTTCTCCCGTTGCGGTGTTCGGGCTTCTCACTGCGGTGACCTCGTGTTGTGGTGGAGCACAGGTTGTCGAGCACACGGGCTTCAGTAGTTGTGGCACATGGCCTCAGTAGTTGTGGTTCCCACTCTGGAGCACAGGCTCAGTATTTGCGGCACATGAGCTCAGCTGCTCTGTGGCATGTGGGATCCTTCCGGATCAGGGATTGAACCCGTGTCTCTTGCATTGACAGGTGGATTCTTGACCACTGAACCACCAGGGAAGCCCTAAGGTTTTTTTTCTCTTGGGATGTGGACCATTTTAAAGTCCTTATTGAATTTGCTACTATCTTGTTGCTGTTTTATGTTTTGGTTACTTTACTTGGCTGTGAGGCTTGTGGGATATTACTAGCTCCCTGACCAGGAATTGAACCTGAACCTGCTTCATTGAAAAGGAAAGTCTTAACCACTGGAACCCCAGGAAAGTCCCTGAATTTGCCCCATTTTATTACTTTATTTGTTTTCAGGTTTAATTTTCATTTCATAAAAATAATATTGTCTAATTATCTCCCGAGCTTTAGGTTATTTGATGGAAGTATCATCCCCACGTAGTGAAATGTGCAGTCCAGAAGGATTCGAGTTCTGTGAGTTTTAACAGATGCATGTTTTCACGGAACCCACACTGTTACCAAGATATGGAGTATTTCCCTTGTGCCCCATGACAATCAATCCCTCATCCTCTCCTCTCCCCAGAGACAACCGTGGCTCTGATTTCTTTCCCTGTAGATTACTTTTGTCTGTTCCAGAACTTCTTGTCAATGGCATTGAATGACATGTTCCCTTAGGAATCTGGCTCCTTTTGTTCATCACAGTATGTGATGTGTGGATTAATTTGGTAGGGAGGCCTGGCGTGCTGCGATTCATGGGGTTGCGAAGAGTCGGACACGACTGAGTGACTGAACTGAACTGAACTGAATAGTTCATTTCCGTTTGCTGCTCCCTATTCTATCATATGAGTACATCCCAATTTGTTACAAATGGAGGTTTCTACCTTTTGGTGACCTTCACCCATTCCCCCCTCTTCCCACTGGCCCTGCCTTCGCTGCCCCCTTCCCCTTCCTTCCCTCACCTCTGGCAACCACAAATATGTTCTCTGTATCTGCGGGTGTTTTTTTTTTTTTTTAAAGAGTTTCTTTCACTATTCCACATGTAAGTGAGAACATGTAATATTTTTCTTTCTCTAACTTATTTCACTTGGCAAAATGCCCTTTAAGTCCATCCATGCTGTCATAAATGGCAGAACTTTCTCTTTTATGGCCAAGTAATATTCCATTGTGTGAGTGTACACACACACACACACATACACAGTTGACCCTAAAACAACATGGGTTTAACTGCGCAAGTCCACTTATATGGTATATGCAGGTTTTTTTCCATAAATACATGGAATACTACATGATCCAAGGTTGGTTCATGAACCAACCTGAACCTGAGAAGTGTATCAGTTCAGTTCAGTTGCTCAGTCGTGTCCGACTCTTTGCAACCCCATGAACCGCAGCACACCAGGCCTCCCTGTCCATCATCAGTCTATTGAGTCAGTAATGCCATCCAACCATCTCATCCTCTGTCATCCCCTTCTCTTGCCTTCAATCTTTCCCAGCATCAGGGTCTTTTCCAATGAGTCAGCTCTTCTCATCAGGTGGCCAAAGTATTGGAGTTTCAGCTTTAACATCAGTCCTTCCAATGAACACCCAGGACTGATCTTTAGAATGGACTAGCTGGATCTCCTTGCAGTCCAAGGGACTCTCAATAGTCTTCTCCAACACCACAGTTCAAAAGCATCAATTCTTCGGCAGTCAGCTTTCTTCATGGTCCAACTCTCACATCCATACATGACCACTGGAAAAACCATAGCTTTGACTAGATGGACCTTTGTTCACAAAGTAATGTCTCTGCTTTTGAATATGCTATCTAGGTTGGTCATAACTTTCTTCCAAGGGGTAAGTGTCTTTTAATTTCATGGCTGCAGTCACCATCTGCCGTGATTTTGGAGCCCAAAATATACAGAGAGTTAACTAGGAGACTTGAGCATCTGGGGATTTTGGTATCCTCCCTTGGCTGGTCCTGGAACCAGTTCCCCTTGGACACTGATGGACAGCTGTAGACCACGTTTTCTTTATCCATTCATCCATCAGTAGACACAAAGGTGGTTTCCATGTCTTGGCTATTGTAAATAATACTGCAGTGAACATGGGGGTGCAGGTATTTTTCAAGTTAGTGTTTTCATTTCTTTTGGATAAATACCCAGAGTGGAATTGCTGATTCACATGGTAGTTTTATTTCTGGTTTTCTGAGAGACCTCCATACTCGTTTCTGTAGAGCAGACGTCAATGCTAATCACACAAAATAAATACAAATTTGTGAGGTATTTGGAGTCTTGTGTAGTTTAACACAGAGAGCTCAGGGAAGAGCTCTATCTGAGAGACATTTTGGGGGAAATGGAAAGGAGCTAGCACTAGATACATAAGGTTTATTAAAGGTTAAGTTTTCTTTTTTGGGGGAAATCATATTATTTGGAAGAGACAGTAATGTTTTAGCATACATTAACCTTCTTCCCCATATGTCCCATTGCAGAACTTTCCTCATCTAAGATGACTTGTCATACTTGTAAAGGAGTTCCTTGTTTTTTTAAAAAAATACTTGTTCTTGTTTACTCTTTAGAAATGGGAACTATGAAGACTGTGTAACTCATTTTTAATGGACTGCCCCATGTTCCTAAGTTACAAATATTGTAACTGATCTTAAGTTGAAAAATATTCTTATCTTGTAAAGCTAGCAACAAATTAGAGCCTTCAGAAGTATTGCTGCTTTATGGAAATTATAAGTGCATATTACTGTTCTATTGTATTGCAGTAGGGGCTAGTATATTTATAGTTCTTTCACTAATGTCTTTTTGAGGAGGTCTGAAGTTAATATGAAGTATACTTTATTCTTTGTTGTATGTAAAAACTGCTTTGGGAAGGAATGCTGATTTCTGAATAGGTTTGGTAAAAAAAGATGAATTAAGTGGTAAAATTAAAAATTTGAAGTCCTCGTTAAAATATTTTAGACAGGAATATAAGCATGTGCATCATAGATTTTGGCTCCTTCTCATCCTCTTCTTTCTTTCCTTAGTTCACTATTTTACTTTTCTCCCTCTCCCCGTAAGAATTGCTGAAGATTCTGGAGAACTATTTACAGTTAAGCAGCAGTTTTGAAAGGAACTCTGTGCCTTTCTTCTTTTCAACAGTAGGATTCTTATGAGAAATTCTTTATTTGCTGGTTGTAATATTTGTCAGTGGGTGCATGTGAGAGGGGCAAGTTGGGAAGAGTAACTCGGTATGTGATGAGTGTATGTACTATGAGTGTAGTACTTAGCACATCAGTTCAGTTTAGTTCAGTCACTCAGCCGTGTCCGACTCTTTGCGACCCCATGAAACGCAGCACACCAGGCCTCCCTGTCCATCACCAACTCCTGAAGTTCACTCAGACTCATGTCCATTGAGTCGGTGATGCCATCCAGCCATCTCATCTTCTGTCATCCCCTTCTCCTCCTGCCCCCAATTCCTCCCAGCATCAGAGTCCTTTCCAATTAGTCAACTCTTTGCATGAGGTGGTCAAAGTACTAGAGTTTCAGCTTTAGCATCATTCCTTCCAAAGAACACCCAGGGCTGATCTCCTTTAAAATGTACTGGTTGGATCTCTTTGTAGTATAAGGGACTCTCAAGAGTCTTCTCCAACACCACAGTCCAAAAGCATCGATTCTTCAGTGCTCAGCTTTCTTCACAGTCCAACTCTCATATCCATACATGACCACTGGAAAAACCATAGCCTTGGCTAGATGGACCTTTGTTGGCAAAGTAATGTCTCTGCTTTTGAATATGCTAGCTAGGTTGGTCATAACTTTTCTTCCAAGGAGTAAGCGTCTTAATTTCATGGCTGCAGTCACCATCAGTAGTGATNCATACATGACCACTGGAAAAACCATAGCCTTGGCTAGATGGACCTTTGTTGGCAAAGTAATGTCTCTGCTTTTGAATATGCTAGCTAGGTTGGTCATAACTTTTCTTCCAAGGAGTAAGCGTCTTAATTTCATGGCTGCAGTCACCATCAGTAGTGATTTTGGAGCCCCCAAAAATAAAGTCTGACATTGTTTCCACTGTTTCCCCATCTATTTCCCATGAAGTGATGGGACCGGATGCCATGATCTTCGTTTTCTGAATGTTGAGCTTTAAGCCAACTTTTTCACTCTCCTCTTTCACTTTCATCAAGATGCTTTTGAGTTCATCTTCACTTTCTGCCACAAGGGTGGTATCATCTGCATATCTGAGGTTATTGATATTTCTCCTGGCAATCTTGATTCCAGCTTGTGTTTCTTCCAGCCCAGGGTTTCTCATGATGTACTCTGCATAGAAGTTAAATAAGCAGGGTGACAATATACAGCCTTGACGTACTCCTTTTCCTATTTGGGACCAGTCTGTTGTTCCATGTCCAGTTCTAACTGTTGTTTCCTGACCTGCATACAGGTTTCTCAAGAGGCAGGTTAGGTGGTCTAGTATTCCCATCTCTTTCAGAATTTTCCACAGTTTATTGTGATCCACACGGTCAAAGGCTTTGACATAGTCAGTAAAGCAGAAGTAGATGTTTTTCTGGAACTTTCTTGCTTTTTTGATGATCCAGTGGATGTTGGCAATTTGATCTCTGGTTCCTCTGCCTTTTCTAAAATCAGCTTGAACATCTGGAAGTTCACGGTTCATGTATTGCTGAAACCTGGCTTGGAGAATTTCGAGGATTACTTTACTAGCGTGTGAGATGAGTGCCATTGTGCAGTAGTTTGAGCATTCTTTGGCATTGCCTTTCTTTGGGATTGGATGGGCTTAATGCTGTTAGAAGACATTAATTATTACTCACTGTTTTTAATGAGTGTTTGAAGCAAAAGGCAGGATGTAGATAGCAATAAAGACATGCTGAATACTAGATTCTTCTCACTTTAAATTTAGATCTGCAAGAGTCTAAACCTTATTAAATACTAATTTGTGTTATTCTTATCATAATTTGGTGAAAGAGATTACTTGGTGGGGGAGTGAGATTAAGGATAACAGAAATAGAAGGTACAGTTCTGGACTCCTGTTATGGACAGAATTGTGTTCTCTCCAAATTCATATGTTATAGACCTAACCCCTAGAGCCTCAGAATGTGACCGTATTTAGAGATAGGGCCATTCAAGAGGTAATTAAGTTGAAGTGGAAATGTTAATGTCAATCCTAAACTAACTGGACATCTTGATCTTACACTTCAGCCTCAACAATCCTGAGAAAATAAACTTCAGTAGCTGAAGCCTCCCAGTCTGTGGAATTCTGTTGTGTCATCCCTAGTAAGCTAATAGAACCACTCCTATGATGGATTATACACAGAGGGGAAGAAACACAAATGTGGGTTGTATATAGTGTGTACAGGTGGAGGGAGCAAGGGGAGAGAAAAATAAAGTGAGATTTGGGAGTAAACACACTGAGGTCTGAGAACTGAGTCTGGCATTGACTATCTACATGACTTTGAGCAAATAAGTTATTGGGATGGCCAAAAAGTTAGTTTGGGGTTTCCCATAACATTTTTTGGAAAACTCAGATGAACTGTTTGGCCAACCCAGTGTTTGCCCTTCCTGAGTTTCAGATTTGTCCTTCATAAAATGTTTTCATTGTGAGTGTCAGGGCTGAGAATTGGAACTGGGAGGTGTTCTTGAGTGTTCACCACTGTGCCTCTTCGTTGCCATGTACCTGCTTTCCTGAGAGCAGCTGTAGGGTGAGGATGCGGATGCTGAGACCTTTCTGCAGAAGGATGTCACAGATCGTCTCTGGGTCTTGGTTTCTTGACTGTAAAGAAATAAGGGGGTTGCATTGCACTGTTGAGCTCTAACCCAAGGTCATTTCTTTAAACTCTAAAATGTTACATTTTTAAGGAATTGAAGGAAATGAGTTTGGGTGAGAAGGCATGGAAGGGGATTCTAGATAAAAGTCACCACGTATACTGAAGCATTATTAAATGAGAAAACAAGCCCTGATGAGGTTACTTTGACTGTCATGGAGAGCTTCTTAGAATCAGATACCCGAGTGGGTAGAACCGGAGAAGGAAGTTGAGGGTAGTTTCACTGGTTGAAAGGATAAGCTAGTGATAGAGAACTATGATTCATTTCTTTTAAAATTAGTGAGATACAATTTTTGTGAAAGCTCATTCTAATATGTATGTGTAAGATGGATAGATGCAGAAAGAGGAAGAAGGTAGAAATATAGGGAGAAGAATAAAGATAGACGGGCCTGGTGATGGTTGTGGAGATGGAAAAATGCTTGGTGAAGACTGTATGGTAGAAATTACTAAGGAGCAGGTGTAGTAAGTGAAGGACAACGGAGCCCAAGAAAATGAGAAGAAAGGGTGGTGAACCAGGCTCTCGAGGGGCAACTGGTTTTTTCTTCTAAGAAAGACACCTGTCTGGATCAGTGTCGAGATGGAAAGGGCTGAGTAGACAGCCAGGAAGTACCAGCCTTCTCGTTAATTTTCTCATGACTTAAATGACTATTTTAGGCATGGACAGACTGACTCTGTCTAGAAATGCAAATGAGGATTTTTTTCCCTTTTCCAATTAGAAGATAGGTGGGAGAACTCCCAGGTTAATGTTATAAGCATTTGCGGTACTAGGAGGTCAGCAGAGAGACGTTGGTAGGTGGCTGTCTAGGGATCTGATCATCCTGGCCTCTTGTTTTTCAGGATCTCTGGCTTTT
The DNA here is from genome assembly GCA_006410635.1 of Cephalophus harveyi. Lineage (NCBI taxonomy): Eukaryota > Metazoa > Chordata > Mammalia > Artiodactyla > Bovidae > Cephalophus > Cephalophus harveyi. The sequence goes on from SJYT01031636.1 coordinate 178,846, forward strand.
GTTCCAATGACTTACTCTGCCGGGAAGCCCTGATGTAACAAGTACCTCATTCAAGATATCAAAATGGTTCTTCATTTTAAAAAAAAATTTTTTTTCAGTGTTTGCTCCCAGTGGTGTTAGTGGTGAACCTGCCTGCCAGTAGAGGTAGACGTAAGAGATGTAGGTTTGATTCCTGGGTTGGGAAGATCCCCTGGAGGAGGGCACGGCAGCCCACTCCAGTATTCTTGCCTGGAGAATTCCATCGACAGAGAAGCCTGGTGGGCTGTGGTTCACAGGGTTGCAAAGAGTCGGACACATCTGAAGCAACTTAGCATGCACAAAGTCCTAGGTGATGGGCTGAGAGTTGGGAAGGAAAAGATAAATACAATGCAACAAACCCTTTCATCAAGAAAAACCTGGGCTAGGGCTGACAGACTTGTGTATGGACTTGGATGTGCTCTTAAGGCAATGTGGCAGTACTGTTACACAGCTGCACTCTAAACCTTATGGGGATTATGCAGAATGGCTAAAGCTGTTGAGCTGTGATCAACGCTGACTCCAGATGATAACTGGGTGTTTTGAAGGCGATCTAGATAGTTGCGTATTGCAGAGTCAACAAATAGAACCGTAAAGGAACGTGGGAAAAGAGAGGAAACCATTATTAAGCATCAAACTAAGTGCCTGAGACCAACCGGGCAAATTCTCGGGAACTGTGTCACTTTGTCTTCACAAATGCCCCAGGTCCTAAATTATAATCACTTAAGAGATGCAGAAATTGAGACTTGGTAAGAACAATGGTTTCCCCAAATTCCCACACAGCTAGTTGGAAGCAGAAGCAGGATTTCAGTGTGTGTCCACAGTCCTTCTACCACATGGTGTGGTTACAACTAAATGAGACAAACTAAGCATGGGTGAAAGAGGAAGTGGGAAAATGGAGTTTTGCTGCCTCTGTGAAAATACGTGTGTGACTCAGAGATTTCTGACAGCAGGACCCACAGTTTGTGCAGTCAAGGTCTGGAAATATTTCAGTTACTAGATGCAGGAGATTTTTTTAACTCAATGACAGAGGCTTGCTATCATCCAAAAGCTGTAATAAGCATTTCTTTGAGCTGTATATAGATAGACCTATGAGAGCAAGATGGCCTCTCTGAATGTTTGACACTGAAAACCAAATGTAGGTGAATCTCATTTATTTGGAAATTATCTATACCAAAAACTCATACGTCCAGCATACAGCAGAAATCAGCAAATCAGTGAAACTGTGAATACTCAAATAGATATCGTAAACAACAAATAAATCCCATGCACTATAGTTTTTATTCCATTCAAAATGACCTGAAGCCCTCAATTTTTTTTCTTATTGCAAATCTGCTTTCCTAATCTATTGGAACATATAAGAAATTTTTCAGTAGTACTATTGAAAACAAGGAGATATAATGTTTGACATGAAAGAATTAGACAAAAATATACAAAAATATATAAAAAGCAGCTGTAAGAGTTCAGAGATCTCAGCATCAATTCAAATTATGGTCAAAGACCCTCAGGAGCCTAGGAATTACCTATTATTGACTGAAAAAAATGAACCCCCTAAAAATTGAGAATTATGTTTCATTCAGTGGACATTCTGAGGACTTCAAGCCCAAGGGACAGGACTCTCAGATCACTCTGAGGGACTGCTCCTAAGAGGCAAAAGGGGAACCGGGATATATAGGAGTTTTTTACAACAAAGACTAGGTAATCGGGGCATCAAAAGATTACTGTTAATGAAAGAAAACCAGGTATCTCAAGTTAATGAATTTAGTGCTTTTCTATGTATGGAGAGAGGCAGGAGTCTGGGATCACTGAAATCTTCCTTTGATGTGCACCTCAGCTATCTAGGGCCAGGACCCTGTGCTTTTTCATCCTGCGTGTCCGCAGGGTGTGCCACTGGGGGCAGCTGTAGCAGTTGACTGCTGGATGTCGGGCATCCTGTTTCCATGCTGAGCTCCCTCAGAGCTCCCGGTGGGGGAGGAGCAGTGTGATGGCTTGATGGCTGCAGCATCCTTTATTTACTGACAGGGCAGGTGGCATTGTTAATTCACACCTTGTAATATGCCCATGCAAGAAAGCAGATTTAAAAAAAATTAATTTATTTTTTAATGGAAGGATATTGTTTTACAGAATTTTTAAATTTTCTGTTAAACATCAACCTGAATCAGCCATAGGTATACATATGTCCCAGCTCTCTTGAACTTCCCTCCCATCTCCCTCCCCATCCCACCTCTCTAGGTTGATATAGAACCCCTGTTTGAGTTCCTGAGTCATACAGCAAATTCCTGTTGGCTATCTGTTTTACACATGGTAATGTAAGTTTCCATATTACTCTCTCCATACACCTCACCCTTTCCTCCCTTCTCCCCATGTTCATAAGTCTGTTCTCATGTCTGTTTCTCCATTGTTGCCCTGTAAATAAATTAATCAGTGCCATCTTTCTAGATTCCATACATATGCATTCAGTTCAGTTCAGTCGCTCAGTCGTGTCCGACTCTTTGAGACCCCATGAATCACAGCATGCCAGGCCTCCCTGTCCATCACCATCTCTCGGAGTTCACTCAGACTCATATCCATCGAGTCAATGATGCCATCCAGCCATCCCATCCTCGGTCATCCCCTTCTCCTGCCCCCAATCCCTCCCAGCATCAGAGTCTTTTCCAATGAGTCAACTCTTCGCATGAGGTGGCTGAAGTACTGGAGTTTCAGCTTTAGCATCATTCCTTCCAAAGAAATCCCAGGGTTGATCTCCTTCAGAATGGACTGGTTGGATCTCCTTGCAGTCCAAGGGACTCTCAAGAGTCTTCTCCAACACCACACTTCAAAAGCATCAATTCTTCGGCGATCAGCCTTCTTCACAGTCCAACTCTCGCATCCATACATGACCACAGGAAAAACCATAGCCTTGACTAGACGGACCTTAGTCGGCAAAGTAATGTCTCTGCTTTTGAAAATGCTATCTAGGTTGGACATAACTTTTCTTCCAAGGAGTAAGCGTCTTCTAATTTCATGGCTGCAGTCACCATCAGCAGTGATTTTGGAGCCTAAAAAAATAAAGTCTGGCACTGTTTCCACTGTTTCCACATCTATTTCCCATGAAGTGATGGGACCAGATGCCATGATCTTCGTTTTCTGAATGTTGAGCTTTAAGCCAACTTTTTCGCTCTCCTCTTTCACTTTCATCAAGAGGCTTTTTAGCTCCTCTTCACTTTCTGCCATAAGGGTGGTGTCATCTGCATATCTGAGGTTATTGATATATATGATATTTATCTTTCTCTTTTTGACTTACTGCCCTCTGTGTAATAGGCTCTAGGTTCATCTACCTCATTAGAGCTGACTACTGGCTGAGTAGCATTCCATTGTATATATGTACCACAACGTATTTATCCATTCCTCTGTTGATGGACACCTAGGTTGCTTCCATGTTCTAGCTATTGTAAATAGTGCTGCAATGAACATTGAAGTACGTGTGTCATTTTCAATTTTGGCTTCCTCAGGATATATGCCTAGTATTGGGATTATTGGCTCATATGGTGGTTTTATTCCTAGTTTTTTAAGGAATCTCCATACCATCTTCTATAGTAGCTGTATCAATTTACATTCCTGCCAGCAATGCAAGAGTGTTCCCTTTTCTCCACACCTTCTCCAGCATTTATTGTTTGTAGACTTTTTGATGATGGCCATTGTGATTGGTGTGAGGTGGTATCTCATTGTTGTTTTCATTTGCATTTCTCTAATAATGAGCGACGATGAGCATCTTTTCATGTTTGTTCGCCATATGTATGTCTTCTTTAGAGAAATGCTTGTTTAGGTCTTTTCCCCACTTTTTGACTGAGTTGTTTGTTTTTCTGATATTGAGGTGTATGAGTGGCTAGTATATTTTGGAATTTAATTCTTTGTCACTTGTTTCCTTTGCTATTATTTTCTCCCATTCTGAGGGTTGTTTTTTCACCTTGTTTGTAGTTTCTTTTGCTGTGAAAAAACTTTTTAGTTTAATTAGGTCCCACTTGCTTATTTTTGTTTTTATTTCCATTACTCTAGGAACTGGGCCATAGAGGATCTTGCTTTGATTTATATCATTGAGTGTTCTGCCTATGTTTTATAGTTTCTGGTCTTACATTTAGGTCTTTAATTGATAATGAGTGTATGGCATTAAGGAAGTGTTATAATTTCATTAGTTTACATGTAGCTGTCCAGTTTCCTCAGCACCACTTATTGAAGAGCTGTTTTTGCCCCATCATATATTCTTGCCTCCTTTGACAAAAATAAGGTACCCATAGGTGCATGGGTTTGTCTCTGGGCTTTCTATCTTGTTCCATTGGTCTATATTTCTGTTTTTGTGCCAGTACCATACTGTCTTGATGACTGTAGCTTTGTAGTATCATCTGAAGTCAGGAAGGTTGATTCCTCCAGCTCCATTCTTCTTTCTCAGGACTAAAGAAAGCAGATATTTTTAATGTTGACCCAGAGTCATTAATAGTAGATTAAACTACAGGCTACTTTTCTAAGTATGTAAGAGGTATATAGTGCATTCATAATACATTCAGTTGTGTAAAATAAATAACATGAATAAAAGTGCCATTGCTTAAAAGGTAAGAAATCAGCCATCTGAAAACTTACTAGTTATACAAAGTAATATATACTGAGCAGAGCTGATGCCTCATCATTTAACTATGAACTTTGATTTCCAGCTACAACTTTTGCTGGTGTAGGGGCAGGTGGCCCAGTGCTAATAACCTCTTATTGGCCTGAAAGAGAGAGAAAGACACTGAGAGGATAAACTCCACCTTGGCAGGGACACACCACGCTGCCTCAATTCCTGCTTCTCACTGTAGTTACCACGTGGAGTAGCGGCTGCTGCTGCTGCTGCTAAGTTGCTTCAATCGTGTCCGGCTTTGTACAACCCAGTAGATGGCAGCCCACCAGGCTCCTCTGTCCCTGGGGTTCTCCAGGCAAGAATACTGGAGTGGGTTGCCATTTCCTTCTCCAGTGCATGCATGCATGCTAAGTGGCTTTAGTTGTGTCCAAGTCTGTGCGATCCCATGGACAGCAGTCCACCAGGCTCCTCTGTCCACAGGGGGTGAGAGTAAATATCCCCAGTCAGTATTTAGTTCCTCTTCTGATCTTCCACCAAAGAAACTGGAAAGTAGGAACAAAGCGCCCTGCCCATGGCCTTTGTGGAGTGATGTCACCACATGTATACTATTCCCCCCAACACACTCATACAATGTCACAGCAGTAACCAATTCTCAAGCGTGTATTGAGTAATCATATCGACAGCCTTTTGTTTTAGTTCCTTATTCTTGTCCTACTCTAGTTGTGCTAAAATACCAAAGTATCTGATAAAAATTCAAAAGAAGCCTGACTCACAAGGGAAAAAAAAATAAAAGGGAGGGGCTTATATAATTTGCAAAATGTATAATGAGTCTTCACACAGTACTGATTCTTAAGAGATGTTTTAAATGTCAGTTTTTTTCTCTTTCTGCCAGAGAAATGCTAACCCAAAGTTTCACAAAGCTGTTAAATATCTTTTCAGAAGTTATAAGTACAGACTTAAGAAATGGCTTTATTAGGTCAGGGCTGATGGTGACCTTTAATGTCAAGGTGTCTATGAGACTCATGCAACTTCTAATAGTCTTTTTTATTTAAAAGAAGATGCCTTAGTTCTCCAATTAAGAGAAACCACTATTTCCTAGGCATAGTATAGCTCTCAGTAAAATATTTGCAAACACTTTGTAAAATGCTGCCTAAACAATTTGTGTGTATCAGAGTTTTGACTTCTTTTATGCCCTGGACACCCTTGGCAACTGGAAGAAGACTATGGACCTTTCACCTGGGATATTCTGGGTGGCACAATGGTAAAGTATTTTGGGCTTCCCCGGTGGCTCAGATGGTAAAGAATCCTCCTGCAATGTGGGAGACCTGGGTTCTATCCCTGGGTTGGGAAGATCCCCTGGAGAAGGGAAGGGCTACTCACTCCAGTATTCTGGCCTGGAAGATTCCACAGACAGAGGAGCCTGGCAGGGTACAGTCCATGGAGATGCAAAGAGTCAGACACTACTGAGTGACTTTCACACTTCACACACATGGACCCTTATTCAGAATAATGGATAAGACAAAATGCATAAGACAAAAATACAACGTATTACAAAGAAACCAGATATGTAAAAATATAATAATAAAAATGTGTGATAATAGTACTTCTATATTAATGCATTAAATAACAATCCAGCAGCAAGTCTGGTGACATTTGAATGGTGGTGAGGAGCAAAGTGCTATTTGGAGAGAGCTGCAATAACCCAGCTGGAGACAAGAACACCTCTGGTTTCTATGGGAAGCAAAATCACAGACACTGATAATACTTCTGTGGTTTGTTGTCACTGTATATATTTGAAGGAACTGTTAAATTTCAGTTAGAATTCAGTGAAACTGCAGGTATGTTTTCCCCATTTGAGTATATAGGATCCCAGAGTTCTGTTCACAGGACCCTTGGAAGGTCCATGAGCCTCAAACTAAGGGCCCTTAGAAGAGGAAAATCATTCTCATGGAATTAAGAGCATCGTTGAGATAGTTTCTTCAAAGAAATATTTGCATATAATTTCCAAAGCAGTTATGAACATTTATATTTTTAATTTTAAAATGGAAATGTCATTCATTTATTCATTTATATTCTTTTTTGGCTCATTTTGTTTTTAATCTTATTTATTTATTTTTGGCTGTGCTGGGTCTTTGTTGGTGCATGAGGGCTTTCTCTAGTTGCAGCGAGTGGGGGGTTTACTCTCTAATTGTATTACATGGGCTTCTCATTGTGGAGGTTTCTCCTGTTGCAGAGCACAGGCCCTAGAGTGTGCAGGCTTCAGTAGCTGTGGCTTTGGGCTCTAGAGCACAGGCTCAGTAGCTGTGGCACACAGGCTCAGTTGCCCCACAGCGTGTGAAACCTCCTTGACCAGGAAAGATTCTTCCCTGATCCAACCTGTGTCCTCTGCATTGGTAGGCGGATTCTTAACCACTGGATCACCAGGGAAGCCCTCATTTATATTCTCACTTATAAACTGACTTGTTTTTGAAACCATTTGAGGCAACTTGAAGAGATTCATACAGCAAACTACAGTAAAACGGCAAGTTAGTGGATGAGAAAAAGGAAAATATTGGTATGAAATGTAAATGGTGTCTTGAAGTAAAGTTAATATACAAAGTGTATGTGGGAAGGTTCTAGACCTTTACGAGAGTACAATGGCAAATTTGATTCTAAGTTTAACCTTCAATGTAAAGGGTAAGAAGCAATTAGCTATAGATTCATAATCACATCTCCTGAGATGCCCAGCTCTCTCTCTACTAACACTAGAGAACAATTCTTCTGTAAGCTTTGCCTCATACTCACTGTCTTAGCTTGAGCTGCTGTAGCAGAATACCCTAGACCTGGTGGCTTAAATGACAGACACATATTCCTCGCAGTTCTGAAGGCTCACAAGTTACATGTCAAGGGGACAGCTTGGCTGGGCTCCGGTGCAGACTCTCTTCCTGGCTTGCAGACGGCCACCTTCTTGATGTGTCCTTGCAGGGTGGAAAGAGAGTGATTGTTCTCTTTTACGTTCTTTTCTAAGGGCACTAAATCCATCATGAGGTTTTCATCCTTATGAGCTCTGAAAGGCCCATCTCCAATTAACCTTCACACTGGAGGTTAGACTTCAGCATCTGAATTTGTGGGCAGGGGGACATGATTAAGTTCATAGCAACGATACACTGAATGAAATTAACAGTACATTTGAAAACTCCCTTTGTTTTATTGGGCTATCTCTTATAATTTCTCATGTAAACCAATGACATGTTTCTCCTGGCCCAGCTTACTTTAGTAATGGATTTTAAACTTTCTAGTGTAAATTTTTTAAAAACATTTTGAAGGTATGAAGTATTGTTATTTATTTTTATTTATTTATTTTTAATATCACCTCCTTGGTGGCACTTGAAATGTAGATTAGTGATTATTAACTTTCATGTGTCCTAGACCAATTTGAGACTCTGATGAAAGCTGTAAATACAGACACACATTAAATTCTGTATACAATTTCAGGGAATCACAGACCTCCTGAAGTCTCAGCACTCTAAGAGTAAATAACTCTAGAGTAATAGATAGGCATTTAGACATATTATAGAAATATTGTTTACTGTAACTGAGCATTTGACATGGATTGAGAACCAGCCAGTTGGATTTAATGCTCTTGGCAAGCATGGGAATGCAGTTATTCTATGCTGCAGATTAAACAAATGCTTCAATAACTTGGAGAACAGAAAAGCTGCAGGCACATTTAACAAAATACAATGCTAATATTTCAAGGTTGGAGGGATGTCTGGCTCACACAGACCCCAGTCTTGTGCCCAACATTCTCATGTTCCTTGGAGAACATCACAAATCTCTGGCTACCACCATTTCATGGTCCCAGGAGAGGAAGACCCAAACATGGGCATAATCCTCAACTCCCTCTTCAACCCCTTCCCCCCATCATTACTATTGCTCAACTGAGACCAGGCTGTAATGTGAGAAATTGGAGCTAAACAAGGTGCAAATATAATGCAGACTTACAAAAAAAAGTTCTAAGAAACTCGGTATTGAAAAAACATGTTAGAAATGACAATAAATTTCACATTTTAAAAAGCTGACAAAATACCAGAAATAGCACATTAGTCAGAAAATTAAGCTCATGTAAAAACTAACTGCCTGACAGATCTCTGAAATACTTTGCCCCTACATGTTTAGGTGTGTGTTCTTTGGTGGCCTCGTCACACGTTAGTGATCTTAGAGTCATTTTTCTCTAGATAGCATAGAAAGATAATCCAGTCTGTCTGGCATAAGCTGATTGGAATTGTTTTTCATTTTTACTGATTGTTCAAAAAAACTTCTTTGGGCTTCACAGCTTATTTTAGGGTTTCTTTCTCCTGTTTTGTTCAACCGTGAGCTTTAAAATTTGGAAGGATTTTCCCCAAACTTGCTTCAGGTTTATTTGAAACCCTGTTTCCCTTCACTCGTCATAGACACAGAGAGACACAGAGAGACCTATTTACGCTATGATATGATCTCTGGTCCTGAGCCATCCTATGACTGTGCCAGGTGAGTTGGCCAGTGGAAAACAGTGTTACTGGAAGTTATTACCACACTGAACAGCTGGCGGTAACCTAATCGTACAAAGAGAGTGCAAGCAACATATATATTCCAGCAACAACAAAACAAGTATATCCCTCTCTGTATGCCTGATCTCTGAACTCATAAGTCACAGCTCAACCTCGTGAGAGTTTTTTGCTCTCCTCTCTCCCAGGCGTCTCAGTGGTAAAGAATCCGCCCTGCAGTGCATGAAATGCAGGTTCAATCTCTGAGTCAGGAAGATCCTCTGGAGAAGGAAATGGCTACCTGCTCCAGTATTCTTGCCTGAGAAATCCCATGGACCTGGCAGGCTACAGTCCATAAGGTCACAAAGAGTCGGACACGATTCTGAACTAAACAGTGAACAACTCTCTGCCTACTCCAAGGGCTGCCAATATATGGCCGTGGCCATTTTTGTAACACCTCCATAGAACCTTCTAGTAAGTGTCCTTAGAGAGTTCAGGCTCAAGACAGCCAAGACAGAAAGATGAGGAAAATTTTTCTCCTCCTGATGATGCTGATAACCTTAATAGGAATTCAGTTCAGTTCAGTTCAGTTGCTCAGTCGTGTCCCCATGAATTGCAGCACGCCAGGCCTCCCTGTTCATTACCATCTCTCGGAGTTCACTCAGACTCACATCCATCGAGTCAGTGATGCCATCCAGCCATCTCATCCTCGGTCGTCCCCTTCTCCTCCTGTGCAGAGTCTTTTCCAATGAGTCAGCTCTTCGCATGAGGTGGCCAAAGTACTGGAGTTTCAGCTTTAGCATCATTCCTTCCAAAGAAATCTCAGGGTTGATCTCCTTCAGAATGGACTGGTTGGATCTCCCTACAGTCCAAGGGACTCTCAAGAGTCTTCTCCAACACCACACTTCAAAAGCATCAATTCTTTGGCGCTCAGCCTTCTTCACAGTCCAACTCTCACATCCATACATGACCACGGGAAAAACCATAGCCTTGACTAGATGGACCTTAGTTGGCAAAGTAATGTCTCTGCTTTTGAAAATACTATCTAGGTTGGACATAACTTTTCTTCCAAAGAGTAAGCGTCTTCTAATTTCATGGCTGCACTCATTTTCTATTGAAAGGAGAAGAGATGTTCTTCACTTTTTACGAAAAGGTTGCTCTCCATTTCCTTTGCTTTCTTTGGGCTTGCATCATTTTTTTTTTTTTTTTAGTTGAATTAACTGGGTACAGTCAGTTTCTTGTATGAACAAATTAAAATGTCCTCTTGATTGGAGATGATATAATTGATTATAATAGCTCACGAAATGTTTGGGAAGTTAGAGTTAAGCTGTTGGCCTAAATTTAGTTTGTTATTAAGATGTTCTTTACAAACCAATTCTTAAAAGACATTTTGGGGACAGTTTAAGAAATTGTGAAATCAAAGTGGTGTGTATGTGAAATATCATCATAGTATGTTTTCTAATATGTCCTCAATGTTTTTCTAAGAAAATTTTTCTATATTTTCCGTAGTTATCTAACACAGAAACAGTTGATCCTGAATCTGATGTTTTTCAGTGAATTTTGAGAGAAACAATCTTTGCTTTCTGTCATTATGTAGCTTTCCCCCTCAAAGAACACAGAAATGTTAAACAATGAATACTTGATATGGCATCAATCATTGAACCTTGTAAGTTATTGGTCTTGTTCTCAAAAGCACTTCTGTGTTTTATGTGCTGGTTTCAAATGTTGAAAATGTCCATGTGGACTTTTACATTGTTCTGCACCCTAGGACCTCCTGCTCAAAAACCAAGATAAGAAAAGAATGCTCTTCAGAGCATTACGGCTCATTAGGATGCTGTCCAAAATCTCATACATGCCTGATAAAGTTAGTGGAATGTCAGGGCCTCTGCTGTGTTTAAAGGATCTAAATGTGACTTGTCAAGTAGCTCAAATATTAGCTCTAATCCCCATTTGCACAGAGCTCTGAGTTGAGGCTTTGTAGACACAAAGCTGTATGTATAGAATATCCCTTGTTACATTCCAAATTTTCCAAATGAATAGAAGAAAATGGAGCAGGAATGCACAGGTTGAGTGGGTTACCTCTGGAGTTGGGCTCATGGATGATTTTTGTTTTCTTTTGTTAATGTTTTTCTTTTGCATTTTAAATTTAAAACAATGCAAATATATATGTTTTACTATCAAAAACATAAAAAGTGAAATTGATGCTGTGCTTATTGGCAGAGCCATCTTGGAACAAGGACATGGTGGACAAACGTCCTGAAGATACTTTGTTCCTTCGAACACTCAATAATAGGCATCATGTCAGACGTGCCCATCAACTTCAGGTTTAAAAATATGCTCGTGGTTGTTGTTGTTGTTTAGTCACTAGGTTGTGGTCTGACTCTTTTGCGACCCTGTAGACTGTAGCCCACCAGGCTCCTCTGTCCTTGGGATTTCCCAGGCAGAAATACTGGAGTGGGTTGCCGTTTCTTTCTCCAGGGGATCTTCCCGACCAGGGATGGAATCCTCATCTACTGCATTGGCAGGTGGGTTCTTTACCACGGAGCCACCTGGGAAGCCCATGCTCTTGGTGTGGGCATGCATGCTCAGTCATTTCAGTCGCGTCCGAGTCTGTGTGACCCTTGAACTGTAGCTCACCAGGTTTCCCTGTCCATGGGATTCTCCAGGCGAGAACACTGGAGTGAGTTGTCGTGCCCTCCTCCAGGGGATCTTCCCCACCCACCATTGCAGGTGGATTCTTTAGGGCTGAGCCACTGGGGAAGTTCATGCTGTTGGTAGGGGTGGTGAATCAGGAGCCTACTCTTGCAAGAAGGGCCAAGCAATTAGAAATATAGTGACTTTAGACCAACAGGAAAGAGAAGGGGAAAGCTTCTTGTATAACCTGCATTTAACACTTGCATCTCATTCATCAACCCTCCGTCCCACCATCAGGAGGTGAGTGGGGGAGGGTGTAGGTGGGAAGGTCCCAATAGCCTCTCCTACTTTAATGTTCCTTCATCTTTACTGTAAGCCACTGATGCTGACATTCATGACCAGCATTTAATGCAGAATATCCATTGTGATCAGGGAGAGGTACAGAAGGGGAGTCTTCCTAGGTCAGGAAGTTGACATAAGTGAATTTGTGCTCATGTGAGTTTCTAGGGTGTGTGTTGGAACTTTGGCGTTAGTGGTAAAGAACCTGCCTGCCAATGCAGGAGTCGTAAGAGACGTGGTTCAATCCCTGGGTTGGGAAGATCCCCTGGAGAAGGGCATGACCATCTACTCTAGTATTCTTGCCTGGAGAATCCCATGGACAGAGGAGCCTGGTGGGCTATAGTCCACAGGGTCACACACAGTCGGACACGACTGAAGCAACTTAGCATGCACGCATGCATGTTGGAACTTAAGGGAGGGTGGACACAGGTAAGAGCTGTGATTTCAGCCTCTGGGAGGAGCAGAATAGGGAATGGTAAAGCTGAGAAGTGACTTCTGCGTTTTGTGCTTGTCTTTCTTCTTCAGATCCTCTTCTGTGGCAGCTTCTTTCCCTGACCTCTCATGCCTGGCCCCCTGCTGCCTTCTGGCTGGTCCAAGACCTATAATAACTCACTGTCCAAATCGCTCTCTTCCCCTTTCTTTTCTTTCTCCCTGTGCTTCCTTTCATTCTCATCAAGTGTACCCAGAGTTCACAGCATTTCAAAACCCAGAAAAGTCTGAAAGTCATGAACTTTACTTCCTTCATGGAACACAGTGTCTTGAACCACGTCAGGATGAGAGTTGGCCAACACAAGTGGCAAAGTTATGTTGCAGCCAACCAACCGCTAATGGACGTGTGCATGTCATAGCAAGGTCACTCCTGGCTGGCAGAGAGCATCTGGTGAACAGCTGAGCAGCTTCAGAAAGGACTCAGAAGTGTGTCCAGGTGCAGTGCACGGGGTCCAAGAGCCCTGGGAAAGAGGGGCTGAACTTATCTGCAGTTTTGGTTTAGACATGGCAGACTCGAGTGATGGACCGAAAGCTTCCAAAAGCATCTGGACTAGAGGGAGCCCACAGCCTCTCCTACTTTAACGTTCCATTGTCTTCACTCTAAACCACTGATGCTGATATTCACAAGCCAGCATTTTATATGGAATACATACTTTGGTCAGGGAGAGGTAGAGAAGGTGAGTTTTTCTAGGTGCAGGAAGTGGACGCAAATGAATCTGTACTCATGGGCATTTCTAAGGAGTGTAATGGAGCTTTAGGGAGAGAGCCCTGGGTGCCTGGAAAAAGCTGAGACGAGGGAAGTTTGGCCTCATGAGAGGAGGTTGGGTTGTGGATGCAGAGGTCACTGACCTGGATCCTTCCTGTTCTCTACACCTCCCCACACAATCCCTCTCCCAGGGTATCAACTGAAAGTGTGTGCCCGTATGAAGAGCCCTCATCAAAGTACTGATTAAAAACAGATGTGGGGGGCGGTTTGTTAGGGGTTTGGGGTAGCACAGGGAGACACCTATGAGCATTGGGGTGGCAACTGTCCACAGAGTAGTGGACGCCAGCCAGGCCAGAGCTGCACATTTCAGGACATTCATCTTCATCTGTACAATGGGAACGAAGTGAAGTGAAGTCGCTCAGTCGTGTCCGACTCTTCACAATCCCATGGACTGCAGCCTACCATGGGATTCTCCAGGCAAGAATACTGGAGTGGGTTGCCATTTCCTTCTCCAGGGGATCTTCCTGACCCAGGGATCCAACCCAGGTCCCCCGCATTGCAGGTAGATGCTTTAACCTCTAAGCCACCAGGGAAGCCCCAATAGCATAAACTTTACAGAGTTGTTGTGAAAACTACATGATGAATGTGTGTACAGCACCTAGCATAAACAAAAATGAAATAATAATCAGGGCTTAATAAACTTTGGCTATTATGATTTTCTGGAGAAAGCAATGGCAACCCACTCTGGTACTCTTGCCTGGAAGGTCCCATGGACAGAGGAGCCTGGTGGGCTGCAGTCCATGGGGAGGCTTCCCAGGTGGTGCTAGTGGTAAAGAACCTGCCTGCCAATGCAGGAGATGTAAGAGGTGTGGGTTTGATCCCTGGGTCGGGAAGATCCCTGGAGGAGGGCATGGCAACCCACTCTAGTATTCTTGCCTGGAGAATCCATGGACAGAGGAGCCTGACTGGGTACAGCCTATAGGGTTGCAAAGAGTCACACACGACTGAAGAGACTCAACACACATGGACACTGTGATTTTCATTGTTGTTTCATTCTTTTTTGTAAGATGCCTTCTCTCTGCTTATCTTCTACTTATTTTCAAGTGATTGCAGAGCATCGATTTTACTTGGTACAATAAAATGGATTTTGGCCATGTTTTTGTTTTTAATCAGAGAAATTACTTCCTGGGGTGTCATAGAAAAGGGTTAGATTAATCCTTAAGTAGATCAGATTTGAGCAAAATTTTTAAAATGATTGTGACATCTCCAGTTTGAATTTTTACTGAATAAAAAAGTTAGGCACTAATGTCATTTTCTTTTTGCTCTAAGAAGATTGTGAGAATAACTAATAACATTTGGTAGAGGTTAATATAGTATTGAAAGCAGTCATTTGAACAGTTTTGAACTCATTTTCAAAGACATAATTGGAATAATTTTCAATAGACATCAGTCCTTATTTCTTAGGAAATGACAATGATTAAATTAACTGCAGACAGCTTCTCTTATTGTTGTTTGAAGACAATGGGAGTCTCTTGAGAATTGGTAGGGGGAAAATGAATGGTACATGTTCTATTAAAGACTTCACTGCTGAAACATTTTTCATCCACTGTTTCTGTCTGGCTGCAGTTTATATATTCAAGGCATGGTCTTCAAATGCAGCTTTCTTTACTGTATTTGACCTACATAATGAATTCAAATGAAGGATAAGAATAATGTTTTTCCAAAGGCTAAGATATAGATTTTTCTTGGAGGGGGTGCATGATATGCCAACTCAGAAAGAAAATGATGTTACAATTGCAGCATTCTGTGGAAGTTGAAAGGAGAATTTTGTTCCTTCTTTGGGTATTTTCAGGATTCTGTCTCTGCTTCCTTATGACACTGAGCACTGGATAAGGGTGAAATATCACACTCATTATTCAGGCATTTGAAATTACTCTTTTCTTTTGAAATGAGATATTCAAAGCATTGAGTGTCAGAGAAATTTTGCCTTGGTGGAAGAGTAAATGGATCTTAATCTGTCCTCTCAGTGTGAGGCTTTCTGGAGGTGGTGAAGTGGTTTTAACCAGTGGAAAATAGCACCCAATTTCTTTAAGATCTTCCTAAACTCAAAATGATTTCGTCAGTACATCTAAGTCCAAATACCACCCAGATAAGCATCTGCAGTCACATTTACCTAGACATGGGTGGTATTACTTTTTAAATTTCAGTATTACTATAAAACTTGTCTGGCTTTTACGCCCATGAGTGCTCTTGATGGGAAAACCTGTTTGTGCTGTTTCTGGCTGGAATGTCTACTTAGAGATTCATTCTTCTGGCTCTGAGCAAGTTACATGCACTGATACCCCAACTTTTCTTGAGTTGGCCTTCAACCAAACAGTACTAGGATTGTGAGGTCCAAGAGTAAAAAGAAAAATTCTGCAACCAATTTAATATATCAGTGCTAAGAAGTTCTTGTACAAATGCTGATTACCACAGCGTGAAACAGTGCTGTTTCCACTGCTTTGAAAAGCAGAAGGAAGTGACATGAAGTCTTGTTGTGGGGAGAAAAATGGCTGGCTTACTGCTAGGTGTCCTAAATACAAACATGAACAGAAGCCAGTGACTTGGCATCAGTACTGCTAATGTTCATCTGCTTTTACATTGCTTCTGGTGAGCTGTTATAATTTCAAATCATTGTACTTGGAAAATATTTAGATAAAACATAACATCACATTACCTTGGAGTTTAAAATAACAAAACTAGAAATTTAAGCCACAAAGTGTGAGCAAAGTGCAGTGCAGGCTGTAGAAGAGGAAAAAAGGATGTCTGGTTGTGTTTGATATGAAAATAGAGGGCTTTTTACTGTAGTGATGGACTAGATATTGTCATATTAAGTGAAGTCAGACAGAGAAAGCAAATATCATATTACTTATATGTGGAATATAAAGTATGATACAAATAAACTTACTTACAAACCAGAAATAATCTCACAGACATAGAAAACGAAGTTATGGTTGTTGTCCTTATAATTAGAAAGTTGCTGTTTTGTTGCCTTTTCTTGGGGTTGATGTGGTAGGACGTTGACCTCCTCCCATGCAATTGTCCTGGCAGAAATCTGATGACCACTTTCTTGACTTTTTCTTGTACAGATCTGAAGCAACAGAACTGGAACAAGGACCCTCATAGCTTTTTGGTATGTAATTGAGAACTCTTCACAAGAAATTCTTTCTCTTAGTGATATCTGTGACTTGAACAGTCTGTACTCCACTTTGTTATTCTAATTTGTGAACCAAGTTGTAATAGCCTAGGTATATTTATTCCTATGGTAGGATTAATGCAGAGAGAAGCTAATAGAATTAATAAATAACCAGTTGTATTTGGTCTTCTGGATTTTCTTGAGGACCTGAAAATGGATTCTTGATAGTGATTACTTTTCAGTAAGAGAGCTGTTTAGCAAAGCAGTTTATTTATGGAATTATCTTGGTTGATCCCTTTAGTGGTCAGGAACGTACCATAACTATCAAATACCATAAAGCGATGATTATGTGAAGAATCTATTTTATAAGAAACTAGATGCCCACATATAAATTACCACCATTCCCCATAGCCCTTTTCATCTTGTAGAGCTGAAACTTTATGCCCATTAAACCTTAACTCTCCCCTTTCCCCTCCCACCAGTATAACAAGCATTATACTTCCTATCTCATGGTTTTCATTACTCTAACTATTTCATATAAGTGGACTCATACAGTGTTTGTCTTTTTGTAACTGGCTTCTTTCTCATAACACAATGTCCTCAGGGCTCATTTATGTTGTAGCATTTTGCAGAATTTCCTTCCTTTTTAAGGCCAAATAATATTCCATTGTGTGTATTTTGCTTATCCATTCATCTGTTTATCGGTTGCATCCACGTTTTGAGCTATTGTGGATAATGCTATTATAAACATGGATGTACAAATATTTTTTTGAGCTTCTGCTTTCAATTCTTGTGACTATATACCTGGAAGTCAAATTGATGAATCGTATGGTAATCCTATTTTTAATTTCTTAAGACACCTCTGTATTGTTTTCCATAGCAACTGTTATCATTTTACTTTCCCACCAGTAGTCTTCACAGAATTTTTAAGTACAGAATGCTTTTCTAATTATTTTGACATATTCCTGCTGGGCAGTGAATATTGTGATGTTTTGTATGAATATATTTTGAACACAGATACATTTTTTCTTGTTCTTTTTTTTTTTTTTTGCTGTGCCTATGAATATTATGTTCTAAGACCTACTCAATGTTAATTTATGTTTCCAGGTGATTCAGAATGTCAATAGAGTTTTTCCAGAACAGAAATATGTAGGGCCAAGTCTCAGACTTCTAATGGAAAAACAACTTAGACTCCAAGGATTTCTTGACTTATTTTAAAATAGACTCTATGTTAAAATCTCTTCTGGCAGTGAAGGAGTAGTTTCCACATATGTTTCTTTCTTCTTGAAGACTTGTAATTCTTTTGCACAAAATATACCATTTTGACCCTGGAGGAGGGCATGGCAATCCACTCCAGTATTCTTGCTTGGAGAATCCCATGGACAGAGGAACCTGTCCATGTGGTCACAAAGAGTTGGGTACAACCGAAGCAACATAGCATACATGCATGCATACCAGTGTGAACAGGGTAGGGACTAAATTACAAAGAGAGAGTGGCTAGTTGAGTAATTACTTAAATATTCTTTGAAACAGAATCTGCAACCTCTTCAAATTATTGAGATGGCAGGTTAACATTGGGGCTGTTATTTTAACTGGTTAATGATATTTGTGCTTTCTTAAATTTTGGTTCAAAATATGAACGTAGCTTTCTAAGGGACAGAATCTGATTCTAAAACTGATAGGTATTCGCTGAATATTTGAAATCTTTTGAGGTTACTTGCACAAATTAATGACCATTTTCCCAGAAAACGTTCTGCATTTATTGTTTGTAGAGAGTGAGGAAAAGGGGGAGGAGAGAAATAAGCTTACTCAGGAAGCAAAACAGTTCTTATTTCAGACATTTTTCTCTGAGTTTATGGTCCTCAGTAGAAATGTCAATGTCTTTGTTAATCAAACACCTTCTACTAACGTGTTCAAAAAAGGGATTAACTGCCTTGGGTATATGTCAGTTTACAAGAGAAAAATTTACACCTAACTTAACTAAATTAGAAAAGTCTTTTGTTAATGATTAGAAAGGCAAAATAACCCTTATCAGGCCACGCTAGGCTGTGCCATGGTAGCAGATCAACTCTGAAGGCTCAGTGGCTTTACACAAGAAACGTTAATTTCTTATTTACACGATATATTCAATACTAGTTGACATGAGAAGGGGAGGGCTCCTCTACTCCACACAGTCACTCAGGGATGTAAGCTGATGAAGCTCCACCCCTTATGGCATCGCCATGGCAGCAGGTGGCTTCAGGGTTTGCTGTGACAGCAGAAGAGAGCACGTGGAGGACTCACACTCGTCTCCAGACGGGAGGTGTTGCACATCACCTCCACTATTGGCCAGGACTAGGCATATGGCCACTCCTCAGCCCATGGGGCTGGAAGTCCTCTTGGCGGGGCAGAGGGGAGAGGAAAGCCAGTTACAGTGAGCACCAGTCATTTCTTCTTTGATGAAGTTTGCTGGAAATCCTTGTACTTGGCACATATATGAAACAGCTTTCTATCTCTGTCACCTTTCCAATTCTTTATATTCTAATATGCTTTCCTTTGGTGAGCAATTTTAATCTTTTAAAATTAATTTCATGTTTTTTTACTTGCTGACTTTAGGTTGGGGAAAATAAAGCAAGTATTACTGACAAGGAATTAGGGATGATATAGATATAATAGACCAGAGAAGGCGATGGCAGCCCACTCCAGTACTCTTGCCTGGAAACTCCCATGGATGGAGGAGCCTGGTGGGCTGCAGTCCATGGGGTCGCTAAGAGTCGGACACGACTGAGCGACTTCACTTTCACTTTTCACTTTCATGCATTGGAGAAGGAAATGGCAACCCACTCCAGTGTTCTTGCCTGGAGAATCCCAGGGACTGGGGAGCCTGGTGGGCTGCCGTCTGTGGGGTCGCACAGAGTCGGACATGACTGAAGCGACTTAGCAGCAGCAGCAGCAGATATAATAGACAATGGAAAAAAATGGCCCTCGAATGATTAGATGTCTATAGACTCTATTTGTATTATTAATAATATCTATTATTTCTTCTAAAAAAAAAACCATTGCTTGAAATTAAATGTAACTCTAAACACAGAGGTTTGATTGCAAAATCAATTCATAGGATATCAAGCAAGAAATATGAAACTAAGAATAGTTTTAATAGATTGTCTTTTGTAATTTTTTCCCATTATTCAGCTTTCCCTGAATCTTGATTCATGGTTTTCTCCTTTTCACTTTATTAGAGTATTTTACCAAGCAATAGTTTTATATAGTGTACCTGGGGAATAAACATGTCTGAAAAGGTATTTTGACCTCATGATTGATTGTGTGTTTGACTAGGTATTGAATTTTAATGGAGAAAATTTATTTTCGTTTAGAACTTTCAAGGCAAAGCTCCAATATCTTTGACATCCCATGTTGCATATAAGAAAACTGATGTTATTCTTATTTTGTTTCTGTGTAGATAATACCTTTTTATCTTGTCTATAAACTTTAAGAATTTTCTGTATCTCTTAGGAATTCTGAAATTTCATAAGACATGTCCCTGGTGGCTCAATGGTAAAGAATCTGCCTGCCAGTGCAGGAGACCCAGGTTTCATTCCTGGGTTGGAACGATCCCCTGGTGAAGGAAATGCAACCCTCTCCAGTATTCCTGCCTGGGAAAGCCCGTGGACAGAGGAGCCTGACGGTCTGCAGTCCATAGGGTTGCAAAGAGTCAGACACAGCTTAGCAACTAAACAACAAGATTCAAGTGCACATCTTTGGGAACATATCTGATTCAGCATTCTGTGGCAGTGGAAGATTTTTTTTTCCCTCTTTGTGTTCTGCTTCCCACTCTTTTGGTTTCATTCTCTAGTCACTCTACTAGGTAACCAAGATGGCCACTGTTAACTCCAGGGTTGTGTTGTATTATGACTAACATCCCAGGAAAAAAAGGACAAATCTTATCCTAATACTCCCGGAAGAATTTCCTGAGTAGCCTGAGTTGGTTCATGTACTCCTTTCTGAATTGGTCATTGTGTCAAAGAAGTTAAGTATTCGGGTCCATCTACTTCTTACCACCTCTACTGCTTCTGCTTGGGCCCAAGACATTCTCGCATCTTCTTGGGATGACCTCGGGGAACTTTTAACTAGTTTCTCAGTTTATATTCTCCCTCCCTTCAGTCTCTCTCAGTGTTAGAGCCAGAGCTGCTAATGTGTTTGTCAGATCAAAACCCTGCAAAACCTGCCTGTTTCATTTCAAGGAAAGCTAGAGTCTTCAACCATCTCTCGAAAGACCCCCAAGATCTAAAAGATGATACAAGGGAGATGAGGGGTGCAGATCATGGAGGGGCACATGGACAGATTTGTACCCTGTCATAGAGTTGATGAGAAGCCTTGGAAGGGTTTTTAATTGATAAGTAACATGATCAGATCTTAGAAAGGTTTATCTGTGGCAGGACTGAAGATGAAATGGAAGCACAGGAACCAAGATAGGGGGAATCAGCTAAAGTGGCCCAGGCCAGGTGATGATGGGCTGAACTACACTTTGAAGTAATGAGAATGGAAAAGAGATCAGTTTCTATCAGTGATGCTAACAAAGGAGAATCAGTTGGTCTCTGTCCCTATATATGACCTTAGTTCAGACCCAGTTCTCACACCTACTAGATTTATGTAATTTATATAATTTATGTAATTCTCAATTCAAATTTCTTTTTGAATTTAAAATAAAAATGATAATTCCTAATGCAAAAAAAAAAAAAA